>BQMI01000336.1:0-129485 GCA_026005395.1 Asobara japonica
TTCTTCCAAAACACTACCGTACACTTCCCGTAACCACTCCAAATTCACTGTATAGGGGTAATTCGATGCGCTGAACACGATGCAACATACGGCAAACGCTAACATTCGACCGTTCTCGAGTTATCAGCGAATTGCTCGATTTTCGAAAAAAGCAATTTTCTGCCAAAACACTACCGTACACTTCCCGTAACACTCCAAATTCACTGTATAGGGGTAATTCGATGCTGCTGAACACGATGCAACATACGGCAAACGCTAACATTCGACCGTTCTCGAGTTATCAGCGAATGCTCGATTTCGAAAAAAGCAATTTTCTGCCAAAACACTACCGTACACTTCCCTTAAACGCTACAAATTCACTGTATAGGGGTAATTCGATGTGCTGAACACGATGCAACATCGGCAAACGCTAACATTCGACCGTTCTTCAGTTATCAGCGAATTGCTCGATTTTCGAAAAAAGCAATTTTCTGCCAAAACACTACCGTACACTTCCTTAAACGCTTCAAATTCACTGTATAGGGGTAATTCGATGTGCTGAACACGATGCAACATACGGCAAACGCTAAGATTCGACCGTTCTCAGTTATCAGCGAATTGCTCGATTTTCGAAAAAAGCAATTTTCTGCCAAAACACTACCGTACACTTCCCTTAAACGCTTCAAATTCACTGTATAGGGGTAATTCGATGTGCTGAACACGATGCAACATACGGCAAACGCTAACATTCGACCGTTCTCGAGTTATCATCAAACCAGTGCGACTGAACGTGCTTTTTCGAAAAAAGCAATTTTCTCCAAAACACTACCGTACACTTCCCTTAAACACTCATTCACTGTATAGGGGTAATTCGATGTGCTGAACACGATCCAACATACGGCAAACGCTAACATTCGACCGTTCTCGAGTTATCAGCGAATGCTCGATTTTCGAAAAAAGCAATTTTCTGCCAAAACACTACCGTACACTTCCCTTAAACGCTACAAATTCACTGTATAGGGGTAATTCGATGTGCTGAACACGATGCAACATACGGCAAACGCTAACATTCGACCGTTCTCGAGTTATCAGCGAATTGCTCGATTTTCGAAAAAAACAATTTTCTGCCAAAACACTACCGTACACTTCCGTTAAACGCTACAAATTCACTGTATAGGGGTAATTCGATGTGCTGAACACGATGCAACATACGGCAAACGCTAACATTCGACCGTTCTCGAGTTATCAGCGAATTGCTCGATTTTCGAAAAAAGCAATTTTCTGCCAAAACACTACCGTACACTTCCCTTAAACGCTTCAAATTCACTGTATAGGGGTAATTCGGTGTGCTGAACACGATGCAACATACGGCGAACGCTAACATTCGACCGTTCTCGAGTTATCAGCGAATTGCTCGATTTTCGAAAAAAGAAATTTGCTGCCAAAACACTACCGTACACTTCCCTTAAACGCTTCAAATTCACTGTATAGGGGTAATTCGATGTGCTGAACACGATGCAACATACGGCAAACGCTAACATTCGACCGTTCTCAGTTATCAGCGAATTGCTCGATTTTCGAAAAAAGCAATTTTCTGCCAAAACACTACCGTACACTTCCTTAAACGCTTCAAATTCACTGTATAGGGGTAATTCGATATGCTGAACACGATGCAACATACGGCAAACGCTAACATTCGACCGTTCTCGAGTTATCATCAGTGAGGACTGTGCGTGCTTTTTCGAAAAAAATCGCAATTTTCCTTCCAAAACACTACCGTACACTTCCCGTACGCTCAAATTCACTGTATAGGGGTAATTCGATGCGCTGAACACGATGCAACATACGGCAAACGCTAACATTCGACCGTTCTCGAGTTATCAGCGAATTGCTCGATTTTCGAAAAAAGAAATTTTGCTGCCAAAACACTACCGTACACTTCCCTTAAACGCTTCAAATTCACTGTATAGGGGTAATTCGATGTGCTGAACACGATGCAACATACGGCAAACGCTAACATTCGACCGTTCCAGTTATCAGCGAATTGCTCGATTTCGAAAAAAGCAATTTTCTGCCAAAACACTACCGTACACTTCCCTTAAACGCTACAAATTCACTGTATAGGGTAATTCGATGTGCTGAACACGATGCAACATACGGCAAACGCTAACATTCGACCGTTCTCGAGTTATCAGCGAATTGCTCGATTTTCGAAAAAAACAATTTCTGCCAAAACACTACCGTACACTTCCGTTAAACGCTACAAATTCACTGTATAGGGGTAATTCGATGTGCTGAACACGATGCAACATACGGCAAACGCTAACATTCGACCGTTCTCGAGTTATCAGCGAATTGCTCGATTTTCGAAAAAAGCAATTTTCTGCCAAAACACTACCGTACACTTCCGCTTAAACGCTCAAATTCACTGTATAGGGGTAATTCGATGTGCTGAACACGATGCAACATACGGCAAACGCTAACATTCGACCGTTCTCGAGTTATCAGCGAATTGCTCGATTTTCGAAAAAAGCAATTTTCTGCCAAAACACTACCGTACACTTCCCTTAAACGCTTCAAATTCACTGTATAGGGGTAATTCGATGTGCTGAACACGATGCAACATACGGCAAACGCTAACATTCGACCGTTCTCGAGTTATCAGCGAATTGCTCGATTTTCGAAAAAAGAAATTTCTGCCAAAACACTACCGTACACTTCCTTAAACGCTCAAATTCACTGTATAGGGGTAATTCGATGTGCTGAACACGATGCAACATACGGCAAACGCTAACATTCGACCGTTCTCAGTTATCAGCGAATTGCTCGATTTTCGAAAAAAGCAATTTTCTGCCAAAACACTACCGTACACTTCCCTTAAACGCTTCAAATTCACTGTATAGGGGTAATTCGATGTGCTGAACACGATGCAACATACGGCAAACGCTAACATTCGACCGTTCTCAGTTATCAGCGAATTGCTCGATTTTCGAAAAAAAGCAATTTTCTGCCAAAACACTACCGTACACTTCCCTTAAACGCTTCAAATTCACTGTATAGGGGTAATTCGATGTGCTGAACACGATGCAACATACGGCAAACGCTAACATTCGACCGTTCTCGAGTATATCAGTGAGACTGTGCGTGCTTTTTCGAAAAAAAGCAATTTTCTGCCAAAACACTACCGTACACTTCCCTTAACGCTCATTCACTGTATAGGGGTAATTCGATGCTGAACACGATGCAACATACGGCAAACGCTAACATTCGACCGTTCTCGAGTTATCAGCGAATGCTCGATTTTCGAAAAAAGCAATTTTCTGCCAAAACACTACCGTACACTTCCCTTAAACGCTACAAATTCACTGTATAGGGTAATTCGATGTGCTGAACACGATGCAACATACGGCAAACGCTAACATTCGACCGTTCTCGAGTTATCAGCGAATGCTCGATTTTCGAAAAAAAACAATTTTCTGCCAAAACACTACCGTACACTTCCCGTAAACGCTCAAATTCACTGTATAGGGGTAATTCGATGTGCTGAACACGATGCAACATACGGCAAACGCTAACATTCGACCGTTCTCGAGTTATCAGCGAATTGCTCGATTTTCGAAAAAAGCAATTTTCTGCCAAAACACTACCGTACACTTCCCTTAAACGCTTCAAATTCACTGTATAGGGGTAATTCGATGTGCTGAACACGATGCAACATACGGCAAACGCTAACATTCGACCGTTCTCAGTTATCAGCGAATTGCTCGATTTTCGAAAAAAGCAATTTTCTGCCAAAACACTACCGTACACTTCCCTTAAACGCTTCAAATTCACTGTATAGGGGTAATTCGATGTGCTGAACACGATGCAACATACGGCAAACGCTAACATTCGACCGTTCTGAGTTTCATCAGTGAGGATGTGTCGTTTTCGCCGTGAAAAACGATACGCAATTTTCTTCCAAAACACTACCGTACACTTCCCTTAACCACTCCAAATTCACTGTATAGGGGTAATTCGATGCGCTGAACACGATGCAACATACGGCAAACGCTAACATTCGACCGTTCTCGAGTTATCAGCGAATTGCTCGATTTTCGAAAAAAGCAATTTTCTGCCAAAACACTACCGTACACTTCCCTTAAACACTTCAAATTCACTGTATAGGGGTAATTCGATGCTGAACACGATGCAACAT
Source organism: Asobara japonica (assembly GCA_026005395.1). Classification (NCBI taxonomy): domain Eukaryota; kingdom Metazoa; phylum Arthropoda; class Insecta; order Hymenoptera; family Braconidae; genus Asobara; species Asobara japonica. The sequence goes on from BQMI01000336.1 coordinate 4,178, forward strand.
ACGGCAAACGCTAACATTCGACCGTTCTCGAGTTATCAGCGAATGGCTGATTTTCGAAAAAAGCAATTTTCTGCCAAAACACTACCGTACACTTCCCTTAAACGCTACAAATTCACTGTATAGGGGTAATTCGATGTGCTGAACACGATGCAACATACGGCAAACGCTAACATTCGACCGTTCTCGAGTTATCAGCGAATTGCTCGATTTTCGAAAAAAACAATTTTCTGCCAAAACACTACCGTACACTTCCGTAAACGCTACAAATTCACTGTATAGGGGTAATTCGATGTGCTGAACACGATGCAACATACGGCAAACGCTAACATTCGACCGTTCTCGAGTTATCAGCGAATTGCTCGATTTTCGAAAAAAAGCAATTTTCTGCCAAAACACTACCGTACACTTCCTTAAACGCTTCAAATTCACTGTATAGGGGTAATTCGATGTGCTGAACACGATGCAACATACGGCAAACGCTAACATTCGACCGTTCTCGAGTTATCAGCGAATTGCTCGATTTTCGAAAAAAGCAATTTTCTGCCAAAACACTACCGTACACTTCCCTTAAACGCTTCAAATTCACTGTATAGGGGTAATTCGATGTGCTGAACACGATGCAACATACGGCAAACGCTAACATTCGACCGTTCTCAGTTATCAGCGAATTGCTCGATTTTCGAAAAAAGCAATTTCTGCCAAAACACTACCGTACACTTCCCTTAAACGCTTCAAATTCACTGTATAGGGGTAATTCGATGTGCTGAACACGATGCAACATACGGCAAACGCTAACATTCGACCTTCTGAGTTATCATCAAAACAGTGAGGACTGTGTAAAACGTGCTTTTCTGCCCGTGAAAACGCACGAATATCGCATAAACGGGTTTTCCTTCCAAACACTACCGTACACTTCCCGTAACCACTCCAAATTCACTGTATAGGGGTAATTCGATGCGCTGAACACGATGCAACATACGGCAAACGCTAACATTCGACCGTTCTCCGAGTTATCAGCGAATTGCTCGATTTTCGAAAAAAGCAATTTTCTGCCAAAACACTACCGTACACTTCCCGTAACCACTCCAAATTCACTGTATAGGGGTAATTCGATGCCCTGAACACGATCCAACATACGGCAAACGCTAACGTTCGACCGTTCTCGAGTTATCAGCGAATGGCTCGATTTTCGAAAAAAAGCAATTTTCTGCCAAAACACTACCGTACACTTCCCTTAAACGCTACAAATTCACTGTATAGGGGTAATTCGATGTGCTGAACACGATGCCAACATCCGGCAAACGCTAACATTCGACCGTTCTCGAGTTATCAGCGAATTGCTCGATTTTCGAAAAAAACAATTTTCTGCCAAAACACTACCGTACACTTCCGTTAAACGCTACAAATTCACTGTATAGGGTAATTCGATGTGCTGAACACGATGCAACATACGGCAAACGCTAACATTCGACCGTTCTCGAGTTATCAGCGAATTGCTCGATTTTCGAAAAAAAGCAATTTTCTGCCAAAACACTACCGTACACTTCCCTTAAACGCTTCAAATTCACTGTATAGGGGTAATTCGGTGTGCTGAACACGATGCAACATACGGCGAACGCTAACATTCGACCGTTCTCGAGTTATCAGCGAATTGCTCGATTTTCGAAAAAGAAATTTGCTGCCAAAACACTACCGTACACTTCCCTTAAACGCTTCAAATTCACTGTATAGGGGTAATTCGATGTGCTGAACACGATGCAACATACGGCAAACGCTAACATTCGACCGTTCTCCAGTTATCAGCGAATTGCTCGATTTTCGAAAAAAGCAATTTTCTGCCAAAACACTACCGTACACTTCCCTTAAACGCTTCAAATTCACTGTATAGGGGTAATTCGATGTGCTGAACACGATGCAACATACGGCAAACGCTAACATTCGACCGTTCTCCAGTTACCAGCGAATTGGCCTCGATTTTCGAAAAAAGCAATTTTCTGCCAAAACACTACCGTACACTTCCCTTAAACGCTTCAAATTCACTGTATAGGGGTAATTCGATGTGCTGAACACGATGCAACGTACGGCAAACGCTAAGATTCGACCGTTCTCCAGTTATCAGCGAATTGCTCGATTTTCGAAAAAAGCAATTTTCTGCCAAAACACTACCGTACACTTCCCTTAAACGCTTCAAATTCACTGTATAGGGGTAATTCGATGTGCTGAACACGATGCAACATACGGCAAACGCTGACATTCGACCGTTCTCGAGTTATCATCAAACCAGTGAGGACTGTGAAAAACGTGCTTTTCTGCCCGTGAAACGCACGAATATCGCATAAACGGGTTTTCCTTCCAAAACACTACCGTACACTTCCCTTAAACGCTTCAAATTCACTGTACAGGGGTAATTCGGTGTGCTGAACACGATGCAACATACGGCAAACGCTAACATTCGACCGTTCTCGAGTTATCATCAAAACAGTGAGGACTGTGAAAAACGTGCTTTTCTGCCCGTGAAACGCACGAATATAGCATAAACGGGTTTTCCTTCCAAAACACTACCGTACACTTCCCGTAACCACTCCAAATTCACTGTATAGGGGTAATTCGATACGCTGAACACGATGCAACATACGGCAAACGCTAACATTCGACCGTTCTCCAGTTATCAGCGAATTGCTCGATTTTCGAAAAAAGCAATTTTCTGCCAAAACACTACCGTACACTTCCCGTAACCACTCCAAATTCACTGTATCGGGGTAATTCGATGCGCTGAACACGATGCAACATACGGCAAACGCTAACATTCGACCGTTCTCGAGTTATCAGCGAATTGCTCGATTTTCGAAAAAAGCAATTTTCTGCCAAAACACTACCGTACACTTCCCTTAAACGCTTCAAATTCACTGTATAGGGGTAATTCGATATGCTGAACACGATGCAACATACGGCAAACGCTAACATTCGACCGTTCTCGAGTTATCATCAAAACAGTGAGGACTGTGAAAAACGTGCTTTTCTGCCCGTGAAACGCACGAATATCGCATAAACGGGTTTTCCTTCCAAAACACTACCGTACACTTCCCGTACCCACTCCAAATTCACTGTATAGGGGTAATTCGATGCGCTGAACACGATGCAACATACGGCAAACGCTAACATTCGACCGTTCTCGAGTTATCAGCGAATTGCTCGATTTTCGAAAAAAGAAATTTGCTGCCAAAACACTACCGTACACTTCCCTTAAACGCTTCAAATTCACTGTATAGGGGTAATTCGATGTGCTGAACACGATGCAACATACGGCAAACGCTAACATTCGACCGTTCTCCAGTTATCAGCGAATTGCTCGATTTTCGAAAAAAGCAATTTTCTGCCAAAACACTACCGTACACTTCCCTTAAACGCTTCAAATTCACTGTATAGGGGTAATTCGATGTGCTGAACACGATGCAACATACGGCAAACGCTAACATTCGACCGTTCTCCAGTTACCAGCGAATTGCTCGATTTTCGAAAAAAGCAATTTTCTGCCAAAACACTACCGTACACTTCCCTTAAACGCTTCAAATTCACTGTATAGGGGTAATTCGATGTGCTGAACACGATGCAACGTACGGCAAACGCTAAGATTCGACCGTTCTCCAGTTATCAGCGAATTGCTCGATTTTCGAAAAAAGCAATTTTCTGCCAAAACACTACCGTACACTTCCCTTAAACGCTTCAAATTCACTGTATAGGGGTAATTCGATGTGCTGAACACGATGCAACATACGGCAAACGCTGACATTCGACCGTTCTCGAGTTATCATCAAACCAGTGAGGACTGTGAAAAACGTGCTTTTCTGCCCGTGAAACGCACGAATATCGCATAAACGGGTTTTCCTTCCAAAACACTACCGTACACTTCCCGTAACCACTCCACTTTCACTGTATAGGGGTAATTCGATGCCCTGAACACGATCCAACATACGGCAAACGCTAACATTCGACCGTTCTCGAGTTATCAGCGAATGGCTCGATTTTCGAAAAAAGCAATTTTCTGCCAAAACACTACCGTACACTTCCCTTAAACGCTACAAATTCACTGTATAGGGGTAATTCGATGTGCTGAACACGATGCAACATCCGGCAAACGCTAACATTCGACCGTTCTCGAGTTATCAGCGAATTGCTCGATTTTCGAAAAAAACAATTTTCTGCCAAAACACTACCGTACACTTCCGTTAAACGCTACAAATTCACTGTATAGGGGTAATTCGATGTGCTGAACACGATGCAACATACGGCAAACGCTAACATTCGACCGTTCTCGAGTTATCAGCGAATTGCTCGATTTTCGAAAAAAAGCAATTTTCTGCCAAAACACTACCGTACACTTCCCTTAAATGCTTCAAATTCACTGTATAGGGGTAATTCGGTGTGCTGAACACGATGCAACATACGGCGAACGCTAACATTCGACCGTTCTCGAGTGTTCAGCGAATTGCTCGATTTTCGAAAAAAGAAATTTGCTGCCAAAACACTACCGTACACTTCCCTTAAACGCTTCAAATTCACTGTATAGGGGTAATTCGATGTGCTGAACACGATGCAACATACGGCAAACGCTAACATTCGACCGTTCTCCAGTTATCAGCGAATTGCTCGATTTTCGAAAAAAGCAATTTTCTGCCAAAACACTACCGTACACTTCCCTTAAACGCTTCAAATTCACTGTATAGGGGTAATTCGATATGCTGAACACGATGCAACATACGGCAAACGCTAACATTCGACCGTTCTCGAGTTATCATCAAAACAGTGAGGACTGTGAAAAACGTGCTTTTCTGCCCGTGAAACGCACGAATATCGCATAAACGGGTTTTCCTTCCAAAACACTACCGTACACTTCCCGTACCCACTCCAAATTCACTGTATAGGGGTAATTCGATGCGCTGAACACGATGCAACATACGGCAAACGCTAACATTCGACCGTTCTCGAGTTATCAGCGAATTGCTCGATTTTCGAAAAAAGAAATTTGCTGCCAAAACACTACCGTACACTTCCCTTAAACGCTTCAAATTCACTGTATAGGGGTAGTTCGATGTGCTGAACACGATGCAACATACGGCAAACGCTAACATTCGACCGTTCTCCAGTTATCAGCGAATTGCTCGATTTTCGAAAAAAGCAATTTTCTGCCAAAACACTACCGTACACTTCCCTTAAACGCTACAAATTCACTGTATAGGGGTAATTCGATGTGCTGAACACGATGCAACATCCGGCAAACGCTAACATTCGACCGTTCTCGAGTTATCAGCGAATTGCTCGATTTTCGAAAAAAACAATTTTCTGCCAAAACACTACCGTACACTTCCGTTAAACGCTACAAATTCACTGTATAGGGGTAATTCGATGTGCTGAACACGATGCAACATACGGCAAACGCTAACATTCGACCGTTCTCGAGTTATCAGCGAATTGCTCGATTTTCGAAAAAAACAATTTTCTGCCAAAACACTACCGTACACTTCCGTTAAACGCTACAAATTCACTGTATAGGGGTAATTCGATGTGCTGAACACGATGCAACATACGGCAAACGCTAACATTCGACCGTTCTCGAGTTATCAGCGAATTGCTCGATTTTCGAAAAAAGCAATTTTCTGCCAAAACACTACCGTACACTTCCCTTAAACGCTTCAAAGTCACTGTATAGGGGGAATTCGGTGTGCTGAACACGATGCAACATACGGCGAACGCTAACATTCGACCGTTCTCGAGTTATCAGCGAATTGCTCGATTTTCGAAAAAAGAAATTTGCTGCCAAAACACTACCGTACACTTCCCTTAAACGCTTCAAATTCACTGTATAGGGGTAATTCGATGTGCTGAACACGATGCAACATACGGCAAACGCTAACATTCGACCGTTCTCCAGTTATCAGCGAATTGCTCGATTTTCGAAAAAAGCAATTTTCTGCCAAAACACTACCGTACACTTCCCTTAAACGCTTCAAATTCACTGTATAGGGGTAATTCGATGTGCTGAACACGATGCAACATACGGCAAACGCTAACATTCGACCGTTCTCCAGTTACCAGCGAATTGCTCGATTTTCGAAAAAAGCAATTTTCTGCCAAAACACTACCGTACACTTCCCTTAAACGCTTCAAATTCACTGTATAGGGGTAATTCGATGTGCTGAACACGATGCAACATACGGCAAACGCTGACATTCGACCGTTCTCGAGTTATCATCAAACCAGTGAGGACTGTGAAAAACGTGCTTTTCTGCCCGTGAAACGCACGAATATCGCATAAACGGGTTTTCCTTCCAAAACACTACCGTACACTTCCCGTAACCACTCCACTTTCACTGTATAGGGGTAATTCGATGCCCTGAACACGATCCAACATACGGCAAACGCTAACATTCGACCGTTCTCGAGTTATCAGCGAATGGCTCGATTTTCGAAAAAAGCAATTTTCTGCCAAAACACTACCGTACACTTCCCTTAAACGCTACAAATTCACTGTATAGGGGTAATTCGATGTGCTGAACACGATGCAACATCCGGCAAACGCTAACATTCGACCGTTCTCGAGTTATCAGCGAATTGCTCGATTTTCGAAAAAAACAATTTTCTGCCAAAACACTACCGTACACTTCCGTTAAACGCTACAAATTCACTGTATAGGGGTAATTCGATGTGCTGAACACGATGCAACATACGGCAAACGCTAACATTCGACCGTTCTCGAGTTATCAGCGAATTGCTCGATTTTCGAAAAAAGCAATTTTCTGCCAAAACACTACCGTACACTTCCCTTAAACGCTTCAAATTCACTGTATAGGGGTAATTCGGTGTGCTGAATACGATGCAACATACGGCGAACGCTAACATTCGACCGTTCTCCAGTTATCAGCGAATTGCTCGATTTTCGAAAAAAGCAATTTTCTGCCAAAACACTACCGTACACTTCCCTTAAACGCTTCAAATTCACTGTATAGGGGTAATTCGATGTGCTGAACACGATGCAACATACGGCAAACGCTAACATTCGACCCTTCTTGAGTTATCATCAAAACAGTGAGGACTGTGTAAAACGTGCTTTTCTGCCCGTGAAACGCACGAATATCGCATGAACGGGTTTTCCTTCCAAAACACTACCGTACACTTCCCGTAACCACTCCAAATTCACTGTATAGGGGTAATTCGATGCGCTGAACACGATGCAACATACGGCAAACGCTAACATTCGACCGTTCTCGAGTTATCAGCGAATTGCTCGATTTTCGAAAAAAGCAATTTTCTGCCAAAACACTACCGTACACTTCCCGTAACCACTCCAAATTCACTGTATAGGGGTAATTCGATGCCCTGAACACGATCCAACATACGGCAAACGCTAACATTCGACCGTTCTCGAGTTATCAGCGAATGGCTCGATTTTCGAAAAAAGCAATTTTCTGCCAAAACACTACCGTACACTTCCCTTAAACGCTACAAATTCACTGTATAGGGGTAATTCGATGTGCTGAACACGATGCAACATCCGGCAAACGCTAACATTCGACCGTTCTCGAGTTATCAGCGAATTGCTCGATTTTCGAAAAAAACAATTTTCTGCCAAAACACTACCGTACACTTCCGTTAAACGCTACAAATTCACTGTATAGGGGTAATTCGATGTGCTGAACACGATGCAACATACGGCAAACGCTAACATTCGACCGTTCTCGAGTTATCAGCGAATTGCTCGATTTTCGAAAAAAGCAATTTTCTGCCAAAACACTACCGTACACTTCCCTTAAACGCTTCAAATTCACTGTATAGGGGTAATTCGGTGTGCTGAACACGATGCAACATACGGCGAACGCTAACATTCGACCGTTCTCGAGTTATCAGCGAATTGCTCGATTTTCGAAAAAAGAAATTTGCTGCCAAAACACTACCGTACACTTCCCTTAAACGCTTCAAATTCACTGTATAGGGGTAATTCGATGTGCTGAACACGATGCAACATACGGCAAACGCTAACATTCGACCGTTCTCCAGTTATCAGCGAATTGCTCGATTTTCGAAAAAAGCAATTTTCTGCCAAAACACTACCGTACACTTCCCTTAAACGCTTCAAATTCACTGTATAGGGGTAATTCGATGTGCTGAACACGATGCAACATACGGCAAACGCTAACATTCGACCGTTCTCCAGTTACCAGCGAATTGCTCGATTTTCGAAAAAAGCAATTTTCTGTCAAAACACTACCGTACACTTCCCTTAAACGCTTCAAATTCACTGTATAGGGGTAATTCGATGTGCTGAACACGATGCAACGTACGGCAAACGCTAAGATTCGACCGTTCTCCAGTTATCAGCGAATTGCTCGATTTTCGAAAAAAGCAATTTTCTGCCAAAACACTACCGTACACTTCCCTTAAACGCTTCAAATTCACTGTATAGGGGTAATTCGATGTGCTGAACACGATGCAACATACGGCAAACGCTGACATTCGACCGTTCTCGAGTTATCATCAAACCAGTGAGGACTGTGAAAAACGTGCTTTTCTGCCCGTGAAACGCACGAATATCGCATAAACGGGTTTTCCTTCCAAAACACTACCGTACACTTCCCGTAACCACTCCACTTTCACTGTATAGGGGTAATTCGATGCCCTGAACACGATCCAACATACGGCAAACGCTAACATTCGACCGTTCTCGAGTTATCAGCGAATGGCTCGATTTTCGAAAAAAGCAATTTTCTGCCAAAACACTACCGTACACTTCCCTTAAACGCTACAAATTCACTGTATAGGGGTAATTCGATGTGCTGAACACGATGCAACATCCGGCAAACGCTAACATTCGACCGTTCTCGAGTTATCAGCGAATTGCTCGATTTTCGAAAAAAAACAATTTTCTGCCAAAACACTACCGTACACTTCCGTTAAACGCTACAAATTCACTGTATAGGGGTAATTCGATGTGCTGAACACGATGCAACATACGGCAAACGCTAACATTCGACCGTTCTCGAGTTATCAGCGAATTGCTCGATTTTCGAAAAAAGCAATTTTCTGCCAAAACACTACCGTACACTTCCCTTAAACGCTTCAAATTCACTGTGTAGGGGTAATTCGGTGTGCTGAACACGATGCAACATACGGCGAACGCTAACATTCGACCGTTCTCCAGTTATCAGCGAATTGCTCGATTTTCGAAAAAAGCAATTTTCTGCCAAAACACTACCGTACACTTCCCTTAAACGCTTCAAATTCACTGTATAGGGGTAATTCGATGTGCTGAACACGATGCAACATACGGCAAACGCTAACATTCGACCCTTCTTGAGTTATCATCAAAACAGTGAGGACTGTGTAAAACGTGCTTTTCTGCCCGTGAAACGCACGAATATCGCATAAACGGGTTTTCCTTCCAAAACACTACCGTACACTTCCCGTAACCACTCCAAATTCACTGTATAGGGGTAATTCGATGCGCTGAACACGATGCAACATACGGCAAACGCTAACATTCGACCGTTCTCGAGTTATCAGCGAATTGCTCGATTTTCGAAAAAAGCAATTTTCTGCCAAAACACTACCGTACACTTCCCGTAACCACTCCAAATTCACTGTATAGGGGTAATTCGATGCCCTGAACACGATCCAACATACGGCAAACGCTAACATTCGACCGTTCTCGAGTTATCAGCGAATGGCTCGATTTTCGAAAAAAGCAATTTTCTGCCAAAACACTACCGTACACTTCCCTTAAACGCTACAAATTCACTGTATAGGGGTAATTCGATGTGCTGAACACGATGCAACATCCGGCAAACGCTAACATTCGACCGTTCTCGAGTTATCAGCGAATTGCTCGATTTTCGAAAAAAACAATTTTCTGCCAAAACACTACCGTACACTTCCGTTAAACGCTACAAATTCACTGTATAGGGGTAATTCGATGTGCTGAACACGATGCAACATACGGCAAACGCTAACATTCGACCGTTCTCGAGTTATCAGCGAATTGCTCGATTTTCGAAAAAAGCAATTTTCTGCCAAAACACTACCGTACACTTCCCTTAAACGCTTCAAATTCACTGTATAGGGGTAATTCGGTGTGCTGAAGACGATGCAACATACGGCGAACGCTAACATTCGACCGTTCTCGAGTTATCAGCGAATTGCTCGATTTTCGAAAAAAGAAATTTGCTGCCAAAACACTACCGTACACTTCCCTTAAACGCTTCAAATTCACTGTATAGGGGTAATTCGATGTGCTGAACACGATGCAACATACGGCAAACGCTAACATTCGACCGTTCTCCAGTTATCAGCGAATTGCTCGATTTTCGAAAAAAGCAATTTTCTGCCAAAACACTACCGTACACTTCCCTTAAACGCTTCAAATTCACTGTATAGGGGTAATTCGATGTGCTGAACACGATGCAACATACGGCAAACGCTAACATTCGACCGTTCTCCAGTTACCAGCGAATTGCTCGATTTTCGAAAAAAGCAATTTTCTGCCAAAACACTACCGTACACTTCCCTTAAACGCTTCAAATTCACTGTATAGGGGTAATTCGATGTGCTGAACACGATGCAACGTACGGCAAACGCTAAGATTCGACCGTTCTCCAGTTATCAGCGAATTGCTCGATTTTCGAAAAAAGCAATTTTCTGCCAAAACACTACCGTACACTTCCCTTAAACGCTTCAAATTCACTGTATAGGGGTAATTCGATGTGCTGAACACGATGCAACATACGGCAAACGCTGACATTCGACCGTTCTCGAGTTATCATCAAACCAGTGAGGACTGTGAAAAACGTGCTTTTCTGCCCGTGAAACGCACGAATATCGCATAAACGGGTTTTCCTTCCAAAACACTACCGTACACTTCCCGTAACCACTCCACTTTCACTGTATAGGGGTAATTCGATGCCCTGAACACGATCCAACATACGGCAAACGCTAACATTCGACCGTTCTCGAGTTATCAGCGAATGGCTCGATTTTCGAAAAAAGCAATTTTCTGCCAAAACACTACCGTACACTTCCCTTAAACGCTACAAATTCACTGTATAGGGGTAATTCGATGTGCTGAACACGATGCAACATCCGGCAAACGCTAACATTCGACCGTTCTCGAGTTATCAGCGAATTGCTCGATTTTCGAAAAAAAACAATTTTCTGCCAAAACACTACCATACACTTCCGTTAAACGCTACAAATTCACTGTATAGGGGTAATTCGATGTGCTGAACACGATGCAACATACGGCAAACGCTAACATTCGACCGTTCTCGAGTTATCAGCGAATTGCTCGATTTTCGAAAAAAGCAATTTTCTGCCAAAACACTACCGTACACTTCCCTTAAACGCTTCAAATTCACTGTATAGGGGTAATTCGGTGTGCTGAACACGATGCAACATACGGCGAACGCTAACATTCGACCGTTCTCCAGTTATCAGCGAATTGCTCGATTTTCGAAAAAAGCAATTTTCTGCCAAAACACTACCGTACACTTCCCTTAAACGCTTCAAATTCACTGTATAGGGGTAATTCGATGTGCTGAACACGATGCAACATACGGCAAACGCTAACATTCGACCCTTCTTGAGTTATCATCAAAACAGTGAGGACTGTGTAAAACGTGCTTTTCTGCCCGTGAAACGCACGAATATCGCATAAACGGGTTTTCCTTCCAAAACACTACCGTACACTTCCCGTAACCACTCCAAATTCACTGTATAGGGGTAATTCGATGCGCTGAACACGATGCAACATACGGCAAACGCTAACATTCGACCGTTCTCGAGTTATCAGCGAATTGCTCGATTTTCGAAAAAAGCAATTTTCTGCCAAAACACTACCGTACACTTCCCGTAACCACTCCAAATTCACTGTATAGGGGTAATTCGATGCCCTGAACACGATCCAACATACGGCAAACGCTAACATTCGACCGTTCTCGAGTTATCAGCGAATTGCTCGATTTTCGAAAAAAGCAATTTTCTGCCAAAACACTACCGTACACTTCCCTTAAACGCTTCAAATTCACTGTATAGGGGTAATTCGATATGCTGAACACGATGCAACATACGGCAAACGCTAACATTCGACCGTTCTCGAGTTATCATCAAAACAGTGAGGACTGTGAAAAACGTGCTTTTCTGCCCGTGAAACGCACGAATATCGCATAAACGGGTTTTCCTTCCAAAACACTACCGTACACTTCCCGTAACCACTCCAAATTCACTGTATAGGGGTAATTCGATACGCTGAACACGATGCAACATACGGCAAACGCTAACATTCGACCGTTCTCCAGTTATCAGCGAATTGCTCGATTTTCGAAAAAAGCAATTTTCTGCCAAAACACTACCGTACACTTCCCGTAACCACTCCAAATTCACTGTATCGGGGTAATTCGATGCGCTGAACACGATGCAACATACAGCAAACGCTAACATTCGACCGTTCTCGAGTTATCAGCGAATTGCTCGATTTTCGAAAAAAGCAATTTTCTGCCAAAACACTACCGTACACTTCCCTTAAACGCTTCAAATTCACTGTATAGGGGTAATTCGATATGCTGAACACGATGCAACATACGGCAAACGCTAACATTCGACCGTTCTCGAGTTATCATCAAAACAGTGAGGACTGTGAAAAACGTGCTTTTCTGCCCGTGAAACGCACGAATATAGCATAAACGGGTTTTCCTTCCAAAACACTACCGTACACTTCCCGTAACCACTCCAAATTCACTGTATAGGGGTAATTCGATACGCTGAACACGATGCAACATACGGCAAACGCTAACATTCGACCGTTCTCCAGTTATCAGCGAATTGCTCGATTTTCGAAAAAAGCAATTTTCTGCCAAAACACTACCGTACACTTCCCGTAACCACTCCAAATTCACTGTATCGGGGTAATTCGATGCGCTGAACACGATGCAACATACAGCAAACGCTAACATTCGACCGTTCTCGAGTTATCAGCGAATTGCTCGATTTTCGAAAAAAGCAATTTTCTGCCAAAACACTACCGTACACTTCCCTTAAACGCTTCAAATTCACTGTATAGGGGTAATCCGATATGCTGAACACGATGCAACATACGGCAAACGCTAACATTCGACCGTTCTCGAGTTATCATCAAAACAGTGAGGACTGTGAAAAACGTGCTTTTCTGCCCGTGAAACGCACGAATATCGCATAAACGGGTTTTCCTTCCAAAACACTACCGTACACTTCCCGTACCCACTCCAAATTCACTGTATAGGGGTAATTCGATGCGCTGAACACGATGCAACATACGGCAAACGCTAACATTCGACCGTTCTCGAGTTATCAGCGAATTGCTCGATTTTCGAAAAAAGAAATTTGCTGCCAAAACACTACCGTACACTTCCCTTAAACGCTTCAAATTCACTGTATAGGGGTAATTCGATGTGCTGAACACGATGCAACATCCGGCAAACGCTAACATTCGACCGTTCTCGAGTTATCAGCGAATTGCTCGATTTTCGAAAAAAAACAATTTTCTGCCAAAACACTACCGTACACTTCCGTTAAACGCTACAAATTCACTGTATAGGGGTAATTCGATGTGCTGAACACGATGCAACATACGGCAAACGCTAACATTCGACCGTTCTCGAGTTATCAGCGAATTGCTCGATTTTCGAAAAAAAGCAATTTTCTGCCAAAACACTACCGTACACTTCCCTTAAACGCTTCAAATTCACTGTATAGGGGTAATTCGGTGTGCTGAACACGATGCAACATACGGCGAACGCTAACATTCGACCGTTCTCCAGTTATCAGCGAATTGCTCGATTTTCGAAAAAAGCAATTTTCTGCCAAAACACTACCGTACACTTCCCTTAAACGCTTCAAATTCACTGTATAGGGGTAATTCGATGTGCTGAACACGATGCAACATACGGCAAACGCTAACATTCGACCCTTCTTGAGTTATCATCAAAACAGTGAGGACTGTGTAAAACGTGCTTTTCTGCCCGTGAAACGCACGAATATCGCATAAACGGGTTTTCCTTCCAAAACACTACCGTACACTTCCCGTAACCACTCCAAATTCACTGTATAGGGGTAATTCGATGCGCTGAACACGATGCAACATACGGCAAACGCTAACATTCGACCGTTCTCGAGTTATCAGCGAATTGCTCGATTTTCGAAAAAAGCAATTTTCTGCCAAAACACTACCGTACACTTCCCGTAACCACTCCAAATTCACTGTACAGGGGTAATTCGATGCCCTGAACACGATCCAACATACGGCAAACGCTAACATTCGACCGTTCTCGAGTTATCAGCGAATTGCTCGATTTTCGAAAAAAGCAATTTTCTGCAAAAACACTACCGTACACTTCCCTTAAACGCTTCAAATTCACTGTATAGGGGTAATTCGATATGCTGAACACGATGCAACATACGGCAAACGCTAACATTCGACCGTTCTCGAGTTATCATCAAAACAGTGAGGACTGTGAAAAACGTGCTTTTCTGCCCGTGAAACGCACGAATATCGCATAAACGGGTTTTCCTTCCAAAACACTACCGTACACTTCCCTTAAACGCTTCAAATTCACTATACAGGGGTAATTCGGTGTGCTGAACACGATGCAACATACGGCGAACGCTAACATTCGACCGTTCTCCAGTTATCAGCGAATTGCTCGATTTTCGAAAAAAGCAATTTTCTGCCAAAACACTACCGTACACTTCCCTTAAACGCATCAAATTCACTGTATAGGGGTAATTCGATGTGCTGAACACGATGCAACATACGGCAAACGCTAACATTCGACCGTTCTCGAGTTATCATCAAAACAGTGAGGAGTGTGAAAAACGTGCTTTTCTGCCCGTGAATCGCACGAATATCGCATAAACGGGTTTTCCTTCCAAAACACTACCGTACACTTCCCGTAACCACTCCAAATTCACTGTATAGGGGTAATTCGATGTGCTGAACACGATGCAACATACGGCAAACGCTAACATTCGACCGTTCTCCAGTTATCAGCGAATTGCTCGATTTTCGAAAAAAGCAATTTTCTGCCAAAACACTACCGTACACTTCCCGTAACCACTCCAAATTCACTGTGTAGGGGTAATTCGATGCGCTGAACACGATGCAACATACGGCAAACGCTAACATTCGACCGTTCTCGAGTTATCAGCGAATTGCTCGATTTTCGAAAAAAGCAATTTTCTGCCAAAACACTACCGTACACTTCCCTTAAACGCTACAAATTAACTGTATAGGGGTAATTCGATGTGCTGAACACGATGCAACATCCGGCAAACGCTAACATTCCACCGTTCTCGAGTTATCAGCGAATTGCTCGATTTTCGAAAAAAGCAATTTTCTGCCAAAACACTACCGTACACTTCCCGTAACCACTCCAAATTCACTGTATAGGGGTAATTCGATGCCCTGAACACGATCCAACATACGGCAAACGCTAACATTCGACCGTTCTCGAGTTATCAGCGAATTGCTCGATTTTCGAAAAAAGCAATTTTCTGCCAAAACACTACCGTACGCTTCCCTTAAACGCTTCAAATTCACTGTATAGGAGTAATTCGATATGCTGAACACGATGCAACATACGGCAAACGCTAACATTCGACCGTTCTCGAGTTATCATCAAAACAGTGAGGACTGTGAAAAACGTGCTTTTCTGCCCGTGAAAAGCACGAATATCGCATAAACGGGTTTTCCTTCCAAAACACTACCGTACACTTCCCGTAACCACTTCAAATTCACTGTATAGGGGTAATTCGATGCGCTGAACACGATGCAACATACGGCAAACGCTAACATTCGACCGTTCTCCAGTTATCAGCGAATTGCTCGATTTTCGAAAAAAGCAATTTTCTGCCAAAACACTACCGTACACTTCCCTTAAACGCTTCAAATTCACTGTACAGGGGTAATTCGGTGTGCTGAACACGATGCAACATACGGCAAACGCTAACATTCGACCGTTCTCGAGTTATCAGCGAATTGCTCGATTTTCGAAAAAAGGAATTTTCTGCCAAAACACTACCGTACACTTCCCTTAAACGCTACAAATTCACTGTATAGTGGTAATTCGATGTGCTGAACACGATGCAACATCCGGCAAACGCTAACATTCGACCGTTCTCGAGTTATCAGCGAATTGCTCGATTTTCGAAAAAAGCAATTTTCTGCCAAAACACTACCGTACACTTCCCTTAAACGCTTCAAATTCACTGTATAGGGGTAATTCGATGTGCTGAACACGATGCAACATACGGCAAACGCTAACATTCGACCGTTCTCGAGTTATCAGCGAATTGCTCGATTTTCGAAAAAAGCAATTTTCTGCCAAAACACTACCGTACACTTCCCTTAAACGCTTCAAATTCACTGTATAGGGGTAATTCGGTGTGCTGAACACGATGCAACATACGGCGAACGCTAACATTCGACCGTTCTCCAGTTATCAGCGAATTGCTCGATTTTCGAAAAAAGCAATTTTCTGCCAAAACACTACCGTACACTTCCCTTAAACGCTTCAAATTCACTGTATAGGGGTAATTCGATGTGCTGAACACGATGCAACATACGGCAAACGCTAACATTCGACCGTTCTCGAGTTATCATCAAAACAGTGAGGACTGTGAAAAACGTGCTTTTCTGCCCGTGAAACGCACGAATATCGCATAAACGGGTTTTCCTTCCAAAACACTACCGTACACTTCCCGTACCCACTCCAAATTCACTGTATAGGGGTAATTCGATGCGCTGAACACGATGCAACATACGGCAAACGCTAACATTCGACCGTTCTCGAGTTATCAGCGAATTGCTCGATTTTCGAAAAAAGAAATTTGCTGCCAAAACACTACCGTACACTTCCCTTAAACGCTTCAAATTCACTGTATAGGGGTAATTCGATGTGCTGAACACGATGCAACATCCGGCAAACGCTAACATTCGACCGTTCTCGAGTTATCAGCGAATTGCTCGATTTTCGAAAAAAAACAATTTTCTGCCAAAACACTACCGTACACTTCCGTTAAACGCTACAAATTCACTGTATAGGGGTAATTCGATGTGCTGAACACGATGCAACATACGGCAAACGCTAACATTCGACCGTTCTCGAGTTATCAGCGAATTGCTCGATTTTCGAAAAAAGCAATTTTCTGCCAAAACACTACCGTACACTTCCCTTAAACGCTTCAAATTCACTGTATAGGGGTAATTCGGTGTGCTGAACACGATGCAACATACGGCGAACGCTAACATTCGACCGTTCTCCAGTTATCAGCGAATTGCTCGATTTTCGAAAAAAGCAATTTTCTGCCAAAACACTACCGTACACTTCCCTTAAACGCTTCAAATTCACTGTATAGGGGTAATTCGATGTGCTGAACACGATGCAACATACGGCAAACGCTAACATTCGACCCTTCTTGAGTTATCATCAAAACAGTGAGGACTGTGTAAAACGTGCTTTTCTGCCCGTGAAACGCACGAATATCGCATAAACGGGTTTTCCTTCCAAAACACTACCGTACACTTCCCGTAACCACTCCAAATTCACTGTATAGGGGTAATTCGATGCGCTGAACACGATGCAACATACGGCAAACGCTAACATTCGACCGTTCTCGAGTTATCAGCGAATTGCTCGATTTTCGAAAAAAGCAATTTTCTGCCAAAACACTACCGTACACTTCCCGTAACCACTCCAAATTCACTGTACAGGGGTAATTCGATGCCCTGAACACGATCCAACATACGGCAAACGCTAACATTCGACCGTTCTCGAGTTATCAGCGAATTGCTCGATTTTCGAAAAAAAGCAATTTTCTGCAAAAACACTACCGTACACTTCCCTTAAACGCTTCAAATTCACTGTATAGGGGTAATTCGATATGCTGAACACGATGCAACATACGGCAAACGCTAACATTCGACCGTTCTCGAGTTATCATCAAAACAGTGAGGACTGTGAAAAACGTGCTTTTCTGCCCGTGAAACGCACGAATATCGCATAAACGGGTTTTCCTTCCAAAACACTACCGTACACTTCCCTTAAACGCTTCAAATTCACTATACAGGGGTAATTCGGTGTGCTGAACACGATGCAACATACGGCGAACGCTAACATTCGACCGTTCTCCAGTTATCAGCGAATTGCTCGATTTTCGAAAAAAGCAATTTTCTGCCAAAACACTACCGTACACTTCCCTTAAACGCATCAAATTCACTGTATAGGGGTAATTCGATGTGCTGAACACGATGCAACATACGGCAAACGCTAACATTCGACCGTTCTCGAGTTATCATCAAAACAGTGAGGAGTGTGAAAAACGTGCTTTTCTGCCCGTGAATCGCACGAATATCGCATAAACGGGTTTTCCTTCCAAAACACTACCGTACACTTCCCGTAACCACTCCAAATTCACTGTATAGGGGTAATTCGATGTGCTGAACACGATGCAACATACGGCAAACGCTAACATTCGACCGTTCTCCAGTTATCAGCGAATTGCTCGATTTTCGAAAAAAAGCAATTTTCTGCCAAAACACTACCGTACACTTCCCGTAACCACTCCAAATTCACTGTGTAGGGGTAATTCGATGCGCTGAACACGATGCAACATACGGCAAACGCTAACATTCGACCGTTCTCGAGTTATCAGCGAATTGCTCGATTTTCGAAAAAAGCAATTTTCTGCCAAAACACTACCGTACACTTCCCTTAAACGCTACAAATTAACTGTATAGGGGTAATTCGATGTGCTGAACACGATGCAACATCCGGCAAACGCTAACATTCCACCGTTCTCGAGTTATCAGCGAATTGCTCGATTTTCGAAAAAAGCAATTTTCTGCCAAAACACTACCGTACACTTCCCGTAACCACTCCAAATTCACTGTATAGGGGTAATTCGATGCCCTGAACACGATCCAACATACGGCAAACGCTAACATTCGACCGTTCTCGAGTTATCAGCGAATTGCTCGATTTTCGAAAAAAGCAATTTTCTGCCAAAACACTACCGTACGCTTCCCTTAAACGCTTCAAATTCACTGTATAGGAGTAATTCGATATGCTGAACACGATGCAACATACGGCAAACGCTAACATTCGACCGTTCTCGAGTTATCATCAAAACAGTGAGGACTGTGAAAAACGTGCTTTTCTGCCCGTGAAAAGCACGAATATCGCATAAACGGGTTTTCCTTCCAAAACACTACCGTACACTTCCCGTAACCACTTCAAATTCACTGTATAGGGGTAATTCGATGCGCTGAACACGATGCAACATACGGCAAACGCTAACATTCGACCGTTCTCCAGTTATCAGCGAATTGCTCGATTTTCGAAAAAAGCAATTTTCTGCCAAAACACTACCGTACACTTCCCTTAAACGCTTCAAATTCACTGTACAGGGGTAATTCGGTGTGCTGAACACGATGCAACATACGGCAAACGCTAACATTCGACCGTTCTCGAGTTAACAGCGAATTGCTCGATTTTCGAAAAAAGGAATTTTCTGCCAAAACACTACCGTACACTTCCCTTAAACGCTACAAATTCACTGTATAGTGGTAATTCGATGTGCTGAACACGATGCAACATCCGGCAAACGCTAACATTCGACCGTTCTCGAGTTATCAGCGAATTGCTCGATTTTCGAAAAAAGCAATTTTCTGCCAAAACACTACCGTACACTTCCCTTAAACGCTTCAAATTCACTGTATAGGGGTAATTCGATGTGCTGAACACGATGCAACATACGGCAAACGCTAACATTCGACCGTTCTCGAGTTATCAGCGAATTGCTCGATTTTCGAAAAAAAGCAATTTTCTGCCAAAACACTACCGTACACTTCCCTTAAACGCTTCAAATTCACTGTATAGGGGTAATTCGGTGTGCTGAACACGATGCAACATACGGCGAACGCTAACATTCGACCGTTCTCCAGTTATCAGCGAATTGCTCGATTTTCGAAAAAAGCAATTTTCTGCCAAAACACTACCGTACACTTCCCTTAAACGCTTCAAATTCACTGTATAGGGGTAATTCGATGTGCTGAACACGATGCAACATACGGCAAACGCTAACATTCGACCCTTCTTGAGTTATCATCAAAACAGTGAGGACTGTGTAAAACGTGCTTTTCTGCCCGTGAAACGCACGAATATCGCATAAACGGGTTTTCCTTCCAAAACACTACCGTACACTTCCCGTAACCACTCCAAATTCACTGTATAGGGCTAATTCGATGCGCTGAACACGATGCAACATACGGCAAACGCTAACATTCGACCGTTCTCGAGTTATCAGCGAATTGCTCGATTTTCGAAAAAAGCAATTTTCTGCCAAAACACTACCGTACACTTCCCTTAAACGCTTCAAATTCACTGTATAGGGGTAATTCGATGCGCTGAACACGATCCAACATACGGCAAACGCTAGCATTCGACCGTTCTCCAGTTATCAGCGAATTGCTCGATTTTCGAAAAAAAGCAATTTTCTGCCAAAACACTACCGTACACTTCCCTTAAACGCTTCAAATTCACTGTATAGGGGTAATTCGATGTGCTGAGCACGATGCAACATACGGCAAAGGCTAACATTCGACCGTTCTCGACTTATCATCAAAACAGTGAGGACTGTGAAAAACGTGCTTTTCTGCCCGTGAAACGCACGAATATCGCATAAACGGGTTTTCCTTCCAAAACACTACCGTACACTTCCCTTAAACGCTTCAAATTCACTGTATAGGGGTAATTCGATGCGCTGAACACGATCCAACATACGGCTAACTCTAGCATTCGACCGTTCTCCAGTTATCAGCGAATTGCTCGATTTTCGAAAAAAGCAATTTTCTGCCAAAACACTACCGTACACTTCCCTTAAACGCTCCAAATTCACTGTATAGGGATAATTCGATGTGCTGAACACGATGCAACATACGGCGAACGCTAACATTCGACCGTTCTCCAGTTATCAGCGAATTGCTCGATTTTCGAAAAAAGCAATTTTCTGCCAAAACACTAGCGTACACTTCCCTTAAACGCTTCAAATTCACTGTATAGGGGTAATTCGATGTGCTGAACACGATGCAACATACGGCAAACGCTAATATTCGACCGTTCTTGAGTTATCATCAAAACAGTGAGGACTGTGTAAAAACGTGCTTTTCTGCCCGTGAAACGCACGAATATCGCATAAACGGGTTTTCCTTCCAAAACACTACCGTACACTTCCCTTAAACGCTTCAAATTCACTGTATAGGGGTAATTCGATGTGCTGAACACGATGCAACATACGGCAAACGCTAACATTCGACCGTTCTCGAGTTATCATCAAAACAGTGAGGACTGTGAAAAACGTGCTTTTCTGCCCGTGAAACGCACGAATATCGCATAAACGGGTTTTCCTTCCAAAACACTACCGTACACTTCCCGTAACCACTCCAAATTCACTGTATAGGGGTAATTCGATGCGCTGAACACGATGCAACATACGGCAAACGCTAACATTCGACCGTTCTCCAGTTATCAGCGAATTGCTCGATTTTCGAAAAAAGCAATTTTCTGCCAAAGCACTACCGTACACTTCCCTTAAACACTTCAAATTCACTGTATAGGGGTAATTCGGTGTGCTGAACACGATGCAACATACGGCGAACGCTAACATTCGACCGTTCTCCAGTTATCAGCGAATTGCTCGATTTTCGAAAAAAGCAATTTTCTGCCAAAACACTACCGTACACTTCCCTTAAACGCTTCAAATTCACTGTATAGGGGTAATTCGATGCGCTGAACACGATGCAACATACGGCAAACGCTAACATTCGACCGTTCTCCAGTTATCAGCGAATTGCTCGATTTTCGAAAAAAGCAATTTTCTGCCAAAACACTACCGTACACTTCCCGTAAACGCTTCAAATTCACTGTATAGGGGTAATTCGGTGTGCTGAACACGATGCAACATACGGCGAACGCTAACATTCGACCGTTCTCCAGTTATCAGCGAATTGCTCGATTTCGAAAAAAGCAATTTTCTGCCAAAACACTACCGTACACTTCCCTTAAACGCTTCAAATTCACTGTATAGGGGTAATTCGATGTACTGAACACGATGCAACATACGGCAAAACGCTAACATTCGACCGTTCTTGAGTTATCATCAAAACAGTGAGGACTGTGAAAAACGTGCTTTTCTGCCCGTGAAACGCACGAATATCGCATAAACGGGTTTTCCTTCCAAAACACTACCGTACACTTCCCGTACCCACTCCAAATTCACTGTATAGGGGTAATTCGATGCGCTGAACACGATGCAACATACGGCAAACGCTAACATTCGACCGTTCTCGAGTTATCAGCGAATTGCTCGATTTTCGAAAAAAAGAAATTTGCTGCCAAAACACTACCGTACACTTCCCTTAAACGCTTCAAATTCACTGTATAGGGGTAATTCGATGTGCTGAACACGATGCAACATCCGGCAAACGCTAACATTCGACCGTTCTCGAGTTATCAGCGAATTGCTCGATTTTCGAAAAAAACAATTTTCTGCCAAAACACTACCGTACACTTCCGTTAAACGCTACAAATTCACTGTATAGGGGTAATTCGATGTGCTGAACACGATGCAACATACGGCAAACGCTAACATTCGACCGTTCTCGAGTTATCAGCGAATTGCTCGATTTTCGAAAAAAGCAATTTTCTGCCAAAACACTACCGTACACTTCCCTTAAACGCTTCAAATTCACTGTATAGGGGTAATTCGGTGTGCTGAACACGATGCAACATACGGCGAACGCTAACATTCGACCGTTCTCCAGTTATCAGCGAATTGCTCGATTTTCGAAAAAAAGCAATTTTCTGCCAAAACACTACCGTACACTTCCCTTAAACGCTTCAAATTCACTGTATAGGGGTAATTCGATGTGCTGAACACGATGCAACATACGGCAAAACGCTAACATTCGACCCTTCTTGAGTTATCATCAAAACAGTGAGGACTGTGTAAAACGTGCTTTTCTGCCCGTGAAACGCACGAATATCGCATAAACGGGTTTTTCCTTCCAAAACACTACCGTACACTTCCCTTAACCACTCCAAATTCACTGTATAGGGGTAATTCGATGCGCTGAACACGATGCAACATACGGCAAACGCTAACATTCGACCGTTCTCGAGTTATCAGCGAATTGCTCGATTTTCGAAAAAAGCAATTTTCTGCCAAAACACTACCGTACACTTCCCGTAACCACTCCAAATTCACTGTACAGGGGTAATTCGATGCCCTGAACACGATCCAACATACGGCAAACGCTAACATTCGACCGTTCTCGAGTTATCAGCGAATTGCTCGATTTTCGAAAAAAGCAATTTTCTGCCAAAACACTACCGTACACTTCCCTTAAACGCTTCAAATTCACTGTATAGGGGTAATTCGATATGCTGAACACGATGCAACATACGGCAAACGCTAACATTCGACCGTTCTCGAGTTATCATCAAAACAGTGAGGACTGTGAAAAACGTGCTTTTCTGCCCGTGAAACGCACGAATATCGCATAAACGGGTTTTCCTTCCAAAACACTACCGTACACTTCCCTTAAAACGCTTCAAATTCACTATACAGGGGTAATTCGGTGTGCTGAACACGATGCAACATACGGCGAACGCTAACATTCGACCGTTCTCCAGTTATCAGCGAATTGCTCGATTTTCGAAAAAAGCAATTTTCTGCCAAAACACTACCGTACACTTCCCTTAAACGCATCAAATTCACTGTATAGGGGTAATTCGATGTGCTGAACACGATGCAACATACGGCAAACGCTAACATTCGACCGTTCTCGAGTTATCATCAAAACAGTGAGGACTGTGAAAAACGTGCTTTTCTGCCCGTGAATCGCACGAATATCGCATAAACGGGTTTTCCTTCCAAAACACTACCGTACACTTCCCGTAACCACTCCAAATTCACTGTATAGGGGTAATTCGATGTGCTGAACACGATGCAACATACGGCAAACGCTAACATTCGACCGTTCTCCAGTTATCAGCGAATTGCTCGATTTTCGAAAAAAGCAATTTTCTGCCAAAACACTACCGTACACTTCCCGTAACCACTCCAAATTCACTGTGTAGGGGTAATTCGATGCGCTGAACACGATGCAACATACGGCAAACGCTAACATTCGACCGTTCTCGAGTTATCAGCGAATTGCTCGATTTTCGAAAAAAGCAATTTTCTGCCAAAACACTACCGTACACTTCCCTTAAACGCTACAAATTAACTGTATAGGGGTAATTCGATGTGCTGAACACGATGCAACATCCGGCAAACGCTAACATTCGACCGTTCTCGAGTTATCAGCGAATTGCTCGATTTTCGAAAAAAGCAATTTTCTGCCAAAACACTACCGTACACTTCCCGTAACCACTCCAAATTCACTGTATAGGGGTAATTCGATGCCCTGAACACGATCCAACATACGGCAAACGCTAACATTCGACCGTTCTCGAGTTATCAGCGAATTGCTCGATTTTCGAAAAAAGCAATTTTCTGCCAAAACACTACCGTACGCTTCCCTTAAACGCTTCAAATTCACTGTATAGGAGTAATTCGATATGCTGAACACGATGCAACATACGGCAAACGCTAACATTCGACCGTTCTCGAGTTATCATCAAAACAGTGAGGACTGTGAAAAACGTGCTTTTCTGCCCGTGAAAAGCACGAATATCGCATAAACGGGTTTTCCTTCCAAAACACTACCGTACACTTCCCGTAACCACTTCAAATTCACTGTATAGGGGTAATTCGATGCGCTGAACACGATCCAACATACGGCAAACGCTAACATTCGACCGTTCTCCAGTTATCAGCGAATTGCTCGATTTTCGAAAAAAGCAATTTTCTGCCAAAACACTACCGTACACTTCCCTTAAACGCTTCAAATTCACTGTACAGGGTAATTCGGTGTGCTGAACACGATGCAACATACGGCAAACGCTAACATTCGACCGTTCTCGAGTTATCAGCGAATTGCTCGATTTTCGAAAAAAGCAATTTTCTGCCAAAACACTACCGTACACTTCCCGTAACCACTCCAAATTCACTGTATAGGGTAATTCGATGCGCTGAACACGATGCAACATACGGCAAACGCTAACATTCGACCGTTCTCCAGTTATCAGCGAATTGCTCGATTTTCGAAAAAAGCAATTTTCTGCCAAAACACTACCGTACACTTCCCTTAAACGCATCAAATTCACTGTATAGGGGTAATTCGATGTGCTGAACACGATGCAACATACGGCAAACGCTAACATTCGACCGTTCTCGAGTTATCATCAAAACAGTGAGGACTGTGAAAAACGTGCTTTTCTGCCCGTGAATCGCACGAATATCGCATAAACGGGTTTTCCTTCCAAAACACTACCGTACACTTCCCGTAACCACTCCAAATTCACTGTATAGGGGTAATTCGATGTGCTGAACACGATGCAACATACGGCAAACGCTAACATTCGACCGTTCTCCAGTTATCAGCGAATTGCTCGATTTTCGAAAAAAGCAATTTTCTGCCAAAACACTACCGTACACTTCCCGTAACCATTCCAAATTCACTGTATAGGGGTAATTCGATGCGCTGAACACGATGCAACATACGGCAAACGCTAACATTCGACCGTTCTCGAGTTATCAGCGAATTGCTCGATCTTCGAAAAAAGCAATTTTCTGCCAAAACACTACCGTACACTTCCCTTAAACGCTTCAATTCACTGTATAGGGGTAATTCGATGTGCTGACCACGATGCAACATACGGCAAACGCTGACATTCGACCGCTCTCGAGTTATCATCAAAACAGTGAGGACTGTGAAAAACGTGCTTTTCTGCCCGTGAAACGCACGAATATCGCATAAACGGGTTTTCCGTCCAAAACACTACCGTACACTTCCCGTAACCACTCCAAATTCACTGTATAGGAGTAATTCGATGTGCTGAACACGATGCAACATACGGCAAACGCTAACATTCGACCGTCCTCCAGTTATCAGCGAATTGCTCGATTTTCGAAAAAAAGCAATTTTCTGCCAAAACACTACCGTACACTTCCCTTAAACGCTTCAAATTCACTGTATAGGGGTAATTCGATGCGCTGAACACGATCCAACATACGGCAAACGCTAACATTCGACCGTTCTCCAGTTATCAGCGAATTGCTCGATTTCGAAAAAGCAATTTTCTGCCAAAACACTACCGTACACTTCCCTTAAACGCTTCAAATTCACTGTATAGGGGTAATTCGATGTGCTGAGCACGATGCAACATACGGCAAAGGCTAACATTCGACCGTTCTCGAGTTATCATCAAAACAGTGAGGACTGTGAAAAACGTGCTTTTCTGCCCGTGAAACGCACGAATATCGCATAAACGGGTTTTCCGTCCAAAACACTACCGTACACTTCCCGTAACCACTCCAAATTCACTGTATAGGAGTAATTCGATGTGCTGAACACGATGCAACATACGGCAAACGCTAACATTCGACCGTCCTCCAGTTATCAGCGAATTGCTCGATTTTCGAAAAAAGCAATTTTCTGCCAAAACACTACCGTACACTTCCCTTAAACGCTTCAAATTCACTGTATAGGGGTAATTCGATGCGCTGAACACGATCCAACATACGGCAAAACGCTAACATTCGACCGTTCTCCAGTTATCAGCGAATTGCTCGATTTTCGAAAAAGCAATTTTCTGCCAAAACACTACCGTACACTTCCCTTAAACGCTTCAAATTCACTGTATAGGGGGTAATTCGATGTGCTGAGCACGATGCAACATACGGCAAACGCTAACATTCGACCGTTCTCGAGTTATCAGCGAATTGCTCGATTTTCGAAAAAAGCAATTTTCTGCCAAAACACTACCGTACACTTCCCTTAAACGCATCAAATTCACTGTATAGGGGTAATTCGATGTGCTGAACACGATGCAACATACGGCAAACGCTAACATTCGACCGTTCTCGAGTTATCATCAAAACAGTGAGGACTGTGAAAAACGTGCTTTTCTGCCCGTGAATCGCACGAATATCGCATAAACGGGTTTTCCTTCCAAAACACTACCGTACACTTCCCGTAACCACTCCAAATTCACTGTATAGGGGTAATTCGATGTGCTGAACACGATGCAACATACGGCAAACGCTAACATTCGACCGTTCTCCAGTTATCAGCGAATTGCTCGATTTTCGAAAAAAGCAATTTTCTGCCAAAACACTACCGTACACTTCCCGTAACCACTCCAAATTCACTGTATAGGGGTAATTCGATGCGCTGAACACGATGCAACATACGGCAAACGCTAACATTCGACCGTTCTCGAGTTATCAGCGAATTGCTCGATCTTCGAAAAAAGCAATTTTCTGCCAAAACACTACCGTACACTTCCCTTAAACGCTTCAAATTCACTGTATAGGGGTAATTCGATGTGCTGACCACGATGCAACATACGGCAAACGCTGACATTCGACCGCTCTCGAGTTATCATCAAAACAGTGAGGACTGTGAAAAAACGTGCTTTTCTGCCCGTGAAACGCACGAATATCGCATAAACGGGTTTTCCGTCCAAAACACTACCGTACACTTCCCGTAAACCACTCCAAATTCACTGTATAGGGGTAATTCGATGCGCTGAACACGATGCAACATACGGCAAACGCTAACATTCGACCGTTCTCCAGTTATCAGCGAATTGCTCGATTTTCGAAAAAAGCAATTTTCTGCCAAAACACTACCGTACACTTCCCTTAAACGCTTCAAATTCACTGTATAGGGGTAATTCGGTGTGCTGAACACGATGCAACATACGGCGAACGCTAACATTCGACCGTTCTCCAGTTATCAGCGAATTGCTCGATTTTCGAAAAAAGCAATTTTCTGCCAAAACACTACCGTACACTTCCCTTAAACGCTTCAAATTCACTGTATAGGGGTAATTCGATGTACTGAACACGATGCAACATACGGCAAAACGCTAACATTCGACCGTTCTTGAGTTATCATCAAACAGTGAGGACTGTGTAAAACGTGCTTTTCTGCCCGTGAAACGCACGAATATCGCATAACGGGTTTTCCTTCCAAACACTACCGTACACTTCCCGTAACCACTCCAAATTCAGTGTATAGGGGTAATTCAATGCGCTGAACACGATCCAACATACGGCAAACGCTAACATTCGACCGTTCTCCAGTTATCAGCGAATTGCTCGATTTTCGAAAAAAGCAATTTTCTGCCAAAACACTACCGTACACTTCCCTTAAACGCATCAAATTCACTGTATAGGGGTAATTCGATGTGCTGAACACGATGCAACATACCGCAAACGCTAACATTCGACCGTTCTCGAGTTATCATCAAAACAGTGAGGACTGTGAAAAACGTGCTTTTCTGCCCGTGAATCGCACGAATATCGCATAAACGGGTTTTCCTTCCAAAACACTACCGTACACTTCCCGTAACCACTCCAAATTCACTGTATAGGGGTAATTCGATGTGCTGAACACGATGCAACATACGGCTAACGCTAACATTCGACCGTTCTCCAGTTATCAGCGAATTGCTCGATTTTCGAAAAAAGCAATTTTCTGTCAAAACACTACCGTACACTTCCCGTAACCACTCCAAATTCACTGTATAGGGGTAATTCGATGCGCTGAACACGATGCAACATACGGCAAACGCTAACATTCGACCGTTCTCGAGTTATCAGCGAATTGCTCGATTTTCGAAAAAAAGCAATTTTCTGCCAAAACACTACCGTACACTTCCCTTAACCGCTACAAATTCACTGTATAGTGGTAATTCGATGTGCTGAACACGATGCAACATCCGGCAAACGCTAACATTCACCGTTCTCGAGTTATCAGCGAATTGCTCGATTTTCGAAAAAAGCAATTTTCTGCCAAAACACTACCGTACACTTCCCTTAAACGCTTCAAATTCACTGTATAGGGGTAATTCGATGTGCTGAACACGATGCAACATACGGCAAACGCTAACATTCGACCGTTCTCGAGTTATCAGCGAATTGCTCGATTTTCGAAAAAAAGCAATTTTCTGCCAAAACACTACTGTACACTTCCCTTAAACGCTTCAAATTCACTGTATAGGGGTAATTCGGTGTGCTGAACACGATGCAACATACGGCGAACGCTAACATTCGACCGTTCTCCAGTTATCAGCGAATTGCTCGATTTTCGAAAAAAGCAATTTTCTGCCAAAACACTACCGTACACTTCCCTTAAACGCTTCAAATTCACTGTATAGGGGTAATTCGATGTGCTGAACACGATGCAACATACGGCAAACGCTAACATTCGACCTTCTTGAGTTATCATCAAAACAGTGAGGACTGTGTAAAACGTGCTTTTCTGCCCGTGAAACGCACGAATATCGCATAAACGGGTTTTCCTTCCAAAACACTACCGTACACTTCCCGTAACCACTCCAAATTCACTGTATAGGGCTAATTCGATGCGCTGAACACGATGCAACATACGGCAAACGCTAACATTCGACCGTTCTCGAGTTATCAGCGAATTGCTCGATTTTCGAAAAAAGCAATTTTCTGCCAAAACACTACCGTACACTTCCCTTAAACGCTTCAAATTCACTGTATAGGGGTAATTCGGTGTGCTGAAACACGATGCAACATACGGCGAACGCTAACATTCGACCGTTCTCCAGTTATCAGCGAATTGCTCGATTTTCGAAAAAAGCAATTTTCTGCCAAAACACTACCGTACACTTCCCTTAAACGCTTCAAATTCACTGTATAGGGGTAATTCGATGTGCTGAACACGATGCAACATACGGCAAACGCTAACATTCGACCCTTCTTGAGTTATCATCAAAACAGTGAGGACTGTGTAAAACGTGCTTTTCTGCCCGTGAAACGCACGAATATCGCAATAAACGGGTTTTCCTTCCAAAACACTACCGTACACTTCCCGTAACCACTCCAAATTCACTGTATAGGGCTAATTCGATGCGCTGAACACGATGCAACATACGGCAAACGCTAACATTCGACCGTTCTCGAGTTATCAGCGAATTGCTCGATTTTCGAAAAAAGCAATTTTCTGCCAAAACACTACCGTACACTTCCCGTAACCACTCCAAATTCACTGTATAGGGGTAATTCGATGCCCTGAACACGATCCAACATACGGCAAACGCTAACATTCGACCGTTCTCCAGTTATCAGCGAATTGCTCGATTTTCGAAGAAAGCAATTTTCTGCCAAAACACTACCGTACACTTCCCTTAAACGCTTCAAATTCACTGTATAGGGGTAATTCGGTGTGCTGAACACGATGCAACATACGGCGAACGCTAACATTCGACCGTTCTCCAGTTATCAGCGAATTGCTCGATTTTCGAAAAAAGCAATTTTCTGCCAAAACACTACCGTACACTTCCCTTAAACGCTTCAAATTCACTGTATAGGGGTAATTCGATGTGCTGACCACGATGCAACATACGGCAAACGCTGACATTCGACCGTTCTCGAGTTATCATCAAAAGAGTGAGGACTGTGAAAAACGTGCTTTTCTGCCCGTGAAACGCACGAATATCGCAATAAACGGGTTTTCCGTCCAAAACACTACCGTACACCTTCCCGTAACCACTCCAAATTCACTGTATAGGAGTAATTCGATGTGCTGAACACGATGCAACATACGGCAAACGCTAACATTCGACCGTCCTCCAGTTATCAGCGAATTGCTCGATTTTCGAAAAAAGCAATTTTCTGCCAAAACACTACCGTACACTTCCCTTAAACGCTTCAAATTCACTGTATAGGGGTAATTCGATGCGCTGAACACGATCCAACATACGGCAAACGCTAGCATTCGACCGTTCTCGAGTTATCAGCGAATTGCTCGATTTTCGAAAAAAGCAATTTTCTGCCAAAACACTACCGTACACTTCCCTTAAACGCTACAAATTCACTGTATAGTGGTAATTCGATGTGCTGAACACGATGCAACATCCGGCAAACGCTAACATTCACCGTTCTCGAGTTATCAGCGAATTGCTCGATTTTCGAAAAAAGCAATTTTCTGCCAAAACACTACCGTACACTTCCCTTAAACGCTTCAAATTCACTGTATAGGGGTAATTCGATGTGCTGAACACGATGCAACATACGGCAAACGCTAACATTCGACCGTTCTCGAGTTATCAGCGAATTGCTCGATTTTCGAAAAAAAGCAATTTTCTGCCAAAACACTACCGTACACTTCCCTTAAACGCTTCAAATTCACTGTATAGGGGTAATTCGGTGTGCTGAACACGATGCAACATACGGCGAACGCTAACATTCGACCGTTCTCCAGTTATCAGCGAATTGCTCGATTTTCGAAAAAAGCAATTTTCTGCCAAAACACTACCGTACACTTCCCTTAAACGCTTCAAATTCACTGTATAGGGGTAATTCGATGTGCTGAACACGATGCAACATACGGCAAACGCTAACATTCGACCCTTCTTGAGTTATCATCAAAACAGTGAGGACTGTGTAAAACGTGCTTTTCTGCCCGTGAAACGCACGAATATCGCAATAAACGGGTTTTCCTTCCAAAACACTACCGTACACTTCCCGTAACCACTCCAAATTCACTGTATAGGGCTAATTCGATGCGCTGAACACGATGCAACATACGGCAAACGCTAACATTCGACCGTTCTCGAGTTATCAGCGAATTGCTCGATTTTCGAAAAAAAGCAATTTTCTGCCAAAACACTACCGTACACTTCCCTTAAACGCTTCAAATTCACTGTATAGGGGTAATTCGGTGTGCTGAACACGATGCAACATACGGCGAACGCTAACATTCGACCGTTCTCCAGTTATCAGCGAATTGCTCGATTTTCGAAAAAAGCAATTTTCTGCCAAAACACTACCGTACACTTCCCTTAAACGCTTCAAATTCACTGTATAGGGGTAATTCGATGTGCTGAACACGATGCAACATACGGCAAACGCTAACATTCGACCCTTCTTGAGTTATCATCAAAACAGTGAGGACTGTGTAAAACGTGCTTTTCTGCCCGTGAAACGCACGAATATCGCATAAACGGGTTTTCCTTCCAAAACACTACCGTACACTTCCCGTAACCACTCCAAATTCACTGTATAGGGCTAATTCGATGCGCTGAACACGATGCAACATACGGCAAACGCTAACATTCGACCGTTCTCGAGTTATCAGCGAATTGCTCGATTTTCGAAAAAAGCAATTTTCTGCCAAAACACTACCGTACACTTCCCGTAACCACTCCAAATTCACTGTATAGGGGTAATTCGATGCCCTGAACACGATCCAACATACGGCAAACGCTAACATTCGACCGTTCTCCAGTTATCAGCGAATTGCTCGATTTTCGAAAAAAGCAATTTTCTGCCAAAACACTACCGTACACTTCCCTTAAACGCTTCAAATTCACTGTATAGGGGTAATTCGGTGTGCTGAACACGATGCAACATACGGCGAACGCTAACATTCGACCGTTCTCCAGTTATCAGCGAATTGCTCGATTTTCGAAAAAAGCAATTTTCTGCCAAACACTACCGTACACTTCCCTTAAACGCTTCAAATTCACTGTATAGGGGTAATTCGATGTGCTGACCACGATGCAACATACGGCAAACGCTGACATTCGACCGTTCTCGAGTTATCATCAAAAGAGTGAGGACTGTGAAAAACGTGCTTTTCTGCCCGTGAAACGCACGAATATCGCATAAACGGGTTTTCCGTCCAAAACACTACCGTACACTTCCCGTAACCACTCCAAATTCACTGTATAGGAGTAATTCGATGTGCTGAACACGATGCAACATACGGCAAACGCTAACATTCGACCGTCCTCCAGTTATCAGCGAATTGCTCGATTTTCGAAAAAAGCAATTTTCTGCCAAAACACTACCGTACACTTCCCTTAAACGCTTCAAATTCACTGTATAGGGGTAATTCGATGCGCTGAACACGATCCAACATACGGCAAACGCTAGCATTCGACCGTTCTCCAGTTATCAGCGAATTGCTCGATTTTCGAAAAAAGCAATTTTCTGCCAAAACACTACCGTACACTTCCCTTAAACGCTTCAAATTCACTGTATAGGGGTAATTCGATGTGCTGAGCACGATGCAACATACGGCAAAGGCTAACATTCGACCGTTCTCGAGTTATCATCAAAACAGTGAGGACTGTGAAAAACGTGCTTTTCTGCCCGTGAAACGCACGAATATCGCATAAACGGGTTTTCCTTCCAAAACACTACCGTACACTTCCCTTAAACGCTTCAAATTCACTGTATAGGGGTAATTCGATGCGCTGAACACGATCCAACATACGGCTAACGCTAGCATTCGACCGTTCTCCAGTTATCAGCGAATTGCTCGATTTTCGAAAAAAGCAATTTTCTGCCAAAACACTACCGTACACTTCCCTTAAACGCTCCAAATTCACTGTATAGGGATAATTCGATGTGCTGAACACGATGCAACATACGGCGAACGCTAACATTCGACCGTTCTCCAGTTATCAGCGAATTGCTCGATTTTCGAAAAAAGCAATTTTCTGCCAAAACACTAGCGTACACTTCCCTTAAACGCTTCAAATTCACTGTATAGGGGTAATTCGATGTGCTGAACACGCTGCAACATACGGCAAACGCTAATATTCGACCGTTCTTGAGTTATCATCAAAACAGTGAGGACTGGGTAAAACGTGCTTTTCTGCCCGTGAAACGCACGAATATCGCATAAACGGGTTTTCCTTCCAAAACACTAGCGTACACTTCCCTTAAACGCTTCAAATTCACTGTATAGGGGTAATTCGATGTGCTGAACACGATGCAACATACGGCAAACGCTAACATTCGACCGTTCTCGAGTTATCATCAAAACAGTGAGGACTGTGAAAAACGTGCTTTTCTGCCCGTGAAACGCACGAATATCGCATAAACGGGTTTTCCTTCCAAAACACTACCGTACACTTCCCGTAACCACTCCAAATTCACTGTATAGGGGTAATTCGATGCGCTGAACACGATGCAACATACGGCAAACGCTAACATTCGACCGTTCTCCAGTTATCAGCGAATTGCGCGATTTTCGAAAAAAGCAATTTTCTGCCAAAGCACTACCGTACACTTCCCTTAAACGCTTCAAATTCACTGTCTAGGGGTAATTCGATGCGCTGAACACGATCCAACATACGGCTAACGCTAACATTCGACTGTTCTCCAGTTATCAGCGAATTGCTCGATTTTCGAAAAAAGCAATTTTCTGCCAAAACACTACCGTACACTTCCCTTAAACGCTTCAAATTCACTGTATAGGGGTAATTCGATGTGCTGAACACGATGCAACATACGGCTAACGCTAACATTCGACCGTTCTCCAGTTATCAGCGAATTGCTCGATTTTCGAAAAAAGCAATTTTCTGCCAAAACACTACTGTACACTTCCCTTAAACGCTTCAAATTCACTGTATAGGGGTAATTCGGTGTGCTGAACACGATGCAACATACGGCGAACGCTAACATTCGACCGTTCTCCAGTTATCAGCGAATTGCTCGATTTTCGAAAAAAGCAATTTTCTGCCAAAACACTACCGTACACTTCCCTTAAACGCTTCAAATTCACTGTATAGGGGTAATTCGATGTGCTGAACACGATGCAACATACGGCAAACGCTAACATTCGACCCTTCTTGAGTTATCATCAAAACAGTGAGGACTGTGTAAAACGTGCTTTTCTGCCCGTGAAACGCACGAATATCGCATAAACGGGTTTTCCTTCCAAAACACTACCGTACACTTCCCGTAACCACTCCAAATTCACTGTATAGGGCTAATTCGATGCGCTGAACACGATGCAACATACGGCAAACGCTAACATTCGACCGTTCTCGAGTTATCAGCGAATTGCTCGATTTTCGAAAAAAGCAATTTTCTGCCAAAACACTACTGTACACTTCCCTTAAACGCTTCAAATTCACTGTATAGGGGTAATTCGGTGTGCTGAACACGATGCAACATACGGCGAACGCTAACATTCGACCGTTCTCCAGTTATCAGCGAATTGCTCGATTTTCGAAAAAAGCAATTTTCTGCCAAAACACTACCGTACACTTCCCTTAAACGCTTCAAATTCACTGTATAGGGGTAATTCGATGTGCTGAACACGATGCAACATACGGCAAACGCTAACATTCGACCCTTCTTGAGTTATCATCAAAACAGTGAGGACTGTGTAAAACGTGCTTTTCTGCCCGTGAAACGCACGAATATCGCATAAACGGGTTTTCCTTCCAAAACACTACCGTACACTTCCCGTAACCACTCCAAATTCACTGTATAGGGCTAATTCGATGCGCTGAACACGATGCAACATACGGCAAACGCTAACATTCGACCGTTCTCGAGTTATCAGCGAATTGCTCGATTTTCGAAAAAAGCAATTTTCTGCCAAAACACTACCGTACACTTCCCTTAAACGCTTCAAATTCACTGTATAGGGGTAATTCGGTGTGCTGAACACGATGCAACATACGGCGAACGCTAACATTCGACCGTTCTCCAGTTATCAGCGAATTGCTCGATTTTCGAAAAAAAGCAATTTTCTGCCAAAACACTACCGTACACTTCCCTTAAACGCTTCAAATTCACTGTATAGGGGTAATTCGATGTGCTGAACACGATGCAACATACGGCAAACGCTAACATTCGACCCTTCTTGAGTTATCATCAAAACAGTGAGGACTGTGTAAAACGTGCTTTTCTGCCCGTGAAACGCACGAATATCGCATAAACGGGTTTTCCTTCCAAAACACTACCGTACACTTCCCGTAACCACTCCAAATTCACTGTATAGGGCTAATTCGATGCGCTGAACACGATGCAACATACGGCAAACGCTAACATTCGACCGTTCTCGAGTTATCAGCGAATTGCTCGATTTTCGAAAAAAGCAATTTTCTGCCAAAACACTACCGTACACTTCCCGTAACCACTCCAAATTCACTGTATAGGGGTAATTCGATGCCCTGAACACGATCCAACATACGGCAAACGCTAACATTCGACCGTTCTCCAGTTATCAGCGAATTGCTCGATTTTCGAAAAAAAGCAATTTTCTGCCAAAACACTACCGTACACTTCCCTTAAACGCTTCAAATTCACTGTATAGGGGTAATTCGGTGTGCTGAACACGATGCAACATACGGCGAACGCTAACATTCGACCGTTCTCCAGTTATCAGCGAATTGCTCGATTTTCGAAAAAAGCAATTTTCTGCCAAAACACTACCGTACACTTCCCTTAAACGCTTCAAATTCACTGTATAGGGGTAATTCGATGTGCTGACCACGATGCAACATACGGCAAACGCTGACATTCGACCGTTCTCGAGTTATCATCAAAAGAGTGAGGACTGTGAAAAACGTGCTTTTCTGCCCGTGAAACGCACGAATATCGCATAAACGGGTTTTCCGTCCAAAACACTACCGTACACTTCCCGTAACCACTCCAAATTCACTGTGTAGGAGTAATTCGATGTGCTGAACACGATGCAACATACGGCAAACGCTAACATTCGACCGTCCTCCAGTTATCAGCGAATTGCTCGATTTTCGAAAAAAGCAATTTTCTGCCAAAACACTACCGTACACTTCCCTTAAACGCTTCAAATTCACTGTATAGGGGTAATTCGATGCGCTGAACACGATCCAACATACGGCAAACGCTAGCATTCGACCGTTCTCGAGTTATCAGCGAATTGCTCGATTTTCGAAAAAAGCAATTTTCTGCCAAAACACTACCGTACACTTCCCTTAAACGCTACAAATTCACTGTATAGTGGTAATTCGATGTGCTGAACACGATGCAACATCCGGCAAACGCTAACATTCACCGTTCTCGAGTTATCAGCGAATTGCTCGATTTTCGAAAAAAGCAATTTTCTGCCAAAACACTACCGTACACTTCCCTTAAACGCTTCAAATTCACTGTATAGGGGTAATTCGATGTGCTGAACACGATGCAACATACGGCAAACGCTAACATTCGACCGTTCTCGAGTTATCAGCGAATTGCTCGATTTTCGAAAAAAGCAATTTTCTGCCAAAACACTACCGTACACTTCCCTTAAACGCTTCAAATTCACTGTATAGGGGTAATTCGGTGTGCTGAACACGATGCAACATACGGCGAACGCTAACATTCGACCGTTCTCCAGTTATCAGCGAATTGCTCGATTTTCGAAAAAAAGCAATTTTCTGCCAAAACACTACCGTACACTTCCCTTAAACGCTTCAAATTCACTGTATAGGGGTAATTCGATGTGCTGAACACGATGCAACATACGGCAAACGCTAACATTCGACCCTTCTTGAGTTATCATCAAAACAGTGAGGACTGTGTAAAACGTGCTTTTCTGCCCGTGAAACGCACGAATATCGCATAAACGGGTTTTCCTTCCAAAACACTACCGTACACTTCCCGTAACCACTCCAAATTCACTGTATAGGGCTAATTCGATGCGCTGAACACGATGCAACATACGGCAAACGCTAACATTCGACCGTTCTCGAGTTATCAGCGAATTGCTCGATTTTCGAAAAAAGCAATTTTCTGCCAAAACACTACCGTACACTTCCCTTAAACGCTTCAAATTCACTGTATAGGGGTAATTCGGTGTGCTGAACACGATGCAACATACGGCGAACGCTAACATTCGACCGTTCTCCAGTTATCAGCGAATTGCTCGATTTTCGAAAAAAGCAATTTTCTGCCAAAACACTACCGTACACTTCCCTTAAACGCTTCAAATTCACTGTATAGGGGTAATTCGATGTGCTGAACACGAT
Source organism: Asobara japonica (assembly GCA_026005395.1). Taxonomy (NCBI): domain Eukaryota; kingdom Metazoa; phylum Arthropoda; class Insecta; order Hymenoptera; family Braconidae; genus Asobara; species Asobara japonica. The sequence goes on from BQMI01000336.1 coordinate 42,199, forward strand.
GCAACATACGGCAAACGCTAACATTCGACCCTTCTTGAGTTATCATCAAAACAGTGAGGACTGTGTAAAACGTGCTTTTCTGCCCGTGAAACGCACGAATATCGCATAAACGGGTTTTCCTTCCAAAACACTACCGTACACTTCCCGTAACCACTCCAAATTCACTGTATAGGGCTAATTCGATGCGCTGAACACGATGCAACATACGGCAAACGCTAACATTCGACCGTTCTCGAGTTATCAGCGAATTGCTCGATTTTCGAAAAAAGCAATTTTCTGCCAAAACACTACCGTACACTTCCCGTAACCACTCCAAATTCACTGTATAGGGGTAATTCGATGCCCTGAACACGATCCAACATACGGCAAACGCTAACATTCGACCGTTCTCCAGTTATCAGCGAATTGCTCGATTTTCGAAAAAAGCAATTTTCTGCCAAAACACTACCGTACACTTCCCTTAAACGCTTCAAATTCACTGTATAGGGGTAATTCGGTGTGCTGAACACGATGCAACATACGGCAAACGCTAACATTCGACCCTTCTTGAGTTATCATCAAAACAGTGAGGACTGTGTAAAACGTGCTTTTCTGCCCGTGAAACGCACGAATATCGCATAAACGGGTTTTCCTTCCAAAACACTACCGTACACTTCCCGTAACCACTCCAAATTCACTGTATAGGGCTAATTCGATGCGCTGAACACGATGCAACATACGGCAAACGCTAACATTCGACCGTTCTCGAGTTATCAGCGAATTGCTCGATTTTCGAAAAAAGCAATTTTCTGCCAAAACACTACCGTACACTTCCCTTAAACGCTACAAATTCACTGTATAGTGGTAATTCGATGTGCTGAACACGATGCAACATCCGGCAAACGCTAACATTCACCGTTCTCGAGTTATCAGCGAATTGCTCGATTTTCGAAAAAAGCAATTTTCTGCCAAAACACTACCGTACACTTCCCTTAAACGCTTCAAATTCACTGTATAGGGGTAATTCGATGTGCTGAACACGATGCAACATACGGCAAACGCTAACATTCGACCGTTCTCGAGTTATCAGCGAATTGCTCGATTTTCGAAAAAAGCAATTTTCTGCCAAAACACTACCGTACACTTCCCTTAAACGCTTCAAATTCACTGTATAGGGGTAATTCGGTGTGCTGAACACGATGCAACATACGGCGAACGCTAACATTCGACCGTTCTCCAGTTATCAGCGAATTGCTCGATTTTCGAAAAAAGCAATTTTCTGCCAAAACACTACCGTACACTTCCCTTAAACGCTTCAAATTCACTGTATAGGGGTAATTCGATGTGCTGAACACGATGCAACATACGGCAAACGCTAACATTCGACCCTTCTTGAGTTATCATCAAAACAGTGAGGACTGTGTAAAACGTGCTTTTCTGCCCGTGAAACGCACGAATATCGCATAAACGGGTTTTCCTTCCAAAACACTACCGTACACTTCCCGTAACCACTCCAAATTCACTGTATAGGGCTAATTCGATGCGCTGAACACGATGCAACATACGGCAAACGCTAACATTCGACCGTTCTCGAGTTATCAGCGAATTGCTCGATTTTCGAAAAAAGCAATTTTCTGCCAAAACACTACCGTACACTTCCCTTAAACGCTTCAAATTCACTGTATAGGGGTAATTCGGTGTGCTGAACACGATGCAACATACGGCGAACGCTAACATTCGACCGTTCTCCAGTTATCAGCGAATTGCTCGATTTTCGAAAAAAGCAATTTTCTGCCAAAACACTACCGTACACTTCCCTTAAACGCTTCAAATTCACTGTATAGGGGTAATTCGATGTGCTGAACACGATGCAACATACGACAAACGCTAACATTCGACCCTTCTTGAGTTATCATCAAAACAGTGAGGACTGTGTAAAACGTGCTTTTCTGCCCGTGAAACGCACGAATATCGCATAAACGGGTTTTCCTTCCAAAACACTACCGTACACTTCCCGTAACCACTCCAAATTCACTGTATAGGGCTAATTCGATGCGCTGAACACGATGCAACATACGGCAAACGCTAACATTCGACCGTTCTCGAGTTATCAGCGAATTGCTCGATTTTCGAAAAAAGCAATTTTCTGCCAAAACACTACCGTACACTTCCCGTAACCACTCCAAATTCACTGTATAGGGGTAATTCGATGCCCTGAACACGATCCAACATACGGCAAACGCTAACATTCGACCGTTCTCCAGTTATCAGCGAATTGCTCGATTTTCGAAAAAAGCAATTTTCTGCCAAAACACTACCGTACACTTCCCTTAAACGCTTCAAATTCACTGTATAGGGGTAATTCGGTGTGCTGAACACGATGCAACATACGGCGAACGCTAACATTCGACCGTTCTCCAGTTATCAGCGAATTGCTCGATTTTCGAAAAAAGCAATTTTCTGCCAAAACACTACCGTACACTTCCCTTAAACGCTTCAAATTCACTGTATAGGGGTAATTCGATGTGCTGACCACGATGCAACATACGGCAAACGCTGACATTCGACCGTTCTCGAGTTATCATCAAAAGAGTGAGGACTGTGAAAAACGTGCTTTTCTGCCCGTGAAACGCACGAATATCGCATAAACGGGTTTTCCTTCCAAAACACTAGCGTACACTTCCCTTAAACGCTTCAAATTCACTGTATAGGGGTAATTCGATGTGCTGAACACGATGCAACATACGGCAAACGCTAACATTCGACCGTTCTCCAGTTATCAGCGAATCAGTGAGGACTGTGAAAAAACGTGCTTTTCTGCCCGTGAAACGCACGAATATCGCATAAACGGGTTTTCCTTCCAAAACACTACCGTACACTTCCCGTAACCACTCCAAATTCACTGTATAGGGGTAATTCGATGCGCTGAACACGATGCAACATACGGCAAACGCTAACATTCGACCGTTCTCCAGTTATCAGCGAATTGCGCGATTTTCGAAAAAAGCAATTTTCTGCCAAAGCACTACCGTACACTTCCCTTAAACGCTTCAAATTCACTGTCTAGGGGTAATTCGATGCGCTGAACACGATCCAACATACGGCTAACGCTAACATTCGACTGTTCTCCAGTTATCAGCGAATTGCTCGATTTTCGAAAAAAGCAATTTTCTGCCAAAACACTACCGTACACTTCCCTTAAACGCTTCAAATTCACTGTATAGGGGTAATTCGATGTGCTGAACACGATGCAACATACGGCTAACGCTAACATTCGACCGTTCTCCAGTTATCAGCGAATTGCTCGATTTTCGAAAAAAGCAATTTTCTGCCAAAACACTACTGTACACTTCCCTTAAACGCTTCAAATTCACTGTATAGGGGTAATTCGGTGTGCTGAACACGATGCAACATACGGCGAACGCTAACATTCGACCGTTCTCCAGTTATCAGCGAATTGCTCGATTTTCGAAAAAAGCAATTTTCTGCCAAAACACTACCGTACACTTCCCTTAAACGCTTCAAATTCACTGTATAGGGGTAATTCGATGTGCTGAACACGATGCAACATACGGCAAACGCTAACATTCGACCCTTCTTGAGTTATCATCAAAACAGTGAGGACTGTGTAAAACGTGCTTTTCTGCCCGTGAAACGCACGAATATCGCATAAACGGGTTTTCCTTCCAAAACACTACCGTACACTTCCCGTAACCACTCCAAATTCACTGTATAGGGCTAATTCGATGCGCTGAACACGATGCAACATACGGCAAACGCTAACATTCGACCGTTCTCGAGTTATCAGCGAATTGCTCGATTTTCGAAAAAAAGCAATTTTCTGCCAAAACACTACCGTACACTTCCCTTAAACGCTTCAAATTCACTGTATAGGGGTAATTCGGTGTGCTGAACACGATGCAACATACGGCGAACGCTAACATTCGACCGTTCTCCAGTTATCAGCGAATTGCTCGATTTTCGAAAAAAGCAATTTTCTGCCAAAACACTACCGTACACTTCCCTTAAACGCTTCAAATTCACTGTATAGGGGTAATTCGATGTGCTGAACACGATGCAACATACGGCAAACGCTAACATTCGACCCTTCTTGAGTTATCATCAAAACAGTGAGGACTGTGTAAAACGTGCTTTTCTGCCCGTGAAACGCACGAATATCGCATAAACGGGTTTTCCTTCCAAAACACTACCGTACACTTCCCGTAACCACTCCAAATTCACTGTATAGGGCTAATTCGATGCGCTGAACACGATGCAACATACGGCAAACGCTAACATTCGACCGTTCTCGAGTTATCAGCGAATTGCTCGATTTTCGAAAAAAGCAATTTTCTGCCAAAACACTACCGTACACTTCCCGTAACCACTCCAAATTCACTGTATAGGGGTAATTCGATGCCCTGAACACGATCCAACATACGGCAAACGCTAACATTCGACCGTTCTCCAGTTATCAGCGAATTGCTCGATTTTCGAAAAAAGCAATTTTCTGCCAAAACACTACCGTACACTTCCCTTAAACGCTTCAAATTCACTGTATAGGGGTAATTCGGTGTGCTGAACACGATGCAACATACGGCGAACGCTAACATTCGACCGTTCTCCAGTTATCAGCGAATTGCTCGATTTTCGAAAAAAGCAATTTTCTGCCAAAACACTACCGTACACTTCCCTTAAACGCTTCAAATTCACTGTATAGGGGTAATTCGATGTGCTGACCACGATGCAACATACGGCAAACGCTGACATTCGACCGTTCTCGAGTTATCATCAAAAGAGTGAGGACTGTGAAAAACGTGCTTTTCTGCCCGTGAAACGCACGAATATCGCATAAACGGGTTTTCCGTCCAAAACACTACCGTACACTTCCCGTAACCACTCCAAATTCACTGTATAGGAGTAATTCGATGTGCTCAACACGATGCAACATACGGCAAACGCTAACATTCGACCGTCCTCCAGTTATCAGCGAATTGCTCGATTTTCGAAAAAAGCAATTTTCTGCCAAAACACTACCGTACACTTCCCTTAAACGCTACAAATTCACTGTATAGTGGTAATTCGATGTGCTGAACACGATGCAACATCCGGCAAACGCTAACATTCACCGTTCTCGAGTTATCAGCGAATTGCTCGATTTTCGAAAAAAGCAATTTTCTGCCAAAACACTACCGTACACTTCCCTTAAACGCTTCAAATTCACTGTATAGGGGTAATTCGATGTGCTGAACACGATGCAACATACGGCAAACGCTAACATTCGACCGTTCTCGAGTTATCAGCGAATTGCTCGATTTTCGAAAAAAGCAATTTTCTGCCAAAACACTACCGTACACTTCCCTTAAACGCTTCAAATTCACTGTATAGGGGTAATTCGGTGTGCTGAACACGATGCAACATACGGCGAACGCTAACATTCGACCGTTCTCCAGTTATCAGCGAATTGCTCGATTTTCGAAAAAAGCAATTTTCTGCCAAAACACTACCGTACACTTCCCTTAAACGCTTCAAATTCACTGTATAGGGGTAATTCGATGTGCTGAACACGATGCAACATACGGCAAACGCTAACATTCGACCCTTCTTGAGTTATCATCAAAACAGTGAGGACTGTGTAAAACGTGCTTTTCTGCCCGTGAAACGCACGAATATCGCTTAAACGGGTTTTCCTTCCAAAACACTACCGTACACTTCCCGTAACCACTCCAAATTCACTGTATAGGGCTAATTCGATGCGCTGAACACGATGCAACATACGGCAAACGCTAACATTCGACCGTTCTCGAGTTATCAGCGAATTGCTCGATTTTCGAAAAAAGCAATTTTCTGCCAAAACACTACCGTACACTTCCCTTAAACGCTTCAAATTCACTGTATAGGGGTAATTCGGTGTGCTGAACACGATGCAACATACGGCGAACGCTAACATTCGACCGTTCTCCAGTTATCAGCGAATTGCTCGATTTTCGAAAAAAGCAATTTTCTGCCAAAACACTACCGTACACTTCCCTTAAACGCTTCAAATTCACTGTATAGGGGTAATTCGATGTGCTGAACACGATGCAACATACGGCAAACGCTAACATTCGACCCTTCTTGAGTTATCATCAAAACAGTGAGGACTGTGTAAAACGTGCTTTTCTGCCCGTGAAACGCACGAATATCGCATAAACGGGTTTTCCTTCCAAAACACTACCGTACACTTCCCGTAACCACTCCAAATTCACTGTATAGGGCTAATTCGATGCGCTGAACACGATGCAACATACGGCAAACGCTAACATTCGACCGTTCTCGAGTTATCAGCGAATTGCTCGATTTTCGAAAAAAGCAATTTTCTGCCAAAACACTACCGTACACTTCCCGTAACCACTCCAAATTCACTGTATAGGGGTAATTCGATGCCCTGAACACGATCCAACATACGGCAAACGCTAACATTCGACCGTTCTCCAGTTATCAGCGAATTGCTCGATTTTCGAAAAAAGCAATTTTCTGCCAAAACACTACCGTACACTTCCCTTAAACGCTTCAAATTCACTGTATAGGGGTAATTCGGTGTGCTGAACACGATGCAACATACGGCGAACGCTAACATTCGACCGTTCTCCAGTTATCAGCGAATTGCTCGATTTTCGAAAAAAGCAATTTTCTGCCAAAACACTACCGTACACTTCCCTTAAACGCTTCAAATTCACTGTATAGGGGTAATTCGATGTGCTGACCACGATGCAACATACGGCAAACGCTGACATTCGACCGTTCTCGAGTTATCATCAAAAGAGTGAGGACTGTGAAAAACGTGCTTTTCTGCCCGTGAAACGCACGAATATCGCATAAACGGGTTTTCCGTCCAAAACACTACCGTACACTTCCCGTAACCACTCCAAATTCACTGTATAGGAGTAATTCGATGTGCTGAACACGATGCAACATACGGCAAACGCTAACATTCGACCGTCCTCCAGTTATCAGCGAATTGCTCGATTTTCGAAAAAAGCAATTTTCTGCCAAAACACTACCGTACACTTCCCTTAAACGCTTCAAATTCACTGTATAGGGGTAATTCGATGCGCTGAACACGATCCAACATACGGCAAACGCTAGCATTCGACCGTTCTCGAGTTATCAGCGAATTGCTCGATTTTCGAAAAAAGCAATTTTCTGCCAAAACACTACCGTACACTTCCCTTAAACGCTACAAATTCACTGTATAGTGGTAATTCGATGTGCTGAACACGATGCAACATCCGGCAAACGCTAACATTCACCGTTCTCGAGTTATCAGCGAATTGCTCGATTTTCGAAAAAAGCAATTTTCTGCCAAAACACTACCGTACACTTCCCTTAAACGCTTCAAATTCACTGTATAGGGGTAATTCGATGTGCTGAACACGATGCAACATACGGCAAACGCTAACATTCGACCGTTCTCGAGTTATCAGCGAATTGCTCGATTTTCGAAAAAAGCAATTTTCTGCCAAAACACTACCGTACACTTCCCTTAAACGCTTCAAATTCACTGTCTAGGGGTAATTCGATGCGCTGAACACGATCCAACATACGGCTAACGCTAACATTCGACTGTTCTCCAGTTATCAGCGAATTGCTCGATTTTCGAAAAAAGCAATTTTCTGCCAAAACACTACCGTACACTTCCCTTAAACGCTTCAAATTCACTGTATAGGGGTAATTCGATGTGCTGAACACGATGCAACATACGGCTAACGCTAACATTCGACCGTTCTCCAGTTATCAGCGAATTGCTCGATTTTCGAAAAAAGCAATTTTCTGCCAAAACACTACTGTACACTTCCCTTAAACGCTTCAAATTCACTGTATAGGGGTAATTCGGTGTGCTGAACACGATGCAACATACGGCGAACGCTAACATTCGACCGTTCTCCAGTTATCAGCGAATTGCTCGATTTTCGAAAAAAGCAATTTTCTGCCAAAACACTACCGTACACTTCCCTTAAACGCTTCAAATTCACTGTATAGGGGTAATTCGATGTGCTGAACACGATGCAACATACGGCAAACGCTAACATTCGACCCTTCTTGAGTTATCATCAAAACAGTGAGGACTGTGTAAAACGTGCTTTTCTGCCCGTGAAACGCACGAATATCGCATAAACGGGTTTTCCTTCCAAAACACTACCGTACACTTCCCGTAACCACTCCAAATTCACTGTATAGGGCTAATTCGATGCGCTGAACACGATGCAACATACGGCAAACGCTAACATTCGACCGTTCTCGAGTTATCAGCGAATTGCTCGATTTTCGAAAAAAGCAATTTTCTGCCAAAACACTACCGTACACTTCCCTTAAACGCTTCAAATTCACTGTATAGGGGTAATTCGGTGTGCTGAACACGATGCAACATACGGCGAACGCTAACATTCGACCGTTCTCCAGTTATCAGCGAATTGCTCGATTTTCGAAAAAAGCAATTTTCTGCCAAAACACTACCGTACACTTCCCTTAAACGCTTCAAATTCACTGTATAGGGGTAATTCGATGTGCTGAACACGATGCAACATACGGCAAACGCTAACATTCGACCCTTCTTGAGTTATCATCAAAACAGTGAGGACTGTGTAAAACGTGCTTTTCTGCCCGTGAAACGCACGAATATCGCATAAACGGGTTTTCCTTCCAAAACACTACCGTACACTTCCCGTAACCACTCCAAATTCACTGTATAGGGCTAATTCGATGCGCTGAACACGATGCAACATACGGCAAACGCTAACATTCGACCGTTCTCGAGTTATCAGCGAATTGCTCGATTTTCGAAAAAAGCAATTTTCTGCCAAAACACTACCGTACACTTCCCGTAACCACTCCAAATTCACTGTATAGGGGTAATTCGATGCCCTGAACACGATCCAACATACGGCAAACGCTAACATTCGACCGTTCTCCAGTTATCAGCGAATTGCTCGATTTTCGAAAAAAGCAATTTTCTGCCAAAACACTACCGTACACTTCCCTTAAACGCTTCAAATTCACTGTATAGGGGTAATTCGGTGTGCTGAACACGATGCAACATACGGCGAACGCTAACATTCGACCGTTCTCCAGTTATCAGCGAATTGCTCGATTTTCGAAAAAAGCAATTTTCTGCCAAAACACTACCGTACACTTCCCTTAAACGCTTCAAATTCACTGTATAGGGGTAATTCGATGTGCTGACCACGATGCAACATACGGCAAACGCTGACATTCGACCGTTCTCGAGTTATCATCAAAAGAGTGAGGACTGTGAAAAACGTGCTTTTCTGCCCGTGAAACGCACGAATATCGCATAAACGGGTTTTCCGTCCAAAACACTACCGTACACTTCCCGTAACCACTCCAAATTCACTGTATAGGAGTAATTCGATGTGCTGAACACGATGCAACATACGGCAAACGCTAACATTCGACCGTCCTCCAGTTATCAGCGAATTGCTCGATTTTCGAAAAAAGCAATTTTCTGCCAAAACACTACCGTACACTTCCCTTAAACGCTACAAATTCACTGTATAGTGGTAATTCGATGTGCTGAACACGATGCAACATCCGGCAAACGCTAACATTCACCGTTCTCGAGTTATCAGCGAATTGCTCGATTTTCGAAAAAAGCAATTTTCTGCCAAAACACTACCGTACACTTCCCTTAAACGCTTCAAATTCACTGTATAGGGGTAATTCGATGTGCTGAACACGATGCAACATACGGCAAACGCTAACATTCGACCGTTCTCGAGTTATCAGCGAATTGCTCGATTTTCGAAAAAAGCAATTTTCTGCCAAAACACTACCGTACACTTCCCTTAAACGCTTCAAATTCACTGTATAGGGGTAATTCGGTGTGCTGAACACGATGCAACATACGGCGAACGCTAACATTCGACCGTTCTCCAGTTATCAGCGAATTGCTCGATTTTCGAAAAAAGCAATTTTCTGCCAAAACACTACCGTACACTTCCCTTAAACGCTTCAAATTCACTGTATAGGGGTAATTCGATGTGCTGAACACGATGCAACATACGGCAAACGCTAACATTCGACCCTTCTTGAGTTATCATCAAAACAGTGAGGACTGTGTAAAACGTGCTTTTCTGCCCGTGAAACGCACGAATATCGCATAAACGGGTTTTCCTTCCAAAACACTACCGTACACTTCCCGTAACCACTCCAAATTCACTGTATAGGGCTAATTCGATGCGCTGAACACGATGCAACATACGGCAAACGCTAACATTCGACCGTTCTCGAGTTATCAGCGAATTGCTCGATTTTCGAAAAAAGCAATTTTCTGCCAAAACACTACCGTACACTTCCCTTAAACGCTTCAAATTCACTGTATAGGGGTAATTCGGTGTGCTGAACACGATGCAACATACGGCGAACGCTAACATTCGACCGTTCTCCAGTTATCAGCGAATTGCTCGATTTTCGAAAAAAGCAATTTTCTGCCAAAACACTACCGTACACTTCCCTTAAACGCTTCAAATTCACTGTATAGGGGTAATTCGATGTGCTGAACACGATGCAACATACGGCAAACGCTAACATTCGACCCTTCTTGAGTTATCATCAAAACAGTGAGGACTGTGTAAAACGTGCTTTTCTGCCCGTGAAACGCACGAATATCGCATAAACGGGTTTTCCTTCCAAAACACTACCGTACACTTCCCGTAACCACTCCAAATTCACTGTATAGGGCTAATTCGATGCGCTGAACACGATGCAACATACGGCAAACGCTAACATTCGACCGTTCTCGAGTTATCAGCGAATTGCTCGATTTTCGAAAAAAGCAATTTTCTGCCAAAACACTACCGTACACTTCCCGTAACCACTCCAAATTCACTGTATAGGGGTAATTCGATGCCCTGAACACGATCCAACATACGGCAAACGCTAACATTCGACCGTTCTCCAGTTATCAGCGAATTGCTCGATTTTCGAAAAAAGCAATTTTCTGCCAAAACACTACCGTACACTTCCCTTAAACGCTTCAAATTCACTGTATAGGGGTAATTCGGTGTGCTGAACACGATGCAACATACGGCGAACGCTAACATTCGACCGTTCTCCAGTTATCAGCGAATTGCTCGATTTTCGAAAAAAAGCAATTTTCTGCCAAAACACTACCGTACACTTCCCTTAAACGCTTCAAATTCACTGTATAGGGGTAATTCGATGTGCTGACCACGATGCAACATACGGCAAACGCTGACATTCGACCGTTCTCGAGTTATCATCAAAAGAGTGAGGACTGTGAAAAACGTGCTTTTCTGCCCGTGAAACGCACGAATATCGCATAAACGGGTTTTCCTTCCAAAACACTAGCGTACACTTCCCTTAAACGCTTCAAATTCACTGTATAGGGGTAATTCGATGTGCTGAACACGATGCAACATACGGCAAACGCTAACATTCGACCGTTCTCGAGTTATCATCAAAACAGTGAGGACTGTGAAAAACGTGCTTTTCTGCCCGTGAAACGCACGAATATCGCATAAACGGGTTTTCCTTCCAAAACACTACCGTACACTTCCCGTAACCACTCCAAATTCACTGTATAGGGGTAATTCGATGCGCTGAACACGATGCAACATACGGCAAACGCTAACATTCGACCGTTCTCCAGTTATCAGCGAATTGCGCGATTTTCGAAAAAAGCAATTTTCTGCCAAAGCACTACCGTACACTTCCCTTAAACGCTTCAAATTCACTGTCTAGGGGTAATTCGATGCGCTGAACACGATCCAACATACGGCTAACGCTAACATTCGACTGTTCTCCAGTTATCAGCGAATTGCTCGATTTTCGAAAAAAGCAATTTTCTGCCAAAACACTACCGTACACTTCCCTTAAACGCTTCAAATTCACTGTATAGGGGTAATTCGATGTGCTGAACACGATGCAACATACGGCTAACGCTAACATTCGACCGTTCTCCAGTTATCAGCGAATTGCTCGATTTTCGAAAAAAGCAATTTTCTGCCAAAACACTACTGTACACTTCCCTTAAACGCTTCAAATTCACTGTATAGGGGTAATTCGGTGTGCTGAACACGATGCAACATACGGCGAACGCTAACATTCGACCGTTCTCCAGTTATCAGCGAATTGCTCGATTTTCGAAAAAAGCAATTTTCTGCCAAAACACTACCGTACACTTCCCTTAAACGCTTCAAATTCACTGTATAGGGGTAATTCGATGTGCTGAACACGATGCAACATACGGCAAACGCTAACATTCGACCCTTCTTGAGTTATCATCAAAACAGTGAGGACTGTGTAAAACGTGCTTTTCTGCCCGTGAAACGCACGAATATCGCATAAACGGGTTTTCCTTCCAAAACACTACCGTACACTTCCCGTAACCACTCCAAATTCACTGTATAGGGCTAATTCGATGCGCTGAACACGATGCAACATACGGCAAACGCTAACATTCGACCGTTCTCGAGTTATCAGCGAATTGTTCGATTTTCGAAAAAAGCAATTTTCTGCCAAAACACTACCGTACACTTCCCTTAAACGCTTCAAATTCACTGTATAGGGGTAATTCGGTGTGCTGAACACGATGCAACATACGGCGAACGCTAACATTCGACCGTTCTCCAGTTATCAGCGAATTGCTCGATTTTCGAAAAAAGCAATTTTCTGCCAAAACACTACCGTACACTTCCCTTAAACGCTTCAAATTCACTGTATAGGGGTAATTCGATGTGCTGAACACGATGCAACATACGGCAAACGCTAACATTCGACCCTTCTTGAGTTATCATCAAAACAGTGAGGACTGTGTAAAACGTGCTTTTCTGCCCGTGAAACGCACGAATATCGCATAAACGGGTTTTCCTTCCAAAACACTACCGTACACTTCCCGTAACCACTCCAAATTCACTGTATAGGGCTAATTCGATGCGCTGAACACGATGCAACATACGGCAAACGCTAACATTCGACCGTTCTCGAGTTATCAGCGAATTGCTCGATTTTCGAAAAAAGCAATTTTCTGCCAAAACACTACCGTACACTTCCCGTAACCACTCTAAATTCACTGTATAGGGGTAATTCGATGCCCTGAACACGATCCAACATACGGCAAACGCTAACATTCGACCGTTCTCCAGTTATCAGCGAATTGCTCGATTTTCGAAAAAAGCAATTTTCTGCCAAAACACTACCGTACACTTCCCTTAAACGCTTCAAATTCACTGTATAGGGGTAATTCGGTGTGCTGAACACGATGCAACATACGGCGAACGCTAACATTCGACCGTTCTCCAGTTATCAGCGAATTGCTCGATTTTCGAAAAAAGCAATTTTCTGCCAAAACACTACCGTACACTTCCCTTAAACGCTTCAAATTCACTGTATAGGGGTAATTCGATGTGCTGACCACGATGCAACATACGGCAAACGCTGACATTCGACCGTTCTCGAGTTATCATCAAAAGAGTGAGGACTGTGAAAAACGTGCTTTTCTGCCCGTGAAACGCACGAATATCGCATAAACGGGTTTTCCGTCCAAAACACTACCGTACACTTCCCGTAACCACTCCAAATTCACTGTATAGGAGTAATTCGATGTGCTCAACACGATGCAACATACGGCAAACGCTAACATTCGACCGTCCTCCAGTTATCAGCGAATTGCTCGATTTTCGAAAAAAGCAATTTTCTGCCAAAACACTACCGTACACTTCCCTTAAACGCTACAAATTCACTGTATAGTGGTAATTCGATGTGCTGAACACGATGCAACATCCGGCAAACGCTAACATTCACCGTTCTCGAGTTATCAGCGAATTGCTCGATTTTCGAAAAAAGCAATTTTCTGCCAAAACACTACCGTACACTTCCCTTAAACGCTTCAAATTCACTGTATAGGGGTAATTCGATGTGCTGAACACGATGCAACATACGGCAAACGCTAACATTCGACCGTTCTCGAGTTATCAGCGAATTGCTCGATTTTCGAAAAAAGCAATTTTCTGCCAAAACACTACCGTACACTTCCCTTAAACGCTTCAAATTCACTGTATAGGGGTAATTCGGTGTGCTGAACACGATGCAACATACGGCGAACGCTAACATTCGACCGTTCTCCAGTTATCAGCGAATTGCTCGATTTTCGAAAAAAGCAATTTTCTGCCAAAACACTACCGTACACTTCCCTTAAACGCTTCAAATTCACTGTATAGGGGTAATTCGATGTGCTGAACACGATGCAACATACGGCAAACGCTAACATTCGACCCTTCTTGAGTTATCATCAAAACAGTGAGGACTGTGTAAAACGTGCTTTTCTGCCCGTGAAACGCACGAATATCGCTTAAACGGGTTTTCCTTCCAAAACACTACCGTACACTTCCCGTAACCACTCCAAATTCACTGTATAGGGCTAATTCGATGCGCTGAACACGATGCAACATACGGCAAACGCTAACATTCGACCGTTCTCGAGTTATCAGCGAATTGCTCGATTTTCGAAAAAAGCAATTTTCTGCCAAAACACTACCGTACACTTCCCTTAAACGCTTCAAATTCACTGTATAGGGGTAATTCGGTGTGCTGAACACGATGCAACATACGGCGAACGCTAACATTCGACCGTTCTCCAGTTATCAGCGAATTGCTCGATTTTCGAAAAAAGCAATTTTCTGCCAAAACACTACCGTACACTTCCCTTAAACGCTTCAAATTCACTGTATAGGGGTAATTCGATGTGCTGAACACGATGCAACATACGGCAAACGCTAACATTCGACCCTTCTTGAGTTATCATCAAAACAGTGAGGACTGTGTAAAACGTGCTTTTCTGCCCGTGAAACGCACGAATATCGCATAAACGGGTTTTCCTTCCAAAACACTACCGTACACTTCCCGTAACCACTCCAAATTCACTGTATAGGGCTAATTCGATGCGCTGAACACGATGCAACATACGGCAAACGCTAACATTCGACCGTTCTCGAGTTATCAGCGAATTGCTCGATTTTCGAAAAAAGCAATTTTCTGCCAAAACACTACCGTACACTTCCCGTAACCACTCCAAATTCACTGTATAGGGGTAATTCGATGCCCTGAACACGATCCAACATACGGCAAACGCTAACATTCGACCGTTCTCCAGTTATCAGCGAATTGCTCGATTTTCGAAAAAAGCAATTTTCTGCCAAAACACTACCGTACACTTCCCTTAAACGCTTCAAATTCACTGTATAGGGGTAATTCGGTGTGCTGAACACGATGCAACATACGGCGAACGCTAACATTCGACCGTTCTCCAGTTATCAGCGAATTGCTCGATTTTCGAAAAAAGCAATTTTCTGCCAAAACACTACCGTACACTTCCCTTAAACGCTTCAAATTCACTGTATAGGGGTAATTCGATGTGCTGAACACGATGCAACATACGGCAAACGCTAACATTCGACCCTTCTTGAGTTATCATCAAAACAGTGAGGACTGTGTAAAACGTGCTTTTCTGCCCGTGAAACGCACGAATATCGCATAAACGGGTTTTCCTTCCAAAACACTACCGTACACTTCCCGTAACCACTCCAAATTCACTGTATAGGGCTAATTCGATGCGCTGAACACGATGCAACATACGGCAAACGCTAACATTCGACCGTTCTCGAGTTATCAGCGAATTGCTCGATTTTCGAAAAAAGCAATTTTCTGCCAAAACACTACCGTACACTTCCCTTAAACGCTTCAAATTCACTGTATAGGGGTAATTCGGTGTGCTGAACACGATGCAACATACGGCGAACGCTAACATTCGACCGTTCTCCAGTTATCAGCGAATTGCTCGATTTTCGAAAAAAGCAATTTTCTGCCAAAACACTACCGTACACTTCCCTTAAACGCTTCAAATTCACTGTATAGGGGTAATTCGATGTGCTGAACACGATGCAACATACGGCAAACGCTAACATTCGACCCTTCTTGAGTTATCATCAAAACAGTGAGGACTGTGTAAAACGTGCTTTTCTGCCCGTGAAACGCACGAATATCGCATAAACGGGTTTTCCTTCCAAAACACTACCGTACACTTCCCGTAACCACTCCAAATTCACTGTATAGGGCTAATTCGATGCGCTGAACACGATGCAACATACGGCAAACGCTAACATTCGACCGTTCTCGAGTTATCAGCGAATTGCTCGATTTTCGAAAAAAGCAATTTTCTGCCAAAACACTACCGTACACTTCCCGTAACCACTCCAAATTCACTGTATAGGGGTAATTCGATGCCCTGAACACGATCCAACATACGGCAAACGCTAACATTCGACCGTTCTCCAGTTATCAGCGAATTGCTCGATTTTCGAAAAAAGCAATTTTCTGCCAAAACACTACCGTACACTTCCCTTAAACGCTTCAAATTCACTGTATAGGGGTAATTCGGTGTGCTGAACACGATGCAACATACGGCGAACGCTAACATTCGACCGTTCTCCAGTTATCAGCGAATTGCTCGATTTTCGAAAAAAGCAATTTTCTGCCAAAACACTACCGTACACTTCCCTTAAACGCTTCAAATTCACTGTATAGGGGTAATTCGATGTGCTGACCACGATGCAACATACGGCAAACGCTGACATTCGACCGTTCTCGAGTTATCATCAAAAGAGTGAGGACTGTGAAAAACGTGCTTTTCTGCCCGTGAAACGCACGAATATCGCATAAACGGGTTTTCCGTCCAAAACACTACCGTACACTTCCCGTAACCACTCCAAATTCACTGTATAGGAGTAATTCGATGTGCTGAACACGATGCAACATACGGCAAACGCTAACATTCGACCGTCCTCCAGTTATCAGCGAATTGCTCGATTTTCGAAAAAAGCAATTTTCTGCCAAAACACTACCGTACACTTCCCTTAAACGCTTCAAATTCACTGTATAGGGGTAATTCGATGCGCTGAACACGATCCAACATACGGCAAACGCTAGCATTCGACCGTTCTCCAGTTATCAGCGAATTGCTCGATTTTCGAAAAAAGCAATTTTCTGCCAAAACACTACCGTACACTTCCCTTAAACGCTTCAAATTCACTGTATAGGGGTAATTCGATGTGCTGAGCACGATGCAACATACGGCAAAGGCTAACATTCGACCGTTCTCGAGTTATCATCAAAACAGTGAGGACTGTGAAAAACGTGCTTTTCTGCCCGTGAAACGCACGAATATCGCATAAACGGGTTTTCCTTCCAAAACACTACCGTACACTTCCCTTAAACGCTTCAAATTCACTGTATAGGGGTAATTCGATGCGCTGAACACGATCCAACATACGGCTAACGCTAGCATTCGACCGTTCTCCAGTTATCAGCGAATTGCTCGATTTTCGAAAAAAGCAATTTTCTGCCAAAACACTACCGTACACTTCCCTTAAACGCTCCAAATTCACTGTATAGGGATAATTCGATGTGCTGAACACGATGCAACATACGGCGAACGCTAACATTCGACCGTTCTCCAGTTATCAGCGAATTGCTCGATTTTCGAAAAAAGCAATTTTCTGCCAAAACACTAGCGTACACTTCCCTTAAACGCTTCAAATTCACTGTATAGGGGTAATTCGATGTGCTG
Source organism: Asobara japonica (assembly GCA_026005395.1). NCBI lineage: Eukaryota > Metazoa > Arthropoda > Insecta > Hymenoptera > Braconidae > Asobara > Asobara japonica. Next base: position 59,822 of record BQMI01000336.1, read on the forward strand.
AACACGCTGCAACATACGGCAAACGCTAATATTCGACCGTTCTTGAGTTATCATCAAAACAGTGAGGACTGGGTAAAACGTGCTTTTCTGCCCGTGAAACGCACGAATATCGCATAAACGGGTTTTCCTTCCAAAACACTAGCGTACACTTCCCTTAAACGCTTCAAATTCACTGTATAGGGGTAATTCGATGTGCTGAACACGATGCAACATACGGCAAACGCTAACATTCGACCGTTCTCGAGTTATCATCAAAACAGTGAGGACTGTGAAAAACGTGCTTTTCTGCCCGTGAAACGCACGAATATCGCATAAACGGGTTTTCCTTCCAAAACACTACCGTACACTTCCCGTAACCACTCCAAATTCACTGTATAGGGGTAATTCGATGCGCTGAACACGATGCAACATACGGCAAACGCTAACATTCGACCGTTCTCCAGTTATCAGCGAATTGCGCGATTTTCGAAAAAAGCAATTTTCTGCCAAAGCACTACCGTACACTTCCCTTAAACGCTTCAAATTCACTGTCTAGGGGTAATTCGATGCGCTGAACACGATCCAACATACGGCTAACGCTAACATTCGACTGTTCTCCAGTTATCAGCGAATTGCTCGATTTTCGAAAAAAGCAATTTTCTGCCAAAACACTACCGTACACTTCCCTTAAACGCTTCAAATTCACTGTATAGGGGTAATTCGATGTGCTGAACACGATGCAACATACGGCTAACGCTAACATTCGACCGTTCTCCAGTTATCAGCGAATTGCTCGATTTTCGAAAAAAGCAATTTTCTGCCAAAACACTACTGTACACTTCCCTTAAACGCTTCAAATTCACTGTATAGGGGTAATTCGGTGTGCTGAACACGATGCAACATACGGCGAACGCTAACATTCGACCGTTCTCCAGTTATCAGCGAATTGCTCGATTTTCGAAAAAAGCAATTTTCTGCCAAAACACTACCGTACACTTCCCTTAAACGCTTCAAATTCACTGTATAGGGGTAATTCGATGTGCTGAACACGATGCAACATACGGCAAACGCTAACATTCGACCCTTCTTGAGTTATCATCAAAACAGTGAGGACTGTGTAAAACGTGCTTTTCTGCCCGTGAAACGCACGAATATCGCATAAACGGGTTTTCCTTCCAAAACACTACCGTACACTTCCCGTAACCACTCCAAATTCACTGTATAGGGCTAATTCGATGCGCTGAACACGATGCAACATACGGCAAACGCTAACATTCGACCGTTCTCGAGTTATCAGCGAATTGCTCGATTTTCGAAAAAAGCAATTTTCTGCCAAAACACTACCGTACACTTCCCTTAAACGCTTCAAATTCACTGTATAGGGGTAATTCGGTGTGCTGAACACGATGCAACATACGGCGAACGCTAACATTCGACCGTTCTCCAGTTATCAGCGAATTGCTCGATTTTCGAAAAAAGCAATTTTCTGCCAAAACACTACCGTACACTTCCCTTAAACGCTTCAAATTCACTGTATAGGGGTAATTCGATGTGCTGAACACGATGCAACATACGGCAAACGCTAACATTCGACCCTTCTTGAGTTATCATCAAAACAGTGAGGACTGTGTAAAACGTGCTTTTCTGCCCGTGAAACGCACGAATATCGCATAAACGGGTTTTCCTTCCAAAACACTACCGTACACTTCCCGTAACCACTCCAAATTCACTGTATAGGGCTAATTCGATGCGCTGAACACGATGCAACATACGGCAAACGCTAACATTCGACCGTTCTCGAGTTATCAGCGAATTGCTCGATTTTCGAAAAAAGCAATTTTCTGCCAAAACACTACCGTACACTTCCCGTAACCACTCCAAATTCACTGTATAGGGGTAATTCGATGCCCTGAACACGATCCAACATACGGCAAACGCTAACATTCGACCGTTCTCCAGTTATCAGCGAATTGCTCGATTTTCGAAAAAAGCAATTTTCTGCCAAAACACTACCGTACACTTCCCTTAAACGCTTCAAATTCACTGTATAGGGGTAATTCGGTGTGCTGAACACGATGCAACATACGGCGAACGCTAACATTCGACCGTTCTCCAGTTATCAGCGAATTGCTCGATTTTCGAAAAAAGCAATTTTCTGCCAAAACACTACCGTACACTTCCCTTAAACGCTTCAAATTCACTGTATAGGGGTAATTCGATGTGCTGACCACGATGCAACATACGGCAAACGCTGACATTCGACCGTTCTCGAGTTATCATCAAAAGAGTGAGGACTGTGAAAAACGTGCTTTTCTGCCCGTGAAACGCACGAATATCGCATAAACGGGTTTTCCGTCCAAAACACTACCGTACACTTCCCGTAACCACTCCAAATTCACTGTATAGGAGTAATTCGATGTGCTGAACACGATGCAACATACGGCAAACGCTAACATTCGACCGTCCTCCAGTTATCAGCGAATTGCTCGATTTTCGAAAAAAGCAATTTTCTGCCAAAACACTACCGTACACTTCCCTTAAACGCTACAAATTCACTGTATAGTGGTAATTCGATGTGCTGAACACGATGCAACATCCGGCAAACGCTAACATTCACCGTTCTCGAGTTATCAGCGAATTGCTCGATTTTCGAAAAAAGCAATTTTCTGCCAAAACACTACCGTACACTTCCCTTAAACGCTTCAAATTCACTGTATAGGGGTAATTCGATGTGCTGAACACGATGCAACATACGGCAAACGCTAACATTCGACCGTTCTCGAGTTATCAGCGAATTGCTCGATTTTCGAAAAAAGCAATTTTCTGCCAAAACACTACCGTACACTTCCCTTAAACGCTTCAAATTCACTGTATAGGGGTAATTCGGTGTGCTGAACACGATGCAACATACGGCGAACGCTAACATTCGACCGTTCTCCAGTTATCAGCGAATTGCTCGATTTTCGAAAAAAGCAATTTTCTGCCAAAACACTACCGTACACTTCCCTTAAACGCTTCAAATTCACTGTATAGGGGTAATTCGATGTGCTGAACACGATGCAACATACGGCAAACGCTAACATTCGACCCTTCTTGAGTTATCATCAAAACAGTGAGGACTGTGTAAAACGTGCTTTTCTGCCCGTGAAACGCACGAATATCGCATAAACGGGTTTTCCTTCCAAAACACTACCGTACACTTCCCGTAACCACTCCAAATTCACTGTATAGGGCTAATTCGATGCGCTGAACACGATGCAACATACGGCAAACGCTAACATTCGACCGTTCTCGAGTTATCAGCGAATTGCTCGATTTTCGAAAAAAGCAATTTTCTGCCAAAACACTACCGTACACTTCCCTTAAACGCTTCAAATTCACTGTATAGGGGTAATTCGGTGTGCTGAACACGATGCAACATACGGCGAACGCTAACATTCGACCGTTCTCCAGTTATCAGCGAATTGCTCGATTTTCGAAAAAAGCAATTTTCTGCCAAAACACTACCGTACACTTCCCTTAAACGCTTCAAATTCACTGTATAGGGGTAATTCGATGTGCTGAACACGATGCAACATACGGCAAACGCTAACATTCGACCCTTCTTGAGTTATCATCAAAACAGTGAGGACTGTGTAAAACGTGCTTTTCTGCCCGTGAAACGCACGAATATCGCATAAACGGGTTTTCCTTCCAAAACACTACCGTACACTTCCCGTAACCACTCCAAATTCACTGTATAGGGCTAATTCGATGCGCTGAACACGATGCAACATACGGCAAACGCTAACATTCGACCGTTCTCGAGTTATCAGCGAATTGCTCGATTTTCGAAAAAAGCAATTTTCTGCCAAAACACTACCGTACACTTCCCGTAACCACTCCAAATTCACTGTATAGGGGTAATTCGATGCCCTGAACACGATCCAACATACGGCAAACGCTAACATTCGACCGTTCTCCAGTTATCAGCGAATTGCTCGATTTTCGAAAAAAGCAATTTTCTGCCAAAACACTACCGTACACTTCCCTTAAACGCTTCAAATTCACTGTATAGGGGTAATTCGGTGTGCTGAACACGATGCAACATACGGCGAACGCTAACATTCGACCGTTCTCCAGTTATCAGCGAATTGCTCGATTTTCGAAAAAAGCAATTTTCTGCCAAAACACTACCGTACACTTCCCTTAAACGCTTCAAATTCACTGTATAGGGGTAATTCGATGTGCTGACCACGATGCAACATACGGCAAACGCTGACATTCGACCGTTCTCGAGTTATCATCAAAAGAGTGAGGACTGTGAAAAACGTGCTTTTCTGCCCGTGAAACGCACGAATATCGCATAAACGGGTTTTCCGTCCAAAACACTACCGTACACTTCCCGTAACCACTCCAAATTCACTGTATAGGAGTAATTCGATGTGCTGAACACGATGCAACATACGGCAAACGCTAACATTCGACCGTCCTCCAGTTATCAGCGAATTGCTCGATTTTCGAAAAAAGCAATTTTCTGCCAAAACACTACCGTACACTTCCCTTAAACGCTTCAAATTCACTGTATAGGGGTAATTCGATGCGCTGAACACGATCCAACATACGGCAAACGTTAGCATTCGACCGTTCTCCAGTTATCAGCGAATTGCTCGATTTTCGAAAAAAGCAATTTTCTGCCAAAACACTACCGTACACTTCCCTTAAACGCTTCAAATTCACTGTATAGGGGTAATTCGATGTGCTGAGCACGATGCAACATACGGCAAAGGCTAACATTCGACCGTTCTCGAGTTATCATCAAAACAGTGAGGACTGTGAAAAACGTGCTTTTCTGCCCGTGAAACGCACGAATATCGCATAAACGGGTTTTCCTTCCAAAACACTACCGTACACTTCCCTTAAACGCTTCAAATTCACTGTATAGGGGTAATTCGATGCGCTGAACACGATCCAACATACGGCTAACGCTAGCATTCGACCGTTCTCCAGTTATCAGCGAATTGCGCGATTTTCGAAAAAAGCAATTTTCTGCCAAAGCACTACCGTACACTTCCCTTAAACGCTTCAAATTCACTGTCTAGCGGTAATTCGATGCGCTGAACACGATCCAACATACGGCTAACGCTAACATTCGACTGTTCTCCAGTTATCAGCGAATTGCTCGATTTTCGAAAAAAGCAATTTTCTGCCAAAACACTACCGTACACTTCCCTTAAACGCTTCAAATTCACTGTATAGGGGTAATTCGATGTGCTGAACACGATGCAACATACGGCTAACGCTAACATTCGACCGTTCTCCAGTTATCAGCGAATTGCTCGATTTTCGAAAAAAGCCATTTTCTGCCAAAACACTACCGTACACTTCCCTTAAACGCTTCAAATTCACTGTATAGGGGTAATTCGATGTGCTGAACACGATGCAACATACGGCCAACGCTAACATTCGACCGTTCTCGAGTTATCATCAAAACAGTGAGGACTGTGAAAAACGTGCTTTTCTGCCCGTGAAACGCACGAATATCGCATAAACGGGTTTTCCTTCCAAAACACTACCGTACACTTCCCGTAACCACTCCAAATTCACTGTATAGGGGTAATTCGATGCGCTGAACACGATGCAACATACGGCAAACGCTAACATTGGACCGTTCTTGAGTTATCAGCGAATTGCTCGATTTTCGAAAAAAGCAATTTTCTGCCAAAACACTACCGTACACTTCCCTTAAACGCTTCAAATTCACTGTACAGGGGTAATTCGATGTGCTGAACACGATGCAACATACGGCAAACGCTAACATTCGACCGTTCTCCAGTTATCAGCGAATTGCTCGATTTTTGAAAAAGCAATTTTCTGCCAAAACACTACCGTACACTTCCCGTAACCACTCCAAATTCACTATATAGGAGTAACTCGATGCGCTGAACACGATGCAATATACGGCAAACGCTAACATTCGACCGTTCTCGAGTTATCAGCGAATTGCTCGATTTTCGAAAAAAGCAATTTTCTGCCAAAACACTACCGTACACTTCCCTTAAACGCTTCAAATTCACTGTATAGGGGTAATTCGATGTGCTGAAGACGATGCAACATACGGCAAACGCTAACATTCGACCGTTCTCCAGTTATCAGCGAATTGCTCGATTTTCGAAAAAAGCAATTTTCTGCCAAAACACTACCGTACACTTCCCTTAAACGCTTCAAATTCACTGTATAGGGGTAATTCGATGTGCTGAACACGATGCAACATACGGCAAACGCTAATATTCGACCGTTCTCCAGTTACCAGCGAATTGCTCGATTTTGAAAAAAGCAATTTTCTGCCAAAACACTACCGTACACTTCCCTTAAACGCTTCAAATTCACTGTATAGGGGTAATTCGATGTGCTGAACACGATGCAACATACGGCAAACGCTAACATTCGACCGTTCTCCAGTTATCAGCGAATTGCTCGATTTTCGAAAAAAGCAATTTTCTGCCAAAACACTACCGTACACTTCCCTTAAACGCTTCAAATTCACTGTATAGGGGTAATTCGATGTGCTGAACACGATGCAACATACGGCAAACGCTGACATTCGACCGTTCTCGAGTTATCATCAAAACAGTGAGGACTGTGAAAAACGTGCTTTTCTGCCCGTGAAACGCACGAATATCGCATAAACGGGTTTTCCTTCCAAAACACTACCGTACACTTCCCATAACCACTCCAAATTCACTGTATAGGGGTAATTCGATGCCCTGAACACGATCCAACATACGGCAAACGCTAACATTCGACCGTTCTCGAGTTATCAGCGAATTGCTCGATTTTCGAAAAAAGCAATTTTCTGCCAAAACACTACCGTACACTTCCCTTAAACGCTTCAAATTCACTGTATAGGGGTAATTCGGTGTGCTGAACACGATGCAACATACGGCGAACGCTAACATTCGACCGTTCTCCAGTTATCAGCGAATTGCTCGATTTTCGAAAAAAGCAATTTTCTGCCAAAACACTACCGTACACTTCCCGTAACCACTCCAAATTCACTGTATAGGGGTAATTCGATGCGCTGAACACGATGCAACATACGGCAAACGCTAACATTCGACCGTTCTCCAGTTATCAGCGAATTGCTCGATTTTCGAAAAAAGCGATTTTCTGCCAAAACACTACCGTACACTTCCCTTAAACGCTTCAAATTCACTGTATAGGGGTAATTCGATGTGCTGAACACGATGCAACATACGGCAAACGCTAACATTCGACCGTTCTCCAGTTATCAGCGAATTGCTCGATTTTCGAAAAAAGCAATTTTCTGCCAAAACACTAGCGTACACTTCCCTTAAACGCTTCAAATTCACTGTATAGGGGTAATTCGATGTGCTGAACACGATGCAACATACGGCAAACGCTAACATTCGACCGTTCTTGAGTTATCATCAAAACAGTGAGGACTGTGTAAAACGTGCTTTTCTGCCCGTGAAACGCACGAATATCGCATAAACGGGGTTTCCTTCCAAAACACTACCGTACACTTCCCGTAACCACTCCAAATTCACTGTATAGGGGTAATTCGATGCGCTGAACACGATGCAACATACGGCAAACGCTAACATTCGACCGTTCTTGAGTTATCAGCGAATTGCTCGATTTTCGAAAAAAGCAATTTTCTGCCAAAACACTACCGTACACTTCCCTTAAACGCTTCAAATTCACTGTACAGGGGTAATTCGATGTGCTGAACACGATGCAACATACGGCAAACGCTAACATTCGACCGTTCTTGAGTTATCAACAAAACAGTGAGGACTGTGTAAAACGTGCTTTTCTCCCCGTGAAACGCACGAATATCGCATAAACGGTTTTTCCTTCCAAAACACTACCGTACACTTCCCGTAACCACTCCAAATTCACTGTATAGGGGTAATTCGATGCGCTGAACACGATCCAACATACGGCAAACGCTAACATTCGACCGTTCTCGAGTTATCAGCGAATTGCTCGATTTTCGAAAAAAGCAATTTTCTGCCAAAACACTACCGTACACTTCCCTTAAACGCTTCAAATTCACTGTATAGGGGTAATTCGATGTGCTGAACACGATGCAACATACGGCAAACGCTACCATTCGACCGTTCTCGAGTTATCAGCGAATTGCTCGATTTTCGAAAAAAGCAATTTTCTGCCAAAACACTACCGTACACTTCCCTTAAACGCTTCAAATTCACTGTATAGGGGTAATTCGATGTGCTGAAGACGATGCAACATACGGCAAACGCTAACATTCGACCGTTCTCCAGTTATCAGCGAATTGCTCGATTTTCGAAAAAAGCAATTTTCTGCCAAAACACTACCGTACACTTCCCGTAACCACTCCAAATTCACTGTATAGGGGTAATTCGATGCGCTGAACACGATGCAACATACGGCAAATGCTAACATTCGACCGTTCTCGAGTTATCAGCGAATTGCTCGATTTTCGAAAAAAGCAATTTTCTGCCAAAACACTACCGTACACTTCCCTTAAACGCTTCAAATTCACTGTATAGGGGTAATTCGATATGCTGAACACGATGCAACATACGGCAAACGCTAACATTCGACCGTTCTCGAGTTATCATCAAAACAGTGAGGACTGTGAAAAACGTGCTTTTCTGCCCGTGAAACGCACGAATATCGCATAAACGGGTTTTCCTTCCAAAACACTACCGTACACTTCCCGTAACCACTCCAAATTCACTGTATAGGGGTAATTCGATGCGCTGAACACGATGCAACATACGGCAAACGCTAACATTCGACCGTTCTCCAGTTATCAGCGAATTGCTCGATTTTCGAAAAAAGCGATTTTCTGCCAAAACACTACCGTACACTTCCCTTAAACGCATCAAATTCACTGTATAGGGGTAATTCGATGTGCTGAACACGATGCAACATACGGCAAACGCTAACATTCGACCGTTCTCCAGTTATCAGCGAATTGCTCGATTTTCGAAAAAAGCAATTTTCTGCAAAAACACTAGCGTACACTTCCCTTAAACGCTTCAAATTCACTGTATAGGGGTAATTCGATGTGCTGAACACGATGCAACATACGGCAAACGCTAACATTCGACCGTTCTTGAGTTATCATCAAAACAGTGAGGACTGTGTAAAACGTGCTTTTCTGCCCGTGAAACGCACGAATATCGCATAAACGGGGTTTCCTTCCAAAACACTACCGTACACTTCCCGTAACCACTCCAAATTCACTGTATAGGGGTAATTCGATGCGCTGAACACGATCCAACATACGGCTAACGCTAACATTCGACCGTTCTCCAGTTATCAGCGAATTGCTCGATTTTCGAAAAAAGCAATTTTCTGCCAAAACACTACCGTACACTTCCCTTAAACGCTTCAAATTCACTGCATAGGGGTAATTCGATGTGCTGAACACGATGCAACATACGGCAAACGCTAACATTCGACCGTTCTCGAGTTATCATCAAAACAGTGAGGACTGTGAAAAACGTGCTTTTCTGCCCGTGAAACGCACGAATATCGCATAAACGGGTTTTCCTTCCAAAACACTACCGTACACTTCCCGTAACCACTCCAAATTCACTATATAGGGGTAATTCGATGCGCTGAACACGATGCAACATACGGCAAACGCTAACATTCGACCGTTCTCCAGTTATCAGCGAATTGCTCGATTTTCGAAAAAAGCGATTTTCTGCCAAAACACTACCGTACACTTCCCTTAAACGCTTCAAATTCACTGTATAGGGGTAATTCGATGTGCTGAACACGATGCAACATACGGCAAACGCTAACATTCGACCGTTCTCCAGTTATCAGCGAATTGCTCGATTTTCGAAAAAAGCAATTTTCTGCCAAAACACTAGCGTACACTTCCCTTAAACGCTTCAAATTCACTGTATAGGGGTAATTCGATGTGCTGAACACGATGCAACATACGGCAAACGCTAACATTCGACCGTTCTTGAGTTATCATCAAAACAGTGAGGACTGTGTAAAACGTGCTTTTCTGCCCGTGAAACGCACGAATATCGCATAAACGGGGTTTCCTTCCAAAACACTACCGTACACTTCCCGTAACCACTCCAAATTCACTGTATAGGGGTAATTCGATGCGCTGAACACGATGCAACATACGGCAAACGCTAACATTCGACCGTTCTTGAGTTATCAGCGAATTGCTCGATTTTCGAAAAAAGCAATTTTCTGCCAAAACACTACCGTACACTTCCCTTAAACGCTTCAAATTCACTGTACAGGGGTAATTCGATGTGCTGAACACGATGCAACATACGGCAAACGCTAACATTCGACCGTTCTTGAGTTATCAACAAAACAGTGAGGACTGTGTAAAACGTGCTTTTCTCCCCGTGAAACGCACGAATATCGCATAAACGGGTTTTCCTTCCAAAACACTACCGTACACTTCCCGTAACCACTCCAAATTCACTGTATAGGGGTAATTCGATGCGCTGAACACGATCCAACATACGGCAAACGCTAACATTCGACCGTTCTCGAGTTATCAGCGAATTGCTCGATTTTCGAAAAAAGCAATTTTCTGCCAAAACACTACCGTACACTTCCCTTAAACGCTTCAAATTCACTGTATAGGGGTAATTCGATGTGCTGAACACGATGCAACATACGGCAAACGCTACCATTCGACCGTTCTCGAGTTATCAGCGAATTGCTCGATTTTCGAAAAAAGCAATTTTCTGCCAAAACACTACCGTACACTTCCCTTAAACGCTTCAAATTCACTGTATAGGGGTAATTCGATGTGCTGAAGACGATGCAACATACGGCAAACGCTAACATTCGACCGTTCTCCAGTTATCAGCGAATTGCTCGATTTTCGAAAAAAGCAATTTTCTGCCAAAACACTACCGTACACTTCCCGTAACCACTCCAAATTCACTGTATAGGGGTAATTCGATGCGCTGAACACGATGCAACATACGGCAAATGCTAACATTCGACCGTTCTCGAGTTATCAGCGAATTGCTCGATTTTCGAAAAAAGCAATTTTCTGCCAAAACACTACCGTACACTTCCCTTAAACGCTTCAAATTCACTGTATAGGGGTAATTCGATATGCTGAACACGATGCAACATACGGCAAACGCTAACATTCGACCGTTCTCGAGTTATCATCAAAACAGTGAGGACTGTGAAAAACGTGCTTTTCTGCCCGTGAAACGCACGAATATCGCATAAACGGGTTTTCCTTCCAAAACACTACCGTACACTTCCCGTAACCACTCCAAATTCACTGTATAGGGGTAATTCGATGCGCTGAACACGATGCAACATACGGCAAACGCTAACATTCGACCGTTCTCCAGTTATCAGCGAATTGCTCGATTTTCGAAAAAAACGATTTTCTGCCAAAACACTACCGTACACTTCCTTAAACGCTTCAAATTCACTGTATAGGGGTAATTCGATGTGCTGAACACGATGCAACATACGGCAAACGCTAACATTCGACCGTTCTCCAGTTATCAGCGAATTGCTCGATTTTCGAAAAAAGCAATTTTCTGCCAAAACACTAGCGTACACTTCCCTTAAACGCTTCAAATTCACTGTATAGGGGTAATTCGATGTGCTGAACACGATGCAACATACGGCAAACGCTAACATTCGACCGTTCTTGAGTTATCATCAAAACAGTGAGGACTGTGTAAAACGTGCTTTTCTGCCCGTGAAACGCACGAATATCGCATAAACGGGGTTTCCTTCCAAAACACTACCGTACACTTCCCGTAACCACTCCAAATTCACTGTATAGGGGTAATTCGATGCGCTGAACACGATGCAACATACGGCAAACGCTAACATTCGACCGTTCTTGAGTTATCAGCGAATTGCTCGATTTTCGAAAAAAGCAATTTTCTGCCAAAACACTACCGTACACTTCCCTTAAACGCTTCAAATTCACTGTACAGGGGTAATTCGATGTGCTGAACACGATGCAACATACGGCAAACGCTAAGATTCGACCGTTCTTGAGTTATCAACAAAACAGTGAGGACTGTGTAAAACGTGCTTTTCTCCCCGTGAAACGCACGAATATCGCATAAACGGGTTTTCCTTCCAAAACACTACCGTACACTTCCCGTAACCACTCCAAATTCACTGTATAGGGGTAATTCGATGCGCTGAACACGATCCAACATACGGCAAACGCTAACATTCGACCGTTCTCGAGTTATCAGCGAATTGCTCGATTTTCGAAAAAAGCAATTTTCTGCCAAAACACTACCGTACACTTCCCTTAAACGCTTCAAATTCACTGTATAGGGGTAATTCGATGTGCTGAACACGATGCAACATACGGCAAACGCTACCATTCGACCGTTCTCGAGTTATCAGCGAATTGCTCGATTTTCGAAAAAAGCAATTTTCTGCCAAAACACTACCGTACACTTCCCTTAAACGCTTCAAATTCACTGTATAGGGGTAATTCGATGTGCTGAAGACGATGCAACATACGGCAAACGCTAACATTCGACCGGTCTCCAGTTATCAGCGAATTGCTCGATTTTCGAAAAAAGCAATTTTCTGCCAAAACACTACCGTACACTTCCCGTAACCACTCCAAATTCACTGTATAGGGGTAATTCGATGCGCTGAACACGATGCAACATACGGCAAATGCTAACATTCGACCGTTCTCGAGTTATCAGCGAATTGCTCGATTTTCGAAAAAAGCAATTTTCTGCCAAAACACTACCGTACACTTCCCTTAAACGCTTCAAATTCACTGCATAGGGGTAATTCGATGTGCTGAACACGATGCAACATACGGCAAACGCTAACATTCGACCGTTCTCGAGTTATCATCAAAACAGTGAGGACTGTGAAAAACGTGCTTTTCTGCCCGTGAAACGCACGAATATCGCATAAACGGGTTTTCCTTCCAAAACACTACCGTACACTTCCCGTAACCACTCCAAATTCACTATATAGGGGTAATTCGATGCGCTGAACACGATGCAACATACGGCAAACGCTAACATTCGACCGTTCTCCAGTTATCAGCGAATTGCTCGATTTTCGAAAAAAGCGATTTTCTGCCAAAACACTACCGTACACTTCCCTTAAACGCTTCAAATTCACTGTACAGGGGTAATTCGATGTGTTGAACACGATGCAACATACGGCAAACGCTAACATTCGACCGTTCTCCAGTTATCAGCGAATTGCTCGATTTTCGAAAAAAGCAATTTTCTGCCAAAACACTAGCGTACACTTCCCTTAAACGCTTCAAATACACTGTATAGGGGTAATTCGATGTGCTGAACACGATGCAACATACGGCAAACGCTAACATTCGACCGTTCTTGAGTTATCATCAAAACAGTGAGGACTGTGTAAAACGTGCTTTTCTGCCCGTGAAACGCACGAATATCGCATAAACGGGGTTTCCTTCCAAAACACTACCGTACACTTCCCGTAACCACTCCAAATTCACTGTATAGGGGTAATTCGATGCGCTGAACACGATGCAACATACGGCAAACGCTAACATTCGACCGTTCTTGAGTTATCAGCGAATTGCTCGATTTTCGAAAAAAGGAATTTTCTGCCAAAACACTACCGTACAGTTCCCTTAAACGCTTCAAATTCACTGTACAGGGGTAATTCGATGTGCTGAACACGATGCAACATACGGCAAACGCTAACATTCGACCGTTCTTGAGTTATCAACAAAACAGTGAGGACTGTGTAAAACGTGCTTTTCTCCCCGTGAAACGCACGAATATCGCATAAACGGGTTTTCCTTCCAAAACACTACCGTACACTTCCCGTAACCACTCCAAATTCACTGTATAGGGGTAATTCGATGCGCTGAACACGATCCAACATACGGCAAACGCTAACATTCGACCGTTCTCGAGTTATCAGCGAATTGCTCGATTTTCGAAAAAAGCAATTTTCTGCCAAAACACTACGGTACACTTCCCTTAAACGCTTCAAATTCACTGTATAGGGGTAATTCGATGTGCTGAACACGATGCAACATCCGGCAAACGCTAACATTCGACCGTTCTCGAGTTATCAGCGAATTGCTCGATTTTCGAAAAAAGCAATTTTCTGCCAAAACACTACCGTACACTTCCCTTAAACGCTTCAAATTCACTGTATAGGGGTAATTCGATGTGCTGAACACGATGCAACATACGGCAAACGCTAACATTCGACCGTTCTCGAGTTATCATCAAAACAGTGAGGACTGTGAAAAACGTGCTTTTCTGCCCGTGAAACGCACGAATATCGCATAAACGGGTTTTCCTTCCAAAACACTACCGTACACTTCCCGTAACCACTCCAAATTCACTGTATAGGGGTAATTCGATGCGCTGAACACGATGCAACATACGGCAAACGCTAACATTCGACCCTTCTCCAGTTATCAGCGAATTGCTCGATTTTCGAAAAAAGCAATTTTCTGCCAAAACACTACCGTACACTTCCCGTAACCACTCCAAATTCACTGTATAGGAGTAATTCGATGCGCTGAACACGATGCAATATACGGCAAACGCTAACATTCGACCGTTCTCGAGTTATCAGCGAATTGCTCGATTTTCGAAAAAAGCAATTTTCTGCCAAAACACTACCGTACATTTCCCTTAAACGCTTCAAATTCACTGTATAGGGGTAATTCGATGTGCTGAAGACGATGCAACATACGGCAAACGCTAACATTCGACCGTTCTCCAGTTATCAGCGAATTGCTCGATTTTCGAAAAAAGCAATTTTCTGCCAAAACACTACCGTACACTTCCCTTAAACGCTTCAAATTCACTGTATAGGGGTAATTCGATGTGCTGAACACGATGCAACATACGGCAAACGCTAACATTCGACCGTTCTCCAGTTACCAGCGAATTGCTCGATTTTGAAAAAAGCAATTTTCTGCCAAAACACTACCGTACACTTCCCTTAAACGCTTCAAATTCACTGTATAGGGGTAATTCGATGTGCTGAACACGATGCAACATACGGCAAACGCTAACATTCGACCGTTCTCCAGTTATCAGCGAATTGCTCGATTTTCGAAAAAAGCAATTTTCTGCCAAAACACTACCGTACACTTCCCTTAAACGCTTCAAATTCACTGTATAGGGGTAATTCGATGTGCTGAACACGATGCAACATACGGCAAACGCTGACATTCGACCGTTCTCGAGTTATCATCAAAACAGTGAGGACTGTGAAAAACGTGCTTTTCTGCCCGTGAAATGCACGAATATCGCATAAACGGGTTTTCCTTCCAAAACACTACCGTACACTTCCCGTAACCACTCCAAATTCACTGTATAGGGGTAATTCGATGCCCTGAACACGATCCAACATACGGCAAACGCTAACATTCGACCGTTCTCGAGTTATCAGCGAATTGCTCGATTTTCGAAAAAAGCAATTTTCTGCCAAAACACTACCGTACACTTCCCTTAAACGCTTCAAATTCACTGTATAGGGGTAATTCGGTGTGCTGAACACGATGCAACATACGGCGAACACTAACATTCGACCGTTCTCCAGTTATCAGCGAATTGCTCGATTTTCGAAAAAAGCAATTTTCTGCCAAAACACTACCGTACACTTCCCTTAAACGCTTCAAATTCACTGTATAGGGGTAATTCGATGTGCTGAACACGATGCAACATACGGCAAACGCTAACATTCGACCGTTCTTGAGTTATCATCAAAACAGTGAGGACTGTGTAAAACGTGCTTTTCTGCCCGTGAAACGCACGAATATCGCATAAACGGGTTTTCCTTCCAAAACACTACCGTACACTTCCCGTAACCACTCCAAATTCACTGTATAGGGGTAATTCGATGCGCTGAACACGATGCAACATACGGCAAACGCTAACATTCGACCGTTCTCCAGTTATCAGCGAATTGCTCGATTTTCGAAAAAAGCGATTTTCTGCCAAAACACTACCGTACACTTCCCTTAAACGCTTCAAATTCACTGTATAGGGGTAATTCGATGTGCTGAACACGATGCAACATACGGCGAACGCTAACATTCGACCGTTCTCCAGTTATCAGCGAATTGCTCGATTTTCAAAAAAAGCAATTTTCTGCCAAAACACTACCGTACACTTCCCTTAAACGCTTCAAATTCACTGTATAGGGGTAATTCGATGCGCTGAACACGATCCAACATACGGCAAACGCTAACATTCGACCGTTCTCGAGTTATCATCAAAACAGTGAGGACTGTGAAAAACGTGCTTTTCTGCCCGTGAAACGCACGAATATCGCATAAACGGGTTTTCCTTCCAAAACACTACCGTACACTTCCCGTAACCACTCCAAATTCACTGTATAGGGGTAATTCGATGCGCTGAACACGATGCAACATACGGCAAACGCTAACATTCGACCGTTCTCCAGTTATCAGCGAATTGCTCGATTTTCGAAAAAAGCGATTTTCTGCCAAAACACTACCGTACACTTCCCTTAAACGCTTCAAATTCACTGTATAGGGGTAATTCGATGTGCTGAACACGATGCAACATACGGCAAACGCTAACATTCGACCGTTCTCCAGTTATCAGCGAATTGCTCGATTTTCGAAAAAAGCAATTTTCTGCCAAAACACTAGCGTACACTTCCCTTAAACGCTTCAAATTCACTGTATAGGGGTAATTCGATGTGCTGAACACGATGCAACATATGGCAAACGCTAACATTCGACCGTTCTTGAGTTATCATCAAAACAGTGAGGACTGTGTAAAACGTGCTTTTCTGCCCGTGAAACGCACGAATATCGCATAAACGGGGTTTCCTTCCAAAACACTACCGTACACTTCCCGTAACCACTCCAAATTCACTGTATAGGGGTAATTCGATGCGCTGAACACGATGCAACATACGGCAAACGCTAACATTCGACCGTTCTTGAGTTATCAGCGAATTGCTCGATTTTCGAAAAAAGGAATTTTCTGCCAAAACACTACCGTACACTTCCCTTAAACGCTTCAAATTCACTGTACAGGGGTATCTCGATGTGCTGAACACGATGCAACATACGGCAAACGCTAACATTCGACCGTTCTTGAGTTATCAACAAAACAGTGAGGACTGTGTAAAACGTGCTTTTCTCCCCGTGAAACGCACGAATATCGCATAAACGGGTTTTCCTTCCAAAACACTACCGTACACTTCCCGTAACCACTCCAAATTCACTGTATAGGGGTAATTCGATGCGCTGAACACGATCCAACATACGGCAAACGCTAACATTCGACCGTTCTCGAGTTATCAGCGAATTGCTCGATTTTCGAAAAAAGCAATTTTCTGCCAAAACACTACGGTACACTTCCCTTAAACGCTTCAAATTCACTGTATAGGGGTAATTCGATGTGCTGAACACGATGCAACATCCGGCAAACGCTAACATTCGACCGTTCTCGAGTTATCAGCGAATTGCTCGATTTTCGAAAAAAGCCATTTTCTGCCAAAACACTACCGTACACTTCCCTTAAACGCTTCAAATTCACTGTATAGGGGTAATTCGATGTGCTGAACACGATGCAACATACGGCAAACGCTAACATTCGACCGTTCTTGAGTTATCATCAAAACAGTGAGGACTGTGTAAAACGTGCTTTTCTGCCCGTGAAACGCACGAATATCGCATAAACGGGTTTTCCTTCCAAAACACTACCGTACACTTCCCGTAACCACTCCAAATTCACTGTATAGGGGTAATTCGATGCGCTGAACACGATGCAACATACGGCAAACGCTAACATTCGACCGTTCTCCAGTTATCAGCGAATTGCTCGATTTTCGAAAAAAGCGATTTTCTGCCAAAACACTACCGTACACTTCCCTTAAACGCTTCAAATTCACTGTATAGGGGTAATTCGATGTGCTGAACACGATGCAACATACGGCGAACGCTAACATTCGACCGTTCTCCAGTTATCAGCGAATTGCTCGATTTTCAAAAAAAGCAATTTTCTGCCAAAACACTACCGTACACTTCCCTTAAACGCTTCAAATTCACTGTATAGGGGTAATTCGATGCGCTGAACACGATCCAACATACGGCAAACGCTAACATTCGACCGTTCTCGAGTTATCATCATAACAGTGAGGACTGTGAAAAACGTGCTTTTCTGCCCGTGAAACGCACGAATATCGCATAAACGGGTTTTCCTTCCAAAACACTACCGTACACTTCCCGTAACCACTCCAAATTCACTGTATAGGGGTAATTCGATGCGCTGAACACGATGCAACATACGGCGAACGCTAACATTCGACCGTTCTCCAGTTATCAGCGAATTGCTCTATTTTCGAAAAAAGCGATTTTCTGCCAAAACACTACCGTACACTTCCCTTAAACGCTTCAAATTCACTGTATAGGGGTAATTCGATGTGCTGAACACGATGCAACATACGGCAAACGCTAACATTCGACCGTTCTCCAGTTATCAGCGAATTGCTCGATTTTCGAAAAAAGCAATTTTCTGCCAAAACACTACCGTACACTTCCCTTAAACGCTTCAAATTCACTGTACAGGGGTAATTCGATGTGCTGAACACGATGCAACATACGGCAAACGCTAACATTCGACCGTTCTTGAGTTATCAACAAAACAGTGAGGACTGTATAAAACGTGCTTTTCTCCCCGTGAAACGCACGAATATCGCATAAACGGGTTTTCCTTCCAAAACACTACCGTACACTTCCCGTAACCACTCGAAATTCACTGTATAGGGGTAATTCGATGCGCTGAACACGATCCAACATACGGCAAACGCTAACATTCGACCGTTCTCGAGTTATCAGCGAATTGCTCGATTTTCGAAAAAAGCAATTTTCTGCCAAAACACTACCGTACACTTCCCTTAAACGCTTCAAATTCACTGTATAGGGGTAATTCGATGTGCTGAACACGATGCAACATACGGCAAACGCTACCATTCGACCGTTCTCGAGTTATCAGCGAATTGCTCGATTTTCGAAAAAAGCAATTTTCTGCCAAAACACTACCGTACACTTCCCTTAAACGCTTCAAATTCACTGTATAGGGGTAATTCGATGTGCTGAAGACGATGCAACATACGGCAAACGCTAACATTCGACCGTTCTCCAGTTATCAGCGAATTGCTCGATTTTCGAAAAAAGCAATTTTCTGCCAAAACACTACCGTACACATCCCGTAACCACTCCAAATTCACTGTATAGGGGTAATTCGATGCGCTGAACACGATGCAACATACGGCAAATGCTAACATTCGACCGTTCTCGAGTTATCAGCGAATTGCTCGATTTTCGAAAAAAGCAATTTTCTGCCAAAACACTACCGTACACTTCCCTTAAACGCTTCAAATTCACTGTATAGGGGTAATTCGATATGCTGAACACGATGCAACATACGGCAAACGCTAACATTCGACCGTTCTCGAGTTATCATCAAAACAGTGAGGACTGTGAAAAACGTGCTTTTCTGCCCGTGAAACGCACGAATATCGCATAAACGGGTTTTCCTTCCAAAACACTACCGTACACTTCCCTTAAACGCTTCAAATTCACTGTATAGGGGTAATTCGATGTGTTGAACACGATGCAACATACGGCAAACGCTAACATTCGACCGTTCTCCAGTTATCAGCGAATTGCTCGATTTTCGAAAAAAGCAATTTTCTGCCAAAACACTAGCGTACACTTCCCTTAAACGCTTCAAATACACTGTATAGGGGTAATTCGATGTGCTGAACACGATGCAACATACGGCAAACGCTAACATTCGACCGTTCTTGAGTTATCATCAAAACAGTGAGGACTGTGTAAAACGTGCTTTTCTGCCCGTGAAACGCACGAATATCGCATAAACGGGGTTTCCTTCCAAAACACTACCGTACACTTCCCGTAACCACTCCAAATTCACTGTATAGGGGTAATTCGATGCGCTGAACACGATGCAACATACGGCAAACGCTAACATTCGACCGTTCTTGAGTTATCAACAAAACAGTGAGGACTGTGTAAAACGTGCTTTTCTCCCCGTGAAACGCACGAATATCGCATAAACGGGTTTTCCTTCCAAAACACTACCGTACACTTCCCGTAACCACTCCAAATTCACTGTATAGGGGTAATTCGATGCGCTGAACACGATCCAACATACGGCAAACGCTAACATTCGACCGTTCTCGAGTTATCAGCGAATTGCTCGATTTTCGAAAAAAGCAATTTTCTGCCAAAACACTACGGTACACTTCCCTTAAACGCTTCAAATTCACTGTATAGGGGTAATTCGATGTGCTGAACACGATGCAACATCCGGCAAACGCTAACATTCGACCGTTCTCGAGTTATCAGCGAATTGCTCGATTTTCGAAAAAAGCAATTTTCTGCCAAAACACTACCGTACACTTCCCTTAAACGCTTCAAATTCACTGTATAGGGGTAATTCGATGTGCTGAACACGATGCAACATACGGCAAACGTAACATTCGACCGTTCTCGAGTTATCATCAAAACAGTGAGGACTGTGAAAAACGTGCTTTTCTGCCCGTGAAACGCACGAATATCGCATAAACGGGTTTTCCTTCCAAAACACTACCGTACACTTCCCGTAACCACTCCAAATTCACTGTGTAGGGGTAATTCGATGCGCTGAACACGATGCAACATACGGCAAACGCTAACATTCGACCGTTCTCCAGTTATCAGCGAATTGCTCGATTTTCGAAAAAAGCGATTTTCTGCCAAAACACTACCGTACACTTCCCTTAAACGCTTCAAATTCACTGTATAGGGGTAATTCGATGTGCTGAACACGATGCAACATACGGCGAACGCTAACATTCGACCGTTCTCCAGTTATCAGCGAATTGCTCGATTTTCAAAAAAAGCAATTTTCTGCCAAAACACTACCGTACACTTCCCTTAAACGCTTCAAATTCACTGTATAGGGGTAATTCGATGCGCTGAACACGATCCAACATACGGCAAACGCTAACATTCGACCGTTCTCGAGTTATCATCAAAACAGTGAGGAATGTGAAAAACGTGCTTTTCTGCCCGTGAAACGCACGAATATCGCATAAACGGGTTTTCCTTCCAAAACACTACCGTACACTTCCCGTAACCACTCCAAATTCACTGTATAGGGGTAATTCGATGTGCTGAACACGATGCAACATACGGCAAACGCTAACATTCGACCGTTCTCGAGTTATCATCAAAACAGTGAGGACTGTGAAAAACGTGCTTTTCTGCCCGTGAAACGCACGAATATCGCATAAACGGGTTTTCCTTCCAAAACACTACCGTACACTTCCCGTAACCACTCCAAATTCACTGTATAGGGGTAATTCGATGCGCTGAACACGATGCAACATACGGCAAACGCTAACATTCGACCGTTCTCGAGTTATCATCAAAACAGTGAGGACTGTGAAAAACGTGCTTTTCTGCCCGTGAAACGCACGAATATCGCATAAACGGGTTTTCCTTCCAAAACACTACCGTACACTTCCCGTAACCACTCCAAATTCACTATATAGGGGTAATTCGATGCGCTGAACACGATGCAACATACGGCAAACGCTAACATTCGACCGTTCTCGAGTTATCAGCGAATTGCTCGATTTTCGAAAAAAGCAATTTTCTGCCAAAACACTACCGTACACTTCCCTTAAACGCTTCAAATTCACTGTATAGGGGTAATTCGATGTGTTGAACACGATGCAACATACGGCAAACGCTAACATTCGACCGTTCTCCAGTTATCAGCGAATTGCTCGATTTTCGAAAAAAGCAATTTTCTGCCAAAACACTAGCGTACACTTCCCTTAAACGCTTCAAATACACTGTATAGGGGTAATTCGATGTGCTGAACACGATGCAACATACGGCAAACGCTAACATTCGACCGTTCTTGAGTTATCATCAAAACAGTGAGGACTGTGTAAAACGTGCTTTTCTGCCCGTGAAACGCACGAATATCGCATAAACGGGGTTTCCTTCCAAAACACTACCGTACACTTCCCGTAACCACTCCAAATTCACTGTATAGGGGTAATTCGATGCGCTGAACACGATGCAACATACGGCAAACGCTAACATTCGACCGTTCTTGAGTTATCAACAAAACAGTGAGGACTGTGTAAAACGTGCTTTTCTCCCCGTGAAACGCACGAATATCGCATAAACGGGTTTTCCTTCCAAAACACTACCGTACACTTCCCGTAACCACTCCAAATTCACTGTATAGGGGTAATTCGATGCGCTGAACACGATCCAACATACGGCAAACGCTAACATTCGACCGTTCTCGAGTTATCAGCGAATTGCTCGATTTTCGAAAAAAGCAATTTTCTGCCAAAACACTACGGTACACTTCCCTTAAACGCTTCAAATTCACTGTATAGGGGTAATTCGATGTGCTGAACACGATGCAACATCCGGCAAACGCTAACATTCGACCGTTCTCGAGTTATCAGCGAATTGCTCGATTTTCGAAAAAAGCAATTTTCTGCCAAAACACTACCGTACACTTCCCTTAAACGCTTCAAATTCACTGTATAGGGGTAATTCGATGTGCTGAACACGATGCAACATACGGCAAACGTAACATTCGACCGTTCTCGAGTTATCATCAAAACAGTGAGGACTGTGAAAAACGTGCTTTTCTGCCCGTGAAACGCACGAATATCGCATAAACGGGTTTTCCTTCCAAAACACTACCGTACACTTCCCGTAACCACTCCAAATTCACTGTATAAGGGTAATTCGATGCGCTGAACACGATGCAACATACGGCAAACGCTAACATTCGACCGTTCTCCAGTTATCAGCGAATTGCTCGATTTTCGAAAAAAGCAATTTTCTGCCAAAACACTACCGTACACTTCCCTTAAACGCTTCAAATTCACTGTATAGGGGTAATTCGGTGTGCTGAACACGATGCAACATACGGCGAACGCTAACATTCGACCGTTCTCCAGTTATCAGCGAATTGCTCGATTTTCAAAAAAAGCAATTTTCTGCCAAAACACTACCGTACACTTCCCTTAAACGCTTCAAATTCACTGTATAGGGGTAATTCGATGCGCTGAACACGATCCAACATACGGCAAACGCTAACATTCGACCGTTCTCGAGTTATCATCAAAACAGTGAGGAATGTGAAAAACGTGCTTTTCTGCCCGTGAAACGCACGAATATCGCATAAACGGGTTTTCCTTCCAAAACACTACCGTACACTTCCCGTAACCACTCCAAATTCACTGTATAGGGGTAATTCGATGTGCTGAACACGATGCAACATACGGCAAACGCTAACATTCGACCGTTCTCGAGTTATCATCAAAACAGTGAGGACTGTGAAAAACGTGCTTTTCTGCCCGTGAAACGCACGAATATCGCATAAACGGGTTTTCCTTCCAAAACACTACCGTACACTTCCCGTAACCACTCCAAATTCACTGTATAGGGGTAATTCGATGCGCTGAACACGATGCAACATACGGCAAACGCTAACATTCGACCGTTCTCGAGTTATCATCAAAACAGTGAGGACTGTGAAAAACGTGCTTTTCTGCCCGTGAAACGCACGAATATCGCATAAACGGGTTTTCCTTCCAAAACACTACCGTACACTTCCCGTAACCACTCCAAATTCACCATATAGGGGTAATTCGATGCGCTGAACACGATGCAACATACGGCAAACGCTAACATTCGACCGTTCTCGAGTTATCAGCGAATTGCTCGATTTTCGAAAAAAGCAATTTTCTGCCAAAACACTACCGTACACTTCCCTTAAACGCTTCAAATTCACTGTATAGGGGTAATTCGATGTGTTGAACACGATGCAACATACGGCAAACGCTAACATTCGACCGTTCTCCAGTTATCAGCGAATTGCTCGATTTTCGAAAAAAGCAATTTTCTGCCAAAACACTAGCGTACACTTCCCTTAAACGCTTCAAATACACTGTATAGGGGTAATTCGATGTGCTGAACACGATGCAACATACGGCAAACGCTAACATTCGACCGTTCTTGAGTTATCATCAAAACAGTGAGGACTGTGTAAAACGTGCTTTTCTGCCCGTGAAACGCACGAATATCGCATAAACGGGGTTTCCTTCCAAAACACTACCGTACACTTCCCGTAACCACTCCAAATTCACTGTATAGGGGTAATTCGATGCGCTGAACACGATGCAACATACGGCAAACGCTAACATTCGACCGTTCTTGAGTTATCAACAAAACAGTGAGGACTGTGTAAAACGTGCTTTTCTCCCCGTGAAACGCACGAATATCGCATAAACGGGTTTTCCTTCCAAAACACTACCGTACACTTCCCGTAACCACTCCAAATTCACTGTATAGGGGTAATTCGATGCGCTGAACACGATCCAACATACGGCAAACGCTAACATTCGACCGTTCTCGAGTTATCAGCGAATTGCTCGATTTTCGAAAAAAGCAATTTTCTGCCAAAACACTACGGTACACTTCCCTTAAACGCTTCAAATTCACTGTATAGGGGTAATTCGATGTGCTGAACACGATGCAACATCCGGCAAACGCTAACATTCGACCGTTCTCGAGTTATCAGCGAATTGCTCGATTTTCGAAAAAAGCAATTTTCTGCCAAAACACTACCGTACACTTCCCTTAAACGCTTCAAATTCACTGTATAGGGGTAATTCGATGTGCTGAACACGATGCAACATACGGCAAACGTAACATTCGACCGTTCTCGAGTTATCATCAAAACAGTGAGGACTGTGAAAAACGTGCTTTTCTGCCCGTGAAACGCACGAATATCGCATAAACGGGTTTTCCTTCCAAAACACTACCGTACACTTCCCGTAACCACTCCAAATTCACTGTGTAGGGGTAATTCGATGCGCTGAACACGATGCAACATACGGCAAACGCTAACATTCGACCGTTCTCCAGTTATCAGCGAATTGCTCGATTTTCGAAAAAAGCGATTTTCTGCCAAAACACTACCGTACACTTCCCTTAAACGCTTCAAATTCACTGTATAGGGGTAATTCGATGTGCTGAACACGATGCAACATACGGCGAACGCTAACATTCGACCGTTCTCCAGTTATCAGCGAATTGCTCGATTTTCAAAAAAAGCAATTTTCTGCCAAAACACTACCGTACACTTCCCTTAAACGCTTCAAATTCACTGTATAGGGGTAATTCGATGCGCTGAACACGATCCAACATACGGCAAACGCTAACATTCGACCGTTCTCGAGTTATCATCAAAACAGTGAGGAATGTGAAAAACGTGCTTTTCTGCCCGTGAAACGCACGAATATCGCATAAACGGGTTTTCCTTCCAAAACACTACCGTACACTTCCCGTAACCACTCCAAATTCACTGTATAGGGGTAATTCGATGTGCTGAACACGATGCAACATACGGCAAACGCTAACATTCGACCGTTCTCGAGTTATCATCAAAACAGTGAGGACTGTGAAAAACGTGCTTTTCTGCCCGTGAAACGCACGAATATCGCATAAACGGGTTTTCCTTCCAAAACACTACCGTACACTTCCCGTAACCACTCCAAATTCACTGTATAGGGGTAATTCGATGCGCTGAACACGATGCAACATACGGCAAACGCTAACATTCGACCGTTCTCGAGTTATCATCAAAACAGTGAGGACTGTGAAAAACGTGCTTTTCTGCCCGTGAAACGCACGAATATCGCATAAACGGGTTTTCCTTCCAAAACACTACCGTACACTTCCCGTAACCACTCCAAATTCACTATATAGGGGTAATTCGATGCGCTGAACACGATGCAACATACGGCAAACGCTAACATTCGACCGTTCTCGAGTTATCAGCGAATTGCTCGATTTTCGAAAAAAGCAATTTTCTGCCAAAACACTACCGTACACTTCCCTTAAACGCTTCAAATTCACTGTATAGGGGTAATTCGATGTGTTGAACACGATGCAACATACGGCAAACGCTAACATTCGACCGTTCTCCAGTTATCAGCGAATTGCTCGATTTTCGAAAAAAGCAATTTTCTGCCAAAACACTAGCGTACACTTCCCTTAAACGCTTCAAATACACTGTATAGGGGTAATTCGATGTGCTGAACACGATGCAACATACGGCAAACGCTAACATTCGACCGTTCTTGAGTTATCATCAAAACAGTGAGGACTGTGTAAAACGTGCTTTTCTGCCCGTGAAACGCACGAATATCGCATAAACGGGGTTTCCTTCCAAAACACTACCGTACACTTCCCGTAACCACTCCAAATTCACTGTATAGGGGTAATTCGATGCGCTGAACACGATGCAACATACGGCAAACGCTAACATTCGACCGTTCTTGAGTTATCAACAAAACAGTGAGGACTGTGTAAAACGTGCTTTTCTCCCCGTGAAACGCACGAATATCGCATAAACGGGTTTTCCTTCCAAAACACTACCGTACACTTCCCGTAACCACTCCAAATTCACTGTATAGGGGTAATTCGATGCGCTGAACACGATCCAACATACGGCAAACGCTAACATTCGACCGTTCTCGAGTTATCAGCGAATTGCTCGATTTTCGAAAAAAGCAATTTTCTGCCAAAACACTACGGTACACTTCCCTTAAACGCTTCAAATTCACTGTATAGGGGTAATTCGATGTGCTGAACACGATGCAACATCCGGCAAACGCTAACATTCGACCGTTCTCGAGTTATCAGCGAATTGCTCGATTTTCGAAAAAAGCAATTTTCTGCCAAAACACTACCGTACACTTCCCTTAAACGCTTCAAATTCACTGTATAGGGGTAATTCGATGTGCTGAACACGATGCAACATACGGCAAACGTAACATTCGACCGTTCTCGAGTTATCATCAAAACAGTGAGGACTGTGAAAAACGTGCTTTTCTGCCCGTGAAACGCACGAATATCGCATAAACGGGTTTTCCTTCCAAAACACTACCGTACACTTCCCGTAACCACTCCAAATTCACTGTGTAGGGGTAATTCGATGCGCTGAACACGATGCAACATACGGCAAACGCTAACATTCGACCGTTCTCCAGTTATCAGCGAATTGCTCGATTTTCGAAAAAAGCGATTTTCTGCCAGAACACTACCGTACACTTCCCTTAAACGCTTCAAATTCACTGTATAGGGGTAATTCGATGTGCTGAACACGATGCAACATACGGCGAACGCTAACATTCGACCGTTCTCCAGTTATCAGCGAATTGCTCGATTTTCAAAAAAAGCAATTTTCTGCCAAAACACTACCGTACACTTCCCTTAAACGCTTCAAATTCACTGTATAGGGGTAATTCGATGCGCTGAACACGATCCAACATACGGCAAACGCTAACATTCGACCGTTCTCGAGTTATCATCAAAACAGTGAGGACTGTGAAACACGTGCTTTTCTGCCCGTGAAACGCACGAATATCGCATAAACGGGTTTTCCTTCCAAAACACTACCGTACACTTCCCGTAACCACTCCAAATTCACTGTATAGGGGTAATTCGATGCGCTGAACACGATGCAACATACGGCAAACGCTAACATTCGACCGTTCTCGAGTTATCATCAAAACAGTGAGGACTGTGAAAAACGTGCTTTTCTGCCCGTGAAACGCACGAATATCGCATAAACGGGTTTTCCTTCCAAAACACTACCGTACACTTCCCGTAACCACTCCAAATTCACTATATAGGGGTAATTCGATGCGCTGAACACGATGCAACATACGGCAAACGCTAACATTCGACCGTTCTCGAGTTATCAGCGAATTGCTCGATTTTCGAAAAAAGCAATTTTCTGCCAAAACACTACCGTACACTTCCCTTAAACGCTTCAAATTCACTGTATAGGGGTAATTCGATGTGTTGAACACGATGCAACATACGGCAAACGCTAACATTCGACCGTTCTCCAGTTATCAGCGAATTGCTCGATTTTCGAAAAAAGCAATTTTCTGCCAAAACACTAGCGTACACTTCCCTTAAACGCTTCAAATACACTGTATAGGGGTAATTCGATGTGCTGAACACGATGCAACATACGGCAAACGCTAACATTCGACCGTTCTTGAGTTATCATCAAAACAGTGAGGACTGTGTAAAACGTGCTTTTCTGCCCGTGAAACGCACGAATATCGCATAAACGGGGTTTCCTTCCAAAACACTACCGTACACTTCCCGTAACCACTCCAAATTCACTGTATAGGGGTAATTCGATGCGCTGAACACGATGCAACATACGGCAAACGCTAACATTCGACCGTTCTTGAGTTATCAACAAAACAGTGAGGACTGTGTAAAACGTGCTTTTCTCCCCGTGAAACGCACGAATATCGCATAAACGGGTTTTCCTTCCAAAACACTACCGTACACTTCCCGTAACCACTCCAAATTCACTGTATAGGGGTAATTCGATGCGCTGAACACGATCCAACATACGGCAAACGCTAACATTCGACCGTTCTCGAGTTATCAGCGAATTGCTCGATTTTCGAAAAAAGCAATTTTCTGCCAAAACACTACGGTACACTTCCCTTAAACGCTTCAAATTCACTGTATAGGGGTAATTCGATGTGCTGAACACGATGCAACATCCGGCAAACGCTAACATTCGACCGTTCTCGAGTTATCAGCGAATTGCTCGATTTTCGAAAAAAGCAATTTTCTGCCAAAACACTACCGTACACTTCCCTTAAACGCTTCAAATTCACTGTATAGGGGTAATTCGATGTGCTGAACACGATGCAACATACGGCAAACGCTAACATTCGACCGTTCTCGAGTTATCATCAAAACAGTGAGGACTGTGAAAAACGTGCTTTTCTGCCCGTGAAACGCACGAATATCGCATAAACGGGTTTTCCTTCCAAAACACTACCGTACACTTCCCGTAACCACTCCAAATTCACTGTGTAGGGGTAATTCGATGCGCTGAACACGATGCAACATACGGCAAACGCTAACATTCGACCGTTCTCCAGTTATCAGCGAATTGCTCGATTTTCGAAAAAAGCGATTTTCTGCCAAAACACTACCGTACACTTCCCTTAAACGCTTCAAATTCACTGTATAGGGGTAATTCGATGTGCTGAACACGATGCAACATACGGCGAACGCTAACATTCGACCGTTCTCCAGTTATCAGCGAATTGCTCGATTTTCAAAAAAAGCAATTTTCTGCCAAAACACTACCGTACACTTCCCTTAAACGCTTCAAATTCACTGTATAGGGGTAATTCGATGCGCTGAACACGATCCAACATACGGCAAACGCTAACATTCGACCGTTCTCGAGTTATCATCAAAACAGTGAGGACTGTGAAACACGTGCTTTTCTGCCCGTGAAACGCACGAATATCGCATAAACGGGTTTTCCTTCCAAAACACTACCGTACACTTCCCGTAACCACTCCAAATTCACTGTATAGGGGTAATTCGATGCGCTGAACACGATGCAACATACGGCAAACGCTAACATTCGACCGTTCTCCAGTTATCAGCGAATTGCTCGATTTTCGAAAAAAGCGATTTTCTGCCAAAACACTACCGTACACTTCCCTTAAACGCTTCAAATTCACTGTATAGGGGTAATTCGATGTGCTGAACACGATGCAACTTACGGCAAACGCTAACATTCGACCGTTCTCCAGTTATCAGCGAATTGCTCGATTTTCGAAAAAAGCAATTTTCTGCCAAAACACTAGCGTACACTTGCCTTAAACGCTTCAAATTCACTGTATAGGGGTAATTCGATGTGCTGAACACGATGCAACATACGGCAAACGCTAACATTCGACCGTTCTTGAGTTATCATCAAAACAGTGAGGACTGTGTAAAACGTGCTTTTCTGCCCGTGAAACGCACGAATATCGCATAAACGGGGTTTCCTTCCAAAACACTACCGTACACTTCCCGTAACCACTCCAAATTCACTGTATAGGGGTAATTCGATGCGCTGAACACGATGCAACATACGTCAAACGCTAACATTCGACCGTTCTTGAGTTATCAGCGAATTGCTCGATTTTCGAAAAAAGCAATTTTCTGCCAAAACACTACCGTACACTTCCCTTAAACGCTTCAAATTCACTGTACAGGGGTAATTCGATGTGCTGAACACGATGCAACATACGGCAAACGCTAACATTCGACCGTTCTTGAGTTATCAACAAAACAGTGAGGACTGTGTAAAACGTGCTTTTCTCCCCGTGAAACGCACGAATATCGCATAAACGGGTTTTCCTTCCAAAACACTACCGTACACTTCCCGTAACCACTCGAAATTCACTGTATAGGGGTAATTCGATGCGCTGAACACGATCCAATATACGGCAAACGCTAACATTCGACCGTTCTCGAGTTATCAGCGAATTGCTCGATTTTCGAAAAAAGCAATTTTCTGCCAAAACACTACCGTACACTTCCCTTAAACGCTTCAAATTCACTGTATAGGGGTAATTCGATGTGCTGAACACGATGCAACATACGGCAAACGCTACCATTCGACCGTTCTCGAGTTATCAGCGAATTGCTCGATTTTCGAAAAAAGCAATTTTCTGCCAAAACACTACCGTACACTTCCCTTAAACGCTTCAAATTCACTGTATAGGGGTAATTCAATGTGCTGAAGACGATGCAACGTACGGCAAACGCTAACATTCGACCGTTCTCCAGTTATCAGCGAATTGCTCGATTTTCGAAAAAAGCAATTTTCTGCCAAAACACTACCGTACACATCCCGTAACCACTCCAAATTCACTGTATAGGGGTAATTCGATGCGCTGAACACGATGCAACATACGGCAAATGCTAACATTCGACCGTTCTCGAGTTATCAGCGAATTGCTCGATTTTCGAAAAAAGCAATTTTCTGCCAAAACACTACCGTACACTTCCCTTAAACGCTTCAAATTCACTGTATAGGGGTAATTCGATATGCTGAACACGATGCAACATACGGCAAACGCTAACATTCGACCGTTCTCGAGTTATCATCAAAACAGTGAGGACTGTGAAAAACGTGCTTTTCTGCCCGTGAAACGCACGAATATCGCATAAACGGGTTTTCCTTCCAAAACACTACCGTACACTTCCCGTAACCACTCCAAATTCACTGTATAAGGGTAATTCGATGCGCTGAACACGATGCAACATACGGCAAACGCTAACATTCGACCGTTCTCCAGTTATCAGCGAATTGCTCGATTTTCGAAAAAAGCAATTTTCTGCCAAAACACTACCGTACACTTCCCTTAAACGCTTCAAATTCACTGTATAGGGGTAATTCGGTGTGCTGAACACGATGCAACATACGGCGAACGCTAACATTCGACCGTTCTCCAGTTATCAGCGAATTGCTCGATTTTCAAAAAAAGCAATTTTCTGCCAAAACACTACCGTACACTTTCCTTAAACGCTTCAAATTCACTGTATAGGGGTAATTCGATGCGCTGAACACGATCCAACATACGGCAAACGCTAACATTCGACCGTTCTCGAGTTATCATCAAAACAGTGAGGACTGTGAAAAACGTGCTTTTCTGCCCGTGAAACGCACGAATATCGCATAAACGGGTTTTCCTTCCAAAACACTACCGTACACTTCCCGTAACCACTCCAAATTCACTGTATAGGGGTAATTCGATGCGCTGAACACGATGCAACATACGGCAAACGCTAACATTCGACCGTTCTCCAGTTATCAGCGAATTGCTCGATTTTCGAAAAAAGCGATTTTCTGCCAAAACACTACCGTACACTTCCCTTAAACGCTTCAAATTCACTGTATAGGGGTAATTCGATGTGCTGAACACGATGCAACATACGGCAAACGCTAACATTCGACCGTTCTCCAGTTATCAGCGAATTGCTCGATTTTCGAAAAAAGCAATTTTCTGCCAAAACACTAGCGTACACTTCCCTTAAACGCTTCAAATTCACTGTATAGGGGTAATTCGATGTGCTGAACACGATGCAACATACGGCAAACGCTAACATTCGACCGTTCTTGAGTTATCATCAAAACAGTGAGGACTGTGTAAAACGTGCTTTTCTGCCCGTGAAACGCACGAATATCGCATAAACGGGGTTTCCTTCCAAAACACTACCGTACACTTCCCGTAACCACTCCAAATTCACTGTATAGGGGTAATTCGATGCGCTGAACACGATGCAACATACGGCAAACGCTAACATTCGACCGTTCTTGAGTTATCAGCGAATTGCTCGATTTTCGAAAAAAGCAATTTTCTGCCAAAACACTACCGTACACTTCCCTTAAACGCTTCAAATTCACTGTACAGGGGTAATTCGATGTGCTGAACACGATGCAACATACGGCAAACGCTAACATTCGACCGTTCTTGAGTTATCAACAAAACAGTGAGGACTGTGTAAAACGTGCTTTTCTCCTCGTGAAACGCACGAATATCGCATAAACGGGTTTTCCTTCCAAAACACTACCGTACACTTCCCGTAACCACTCCAAATTCACTGTATAGGGGTAATTCGATGCGCTGAACACGATCCAACATACGGCAAACGCTAACATTCGACCGTTCTCGAGTTATCAGCGAATTGCTCGATTTTCGAAAAAAGCAATTTTCTGCCAAAACACTACCGTACACTTCCCTTAAACGCTTCAAATTCACTGTATAGGGGTAATTCGATGTGCTGAACACGATGCAACATACGGCAAACGCTACCATTCGACCGTTCTCGAGTTATCAGCGAATTGCTCGATTTTCGAAAAAAGCAATTTTCTGCCAAAACACTACCGTACACTTCCCTTAAACGCTTCAAATTCACTGTGTAGGGGTAATTCGATGTGCTGAAGACGATGCAACATACGGCAAACGCTAACATTCGACCGGTCTCCAGTTATCAGCGAATTGCTCGATTTTCGAAAAAAGCAATTTTCTGCCAAAACACTACCGTACACTTCCCTTAAACGCTTCAAATTCACTGCATAGGGGTAATTCGATGTGCTGAACACGATGCAACATACGGCAAACGCTAACATTCGACCGTTCTCGAGTTATCATCAAAACAGTGAGGACTGTGAAAAACGTGCTTTTCTGCCCGTGAAACGCACGAATATCGCATAAACGGGTTTTCCTTCCAAAACACTACCGTACACTTCCCGTAACCACTCCAAATTCACTATATAGGGGTAATTCGATGCGCTGAACACGATGCAACATACGGCAAACGCTAACATTCGACCGTTCTCCAGTTATCAGCGAATTGCTCGATTTCGAAAAAAGCGATTTTCTGCCAAAACACTACCGTACACTTCCCTTAAACGCTTCAAATTCACTGTATAGGGGTAATTCGATGTGTTGAACACGATGCAACATACGGCAAACGCTAACATTCGACCGTTCTCCAGTTATCAGCGAATTGCTCGATTTTCGAAAAAAGCAATTTTCTGCCAAAACACTACCGTACACTTCCCTTAAACGCTTCAAATTCACTGTACAGGGGTAATTCGATGTGCTGAACACGATGCAACATACGGCAAACGCTAACATTCGACCGTTCTTGAGTTATCAACAAAACAGTGAGGACTGTGTAAAACGTGCTTTTCTCCCCGTGAAACGCACGAATATCGCATAAACGGGTTTTCCTTCCAAAACACTACCGTACACTTCCCGTAACCACTCCAAATTCACTGTATAGGGGTAATTCGATGCGCTGAACACGATCCAACATACGGCAAACGCTAACATTCGACCGTTCTCGAGTTATCAGCGAATTGCTCGATTTTCGAAAAAAGCAATTTTCTGCCAAAACACTACGGTACACTTCCCTTAAACGCTTCAAATTCACTGTATAGGGGTAATTCGATGTGCTGAACACGATGCAACATCCGGCAAACGCTAACATTCGACCGTTCTCGAGTTATCAGCGAATTGCTCGATTTTCGAAAAAAGCAATTTTCTGCCAAAACACTACCGTACACTTCCCTTAAACGCTTCAAATTCACTGTATAGGGGTAATTCGATGTGCTGAACACGATGCAACATACGGCAAACGCTAACATTCGACCGTTCTCGAGTTATCATCAAAACAGTGAGGACTGTGAAAAACGTGCTTTTCTGCCCGTGAAACGCACGAATATCGCATAAACGGGTTTTCCTTCCAAAACACTACCGTACACTTCCCGTAACCACTCCAAATTCACTGTATAGGGGTAATTCGATGCGCTGAACACGATGCAACATACGGCAAACGCTAACATTCGACGGTTCTCCAGTTATCAGCGAATTGCTCGATTTTCGAAAAAAGCAATTTTCTGCCAAAACACTACCGTACACTTCCCGTAACCACTCCAAATTCACTGTATAGGAGTAATTCGATGCGCTGAACACGATGCAATATACGGCAAACGCTAACATTCGACCGTTCTCGAGTTATCAGCGAATTGCTCGATTTTCGAAAAAAGCAATTTTCTGCCAAAACACTACCGTACACTTCCCTTAAACGCTTCAAATTCACTGTATAGGGGTAATTCGATGTGCTGAAGACGATGCAACATACGGCAAACGCTAACATTCGACCGTTCTCCAGTTATCAGCGAATTGCTCGATTTTCGAAAAAAGCAATTTTCTGCCAAAACACTACCGTACACTTCCCTTAAACGCTTCAAATTCACTGTATAGGGGTAATTCGATGTGCTGAACACGATGCAACATACGGCAAACGCTCACATTCGACCGTTCTCCAGTTACCAGCGAATTGCTCGATTTTGAAAAAAGCAATTTTCTGCCAAAACACTACCGTACACTTCCCTTAAACGCTTCAAATTCACTGTATAGGGGTAATTCGATGTGCTGAACACGATGCAACATACGGCAAACGCTAACATTCGACCGTTCTCCAGTTATCAGCGAATTGCTCGATTTTCGAAAAAAGCAATTTTCTGCCAAAACACTACCGTACACTTCCCTTAAACGCTTCAAATTCACTGTATAGGGGTAATTCGATGTGCTGAACACGATGCAACATACGGCAAACGCTGACATTCGACCGTTCTCGAGTTATCATCAAAACAGTGAGGACTGTGAAAAACGTGCTTTTCTGCCCGTGAAACGCACGAATATCGCATAAACGGGTTTTCCTTCCAAAACACTACCGTACACTTCCCGTAACCACTCCAAATTCACTGTATAGGGGTAATTCGATGCGCTGAACACGATGCAACATACGGCAAACGCTAACATTCGACCGTTCTTGAGTTATCATCAAAACAGTGAGGACTGTCTAAAACGTGCTTTTCTCCCCGTGAAACGCACGAATATCGCATAAACGGGTTTTCCTTCCAAAACACTACCGTACACTTCCCGTGACCACTCCAAATTCACTGTATAGGGGTAATTCGATGCGCTGAACACGATCCAACATACGGCAAACGCTAACATTCGACCGTTCTCGAGTTATCAGCGAATTGCTCGATTTTCGAAAAAAGCAATTTTCTGCCAAAACACTACCGTACACTTCCCTTAAACGCTTCAAATTCACTGTATAGGGGTAATTCGATGTGCTGAACACGATGCAACATACGGCAAACGCTAACATTCGACCGTTCTCGAGTTGTCATCAAAACAGTGAGGACTGTGAAAAACGTGCTTTTCTGCCCGTGAAACGCACGAATATCGCATAAACGGGTTTTCCTTCCAAAACACTACCGTACACTTCCCGTAACCACTCCAAATTCACTGTATAGGGGTAATTCGATGCGCTGAACACGATGCAACATACGGCAAACGCTAACATTCGACCGTTCTTGAGTTATCATCAAAACAGTGAGGACTGTGTAAAACGTGCTTTTCTGCCCGTGAAACGCACGAATATCGCATAAACGGGTTTTCCTTCCAAAACACTACCGTACACTTCCCGTAACCACTCCAAATTCACTGTATAGGGGTAATTCAATGCGCTGAACACGATCCAACATACGGCAAACGCTAACATTCGACCGTTCTCCAGTTATCCGCGAATTGCTCGATTTTCGAAAAAAGCAATTTTCTGCCAAAACACTACCGTACACTTCCCTTAAACGCTTCAAATTCACAGTATGGGAGGAATTCGATGCGCTGAATACGATGCAACATACGGCAAACGCTAACATTCGACCGTTCTCGAGTTATCACCGAATTGCTCGATTTTCGAAAACAGCAATTTTCTCCCAAAACGCTATCGTACACTTCCCTCAACAACTTCAAATTCATTGCATAGGGGTAGTTCGATGCGCTGAACACGATGCAACATACGGCAAACGCTAACATTCGACCGTTCTCGAGTTATCATCGAATTGCTCGATTTTCGAAAAAAGGAATTTTCTACCAAAACGCTATCGTACACTTCCCTTAAACACTTCAAATTCACTGTATAGGTATAGTTCGATGCGCTGAAGACGATGCAACATACGGCAAACTCTAACATTCCAGCGTTCTCCAGTTATCATCGAATTGCTCGATTTTCGAAAAAGCAATTTTCTCCCAAAACGCTATCGTACACTTCCCTTAAACACTTCAAATCCACTGTATAGGGGTTGTTCGATGCGCCGGACACGATGCAACATACGGCAAACGCTGACGTTCTACCGTTCTCGAGTTATCATCAAAAGTGTGAGGACTGAGAAAAACGTGCTTTTCTGCTGGTGAAACGCACAAATATCGCATAAACAGGTTTTCCTTCAAAAACACTACCGTACACTTCCCTTAAACACTTCAAATTCACTGTATAGGGGTAGTTCGATGCGCTGAATACGATGCAACACACGGCAAACGCTAACATTCGACCCTTCTCCAGTTACCATCAAAGCAGTGAGGACTGTGAAAAACGTGCTTTTCTGCCCGTGATACGCACGAATATCGCATAAACGGCTTTTCCTTCAAAAACGCTATCGTACACTTCCCTTAAACACTTCAAATTCACAGTGTAAGCGTAGTTCGATGCGCTGAACACGATGCAATATACAGCAAACGCTAACATTTGACCGTTCTCGAGTTATCATCGAATTGCTCGATTTTGGAACAAAACAATTTTCTGCCAAATCATTACCGTACACGTCCCTTAAACACTCCAAATTCACTGCATAGGGTTAGTTCGATGCGCTGAACACGATGCAACATACGGCAAACGCAAACTTTCGACCGTTCTCGAGTTATCATGGAATTGCTCGATTTTCGAAACAAGCAATTTTCTGCCAAAAACCTACCGTACATTTCCCTTAAACGCTTCAAATTCACAGTATAGGAGTAATTCGATGCGCTGAACACGACGGAACATACGGCAAACGCTAACATTCGACCGTTCTCGAGTTATCACCGAATTGCTCGATTTTCGAAAACAGCAATTTTCTCCCAAAACGCTATCGTACACTTCCCTCAACAACTTCAAAT
Source organism: Asobara japonica (assembly GCA_026005395.1). NCBI lineage: Eukaryota > Metazoa > Arthropoda > Insecta > Hymenoptera > Braconidae > Asobara > Asobara japonica. The sequence goes on from BQMI01000336.1 coordinate 97,280, forward strand.
TCGCTCTATAGGGGTAGTTCGATGCGCTGAACACGATGCAACATACGGCAAATGCTAACATTCGACCGTTCTCCAGTTATCATCGAATTGCTCGATTTTCGAAAAGAACAATTTTCTCCCAAAACGGTATCGTACACTTCCCTTAAACGGTTGAAATTCACTGTGTAGGGGTAGTTCGACACGCTGAACATGATGCAACGTACGGCAGACGCGAATATTCGACGGTTCCCGAGTTATCACCGAATAGCTCCATTTTCGAAAACAGCAATTTTCTCCCAAAACGCTATCGTACACTTCCCTTAAACACTTCATATTCACTGTATAGCGCTAGTTCGATGCGCTGAACACGATGCAACGTACGGCAAACGCTAACATTCGACCGTTCTCGAGGTATCATGGAATTGCTCGATTTCCGAAACAAGCAATTTTCTGCCAAAACCCTACCGTACATTTCCGTTAAACGCTTCAAATTCACAGTATAGGAGTAATTCGATGCGCTGAACACGACCCAACATTCGGCAAACGCTAACAGTCGACCGTTCTCGAGTGATCACCGAATTGCTCGATTTTCGAAACAAGCAATTATCTGCCAAAACCCTACCGTACACTTCCCTTAAACGCTTCAAATTCACAGTATGGGAGGAATTCGATGCGCTGAATACGATGCAACATACGGCAAACGCTAACATTCGACCGTTTTCGAGTTATCACCGAATTGCTCGATTTTCGAAAACAGCAATTTTCTCCCAAAACGCTATCGTACACTTCCCTCAACAACTTCAAATTCATTGCATAGGGGTAGTTCGATGCGCTAAACACGATGCAACATACGGCAAACGCTAACATTCGACCGTTCTCGAGTTATCATCGAATTGCTCGATTTTCGAAAAAAGCAATTTTCTACCAAAACGCTATCGTACACTTCCCTTAAACACTTCAAATTCACTGTATAGGTATAGTTCGATGCGCTGAAGACGATGCAACATACGGCAAACTCTAACATTCCAGCGTTCTCCAGTTATCATCGAATTGCTCGATTTTCGAAAAAAGCAATTTTCTCCCAAAACGCTATCGTACACTTCCCTTAAACACTTCAAATCCACTGTATAGGGGTAGTTCGATGCGCCGGACACGATGCAACATACGGCAAACGCTGACGTTCTGCCGTTCTCGAGTTATCATCAAAAGTGTGAGGACTGAGAAAAACGTGCTTTTCTGCTGGTGAAACGCACAAATATCGCATAAACAGGTTTTCCTTCAAAAACACTACCGTACACTTCCCTTAAACACTTCAAATTTACTGTATAGGGGTAGTTCGATGCGCTGAATACGATGCAACACACGGCAAACGCTAACATTCGACCCTTCTCCAGTTACCATCAAAGCAGTGAGGACTGTGAAAAACGATCTTTTCTGCCCGTGATACGCACGAATATCGCATAAACGGGTTTTCCTTCAAAAACGCTATCGTACACTTCCCTTAAACACTTCAAAATCACTGCATAGGGTTAGTTCGATGCGCTGAACACGATGCAACATACGGCAAACGCTAAGATTCGACCGTTCTCGAGTTTTCATGGAATTGCTCGATTTTCGAAACAAGCAATTTTCTGCCAAAACCCTACCGTACATTTCCCTTAAACGCTTCAAATTCACAGTATAGGAGTAATTCGATGCGCTGAACACGACGGAACATACGGCAAACGCTAACATTCGACCGTTCTCGAGTTATCACCGAATTGCTCGATTTTCGAAAACAGCAATTTTCTCCCAAAACGCTATCGTACACTTCCCTCAACAACTTCAAATTCGCTGTATAGGGGTAGTTCGATGCGCTGAACACGATGCAACATACGGCAAATGCTAACATTCGACCGTTCTCCAGTTATCATCGAATTGCTCGATTTTCGAAAAGAACAATTTTCTCCCAAAACGCTATCGTACACTTCCCTTAAACGGTTGAAATTCACTGTGTAGGGGTAGTTCGATACGCTGAACATGATGCAATATACGGCAGACGCTAACATTCGACGGTTCCCGAGTTATCACCGAATAGCTCCATTTTCGAAAACAGCAATTTTCTCCCAAAACGCTATCGTACACTTCCCTTAAACATTTCAAATTCACTGTATAGGGGTAGTTCGATGCGCTTAACACGAAGCAAGATACGGCAAACGCTAACATTCGACCGTTCTCGAGTTATTATCAAAACAGTGAGGACTGTGACAAACGTGCTTTTCTGCCCGTGATACGCACGAATATTGCAAAAACGGGTTTTCCTTCAGAAACACTAACGTACACTTCCCTTAAACCCTTCAAATTCGCTGTATAGGGGTAGTTCGATGCCCTTAACACGAAGCAACGTACGGCAAACGCTAACATTCGACCGTTCTCGAGTTATCACCGAATTGCTCCTTTTTTGAAAAAAGCAATTTTCTCCCAAAACGCTATCGTACACTTCCCTCAACAACTTCAAATTCACTGTATAGGGGTAGTTCAATGCGCTGAACACGATGCAACATTCGGCAAACGCTAACATTCGAGCGTTCTCGAGTTATCACCGAATTGCTCCTGTTTTGAAAAAAGCAATTTTCTGCCAAAACCCTACCGTACACTTCGCTTAAACGCTTCAAATTCACTGTATAGGGGTGATTCGCTGTGCTGAACATGATGCAATATACGGCAGACGCTAACATTCGACCGTTCTCGAGTTATCACCGAATCGCTGCATTTTCGAAAAAAGCAATTTTCTCCCAAAACGCTATCGTACACTTCCCTTAAACACTTCAAATTCACTGTGTAGGCGTAGTTCGATGCGCTGAACACGATGCGATATACGGCAAACGCTAACATTCGACCGTTCTCGAGTTATCATCGAATTGCTCGATTTTGGAACAAAACAATTTTCTGCCAAATCATTACCGTACACGTCCCTTAAACACTTCAAATTCACTGCATAGGGGTAGTTCGATGCGCTGAACACGATGCAACATACGGCAAACGCTAACATTCGACCGTTCTCGAGTTATCACCGAATTGCTCGATTTTCGAAAACAGCAATTTTCTCCCAAAACGCTATCGTACACTTCCCTCAACAACTTCAAATTCACTGTATAGGGGTAGTTCGATGCGTTGAACACGATGCAACATTCGGCAAACGCTGACATTCGACCGTTCTCGAGTTATCACCGAATGGCTCCATTTTCGAAAAAAGCAATTTTCTCCCAAAACGCTATCGTACACTTCCCTCAACAAATTAAAATTGACTGTATAGGGGCAGTTCGATGCGCTGAACACGATGCAACGTACGGCAAACGCTAACATTCGACCGTTCTCCAGTTATCATCGAATTGCTCGATTTTCGAAAAAAGCAATTTTCTCCCAAAACGCTATCGTACACTTCCCTTAAACGGTTGAAATTCACTGTGCAGGGGTAGTTCGATGCGCTGAGCACGATGCAACATACGGCAAATGCTAACATTCGACCGTTCCCGAGTTATCATCGAATTGCTCGATTTTCAAAAACAACATCTTTCTCCCAAAACGCTATCGTACACTTCCCTCAACAACTCCAAATTCACTGTATAGGGGTAGTTCGATGCGCTGAACACGATGCGATATACGGCAAACGCTAACATTCGACCGTTCTCGAGTTATCATCGAATTGCTCGATTTTGGAACAAAACAATTTTCTGCCAAATCATTACCGTACACGTCCCTTAAACACTTCAAATTCACTGCATAGGGGTAGTTCGATGCGTTGAACACGATGCAACATTCGGCAAACGCTAACATTCGAGCGTTCTCGAGGTATCATGGAATTGCTCGATTTTCGAAAAAAGGAATTTTCTACCAAAACGCTATCGTACACTTCCCTTAAACACTTCAAATTCACTGTGTAGGCGTAGTTCGATGCGCTGAACACGATGCGATATACGGCAAACGCTAACATTCGACCGTTCTCGAGTTATCATCGAATTGCTCGATTTTGGAACAAAACAATTTTCTGCCAAATCATTACCGTACACGTCCCTTAAACACTTCAAATTCACTGCATAGGGGTAGTTCGATGCGCTGAACACGATGCAACATACGGTAAACGCTAACATTCGACCGTTCTCGAGTTATCACCGAATTGCTCGATTTTCGAAAACAGCAATTTTTTCCCAAAACGTTATCGTACACTTCCCTCAACAACTTCAAATTCACTGTATAGGGGTAGTTCGATGCGTTGAACACGATGCAACATTCGGCAAACGCTAACAGTCGACCGTTCTCGAGTTATCACCGAATTGCTCGATTTTCGAAACAAGCAATTATCTACCAAAACCCTACCGTACACTTCCCTTAAACGCTTCAAATTCACAGTATGGGAGGAATTCGATGCGCTGAATACGATGCAACATACGGCAAACGCTAACATTCGACCGTTCTCGAGTTATCACCGAATTGCTCGATTTTCGAAACAAGCAATTATCTACCAAAACCCTACCGTACACTTCCCTTAAACGCTTCAAATTCACAGTATGGGAGGAATTCGATGCGCTGAATACGATGCAACATACGGCAAACGCTAACATTCGACCGTTCTCGAGTTATCACCGAATTGCTCGATTTTCGAAAACAGCAATTTTCTCCCAAAACGCTATCGTACACTTCCCTCAACAACTCCAAATTCATTGCATAGGGGTAGTTCGATGCGCTGAACACGATGCAACATACGGCAAACGCTAACATTCGACCGTTCTCGAGTTATCATCGAATTGCTCGATTTTCGAAAAAAGCAATTTTCTACCAAAACGCTATCGTACACTTCCCTTAAACACTTCAAATTCACTGTGTAGGCGTAGTTCGATGCGCTGAACACGATGCGATATACGGCAAACGCTAACATTCGACCGTTCTCGAGTTATCATCGAATTGCTCGATTTTGGAACAAAACAATTTTCTGCCAAATCATTACCGTACACGTCCCTTAAACACTTCAAATTCACTGCATAGGGGTAGTTCGATGCGCTGAACACGATGCAACATACGGTAAACGCTAACATTCGACCGTTCTCGAGTTATCACCGAATTGCTCGATTTTCGAAAACAGCAATTTTTTCCCAAAACGTTATCGTACACTTCCCTCAACAACTTCAAATTCACTGTATAGGGGTAGTTCGATGCGTTGAACACGATGCAACATTCGGCAAACGCTAACATTCGACCGTTCTCGAGTTATCACCGAATCGCTGCATTTTCGAAAAAAGCAATTTTCTCGCAAAACGCTATCGTACACTTCCCTTAAACACTTCAAATTCACTGTGTAGGCGTAGTTCGATGCGCTGAACACGATGCGATATACGGCAAACGCTAACATTCGACCGTTCTCGAGTTATCATCGAATTACTCGATTTTGGAACAAAATAATTTTCTGCCAAATCATTACCGTACACGTCCCTTAAACACTTCAAATTCACTGCATAGGGGTAGTTCGATGCGCTGAACACGATGCAACATACGGCAAACGCTAACATTCCACCGTTCTCGAGTTATCACCGAATTGCTCGATTTTCGAAAACAGCAATTTTCTCCCAAAACGCTATCGTACACTTCCCTCAACAACTTCAAATTCACTGTATAGGGGTAGTTCGATGCGTTGAACACGATGCAACATTCGGCAAACGCTAACATTCGACCGTTCTCGAGTTATCACCGAATGGCGCCATTTTCGAAAAAAGCAATTTTCTCCCAAAACGCTATCGTACACTTCCCTCAACAACTTCAAATTCACTGGATAGGGGTAGTTCGATGCGCTGAACACGATGCAACATACGGCAAATGCTAGCATTCGACCGTTCCCGAGTTATCATCGAATTGCTCGATTTTGGAAAAAAACAATTTTCTGCCAAAACACTACCGTACACGTCCCTTAAACACTTCAAATTGGCTGTATAGGGGTAGTTCGATGCGCTGAACACGATGTAACATACGGCAAATGCTAACATTCGACCATTCTCGAGTTATCATCAAAACAGTGAGGACTGTGAAAAACGTACTTTACTGCCGGTGAAAGGCACGAATAGCGCATAAACGGATTTTCCTCCAAAAACACTACCGTACACTTAGCGTCAAAACTTCAAATTCACTGTATCGGGGTAGTTCGATGCGCTGAACACGAGGCAACATACGGCAAACGCCAACATTCGACCGTTCTCGAGTTATCATCGAATTGCTCGATTTTCGAAAAAAGGCATTTTCTGCCAAAACCCTACCGTATACTTCCCGTAAACGCTTCAAATTCACAGTATAGGAGTAATTCGATGCGCTGAATACGACGCAACATACGGCAAACGCTAACATTCGACCGTTCTCGAGTTATCACCGAATTGCTCGATTTTCAAAAACAACAACTTTCTCCCAAAACGCTATCGTACACTTCCCTCAACAACTCCAAATTCACTGTATAGGGGTAGTTCGATGCGCTGAACACGAGGCAACATACCGCAAACGCTAACAATCGACCGTTCTCGAGTTATCACCGAATGGCTCCATTTTCGAAAAAAGCAATTTTCTCCCAAAACGCTATCGTACACTTCCCTTAAAGACTTCATATTCACTGTATAGCGCTAGTTCGATGCGCTGAACACGATGCAACGTACGGCAAACGCTAACATTCGACCGTTCTCGAGGTATCATGGAATTGCTCGATTTCCGAAACAAGCAATTTTCTGCCAAAACCCTACCGTACATTTCCGTTAAACGCTTCAAATTCACAGTATAGGAGTAATTCGATGCGCTGAACACGACCCAACATTCGGCAAACGCTAACAGTCGACCGTTCTCGAGTTATCACCGAATTGCTCGATTTTCGACACAAGCAATTATCTGCCAAAACCCTACCGTACACTTCCCTTAAACGCTTCAAATTCACAGTATGGGAGGAATTCGATGCGCTGAATACGATGCAACATACGGCAAACGCTAACATTCGACCGTTCTCGAGTTATCACCGAATTGCTCGATTTTCGAAAACAGCAATTTTCTCCCAAAACGCTATCGTACACTTCCCTCAACAACTTCAAATTCATTGCATAGGGGTAGTTCGATGCGCTGAACACGATGCAACATACGGCAAACGCTAACATTCGACCGTTCTCGAGTTATCATCGAATTGCTCGATTTTCGAAAAAAGCAATTTTCTACCAAAACGCTATCGTACACTTCCCTTAAACACTTCAAATTCACTGTATAGGTATAGTTCGATGCGCTGAAGATGATGCAACATACGGCAAACTCTAACATTCCAGCGTTCTCCAGTTATCATCGAATTGCTCGATTTTCGAAAAAAGCAATTTTCTCCCAAAACGCTATCGTACACTTCCCTTAAACACTTCAAATCCACTGTATAGGGGTAGTTCGATGCGCCGGACACGATGCAACATACGGCAAACGCTGACGTTCTACCGTTCTCGAGTTATCATCAAAAGTGTGAGGACTGAGAAAAACGTGCTTTTCTGCTGGTGAAACGCACAAATATCGCATAAACAGGTTTTCCTGCAAAAACACTACCGTACACTTCCGTTAAACACTTCAAATTCACTGTATAGGGGTAGTTCGATGCGCTGAATACGATGCAACACACGGCAAACGCTAACATTCGACCCTTCTCCAGTTACCATCAAAGCAGTGAGGACTGTGAAAAACGTGCTTTTCTGCCCGTGATACGCACGAATATCGCATAAACGGGTTTTCCTTCAAAAACGCTATCGTACACTTCCCTTAAACACTTCAAATTCACAGTGTAGGCGTAGTTCGATGCGCTGAACACGATACAATATACAGCAAACGCTAACATTTGACCGTTCTCGAGTTATCATCGAATTGCTCGATTTTGGAACAAAACAATTTTCTGCCAAATCATTACCGTACACGTCCCTTAAACACTCCAAATTCACTGCATAGGGTTAGTTCGATGCGCTGAACACGATGCAACATACGGCAAACGCTAACATTCGACCGTTCTCGAGTTATCATGGAATTGCTCGATTTTCGAAACAAGCAATTTTCTGCCAAAAACCTACCGTACATTTCCCTTAAACGCTTCAAATTCACAGTATAGGAGTAATTCGATGCGCTGAACACGACGGAACATACGGCAAACGCTAACATTCGACCGTTCTCGAGTTATCACCGAATTGCTCGATTTTCGAAAACAGCAATTTTCTCCCAAAACGCTATCGTACACTTCCCTCAACAACTTCAAATTCGCTGTATAGGGGTAGTTCGATGCGCTGAACACGATGCAACATACGGCAAATGCTAACATTCAACCGTTCTCCAGTTATCATCGAATTGCTCGATTTTCGAAAAGAACAATTTTCTCCCAAAACGCTATCGTACACTTCCCTTAAACGGTTGAAATTCACTGTGTAGGGGTAGTTCGACACGCTGAACATGATGCAATATACGGCAGACGCTAACATTCGACGGTTCCCGAGTTATCACCGAATAGCTCCATTTTCGAAAACAGCAATTTTCTCCCAAAACGCTATCGTACACTTCCCTTAAACATTTCAAATTCACTGTATAGGGGTAGTTCGATGCGCTTAACACGAAGCAAGATACGGCAAACGCTAACATTCGACCGTTCTCGAGTTATTATCAAAACAGTGAGGACTGTGACAAACGTGCTTTTCTGCCCGTGATACGCACGAATATTGCAAAAACGGGTTTTCCTTCAGAAACACTAACGTACGCTTCCCTTAAACCCTTCAAATTCGCTGTATAGGGATAGTTCGATGCCCTTAACACGAAGCAACATACGGCAAACGCTAACATTCGACCGTTCTCGAGTTATCACCGAATTGCTCCTTTTTTGAAAAAAGCAATTTTCTCCCAAAACGCTATCGTACACTTCCCTCAACAACTTCAAATTCACTGTATAGGGGTAGTTCAATGCGCTGAACACGATGCAACATTCGGCAAACGCTAACATTCGAGCGTTCTCGAGTTATCACCGAATTGCTCCTGTTTTGAAAAAAGCAATTTTCTGCCAAAACCCTACCGTACACTTCGCTTAAACGCTTCAAATTCACTGTATAGGGGTGATTCGCTGTGCTGAACATGATGCAATATACGGCAGACGCTAACATTCGACCGTTCTCGAGTTATCACCGAATTGCTCCTGTTTTGAAAAAAGCAATTTTCTCCCAAAACGCTATCGTACACTTCCCTTAAACACTTCAAATCCACTGTATAGGGGTAGTTCGATGCGCCGGACACGATGCAACATACGGCAAACGCTGACGTTCTACCGTTCTCGAGTTATCATCAAAAGTGTGAGGACTGAGAAAAACGTGCTTTTCTGCTGGTGAAACGCACAAATATCGCATAAACAGGTTTTCCTGCAAAAACACTACCGTACACTTCCGTTAAACACTTCAAATTCACTGTATAGGGGTAGTTCGATGCGCTTAACACGAAGCAATATACGGCAAACGCTAACATTCGACCGTTCTCGAGTTATTATCAAAACAGTGAGGACTGTGACAAACGTGCTTTTCTGCCCGTGATACGCACGAATATTGCAAAAACGGGTTTTCCTTCAGAAACACTAACGTACACTTCCCTTAAACCCTTCAAATTCGCTGTATAGGGATAGTTCGATGCCCTTAACACGAAGCAACATACGGCAAACGCTAACATTCGACCGTTCTCGAGTTATCACCGAATTGCTCCTTTTTTGAAAAAAGCAATTTTCTCCCAAAACGCTATCGTACACTTCCCTCAACAACTTCAAATTCACTGTATAGGGGTAGTTCAATGCGCTGAACACGATGCAACATTCGGCAAACGCTAACATTCAAGCGTTCTCGAGTTATCACCGAATTGCTCCTGTTTTGAAAAAAGCAATTTTCTGCCAAAACCCTACCGTACACTTCGCTTAAACGCTTCAAATTCACTGTATAGGGGTGATTCGCTGTGCTGAACATGATGCAATATACGGCAGACGCTAACATTCGACCGTTCTCGAGTTATCACCGAATTGCTCGATTTTCAAAAAAAGCAATTTTCTCCCAAAACGATATCATACACATCCCTCCAGCACTTCAAATTGACTGTATAGGGATAGTTTGATGCGCTGAACACGATGCAACATACGGCAAACGCTGACGTTCTACCGTTCTCGAGTTATCATCAAAAGTGTGAGGACTGAGAAAAACGTGCTTTTCTGCTGGTGAAACGCACAAATATCGCATAAACAGGTTTTCCTTCAAAAACACTACCGTACACTTCCCTTAAACACTTCAAATTCACTGTATAGGGGTATTTCGATGCGCTGAATACGATGCAACACACGGCAAACGCTAACATTCGACCCTTCTCCAGTTACCATCAAAGCAGTGAGGACTGTGAAAAACGTGCTTTTCTGTCCGTGATACGCACGAATATCGCATAAACGGGTTTTCCTTCAAAAACGCTATCGTACACTTCCCTTAAACATTTCAAATTCACAGTGTAGGCGTAGTTCGATGCGCTGAACACGATGCAATATACAGCAAACGCTAACATTTGACCGTTCTCGAGTTATCATCGAATTGCTCGATTTTGGAACAAAACAATTTTCTGCCAAATCATTACCGTACACGTCCCTTAAACACTCCAAATTCACTGCATAGGGTTAGTTCGATGCGCTGAACACGATGCAATATACGGCAAACGCTAACATTCGACCGTTCTCGAGTTATCATCGAATTGCTCGATTTTCGAAAACAGCAATTTTCTCCCAAAACGCGATCGTACACTTCCCTCAACAACTTCAAATTCGCTGTATAGGGGTAGTTCGATGCGCTGAACACGATGCAACATACGGCAAATGCTAACATTCAACCGTTCTCCAGTTATCATCGAATTGCTCGATTTTCGAAAAGAACAATTTTCTCCCAAAACGCTATCGTACACTTCCCTTAAACGGTTGAAATTCACTGTGTAGGGGTAGTTCGACACGCTGAACATGATGCAATATACGGCAGACGCTAACATTCGACGGTTCCCGAGTTATCACCGAATAGCTCCATTTTCGAAAACAGCAATTTTCTCCCAAAACGCTACCGTACACTTCCCTTAAACACTTCATATTCACTGTATAGCGCTAGTTCGATGCGCTGAACACGATGCAACGTACGGCAAATGCTAACATTCAACCGTTCTCCAGTTATCATCGAATTGCTCGATTTTCGAAAAGAACAATTTTCTCCCAAAACGCAATCGTACACTTCCCTTAAACGGTTGAAATTCACTGTGTAGGGGTAGTTCGATACGCTGAACATGATGCAATATACGGCAGACGCTAACATTCGACGGTTCCCGAGTTATCACCGAATAGCTCCATTTTCGAAAACAGCAATTTTCTCCCAAAACGCTATCGTACACTTCCCTTAAACATTTCAAATTCACTGTATAGGGGTAGTTCGATGCGCTTAACACGAAGCAATATACGGCAAACGCTAACATTCGACCGTTCTCGAGTTATTATCAAAACAGTGAGGACTGTGAAAAACGTGCTTTTCTGCCCGTGATACGCACGAATATCGCATAAACGGGTTTTCCTTCAAAAACGCTATCGTACACTTCCCTTAAACACTTCAAATTCACAGTGTAGGCGTAGTTCGATGCGCTGAACACGATGCAATATACAGCAAACGCTAACATTTGACCGTTCTCGAGTTATCATCGAATTGCTCGATTTTGGAACAAAACAATTTTCTGCCAAATCATTACCGTACACGTCCCTTAAACACTCCAAATTCACTGCATAGGGTTAGTTCGATGCGCTGAACACGATGCAATATACGGCAAACGCTAACATTCGACCGTTCTCGAGTTATCATCGAATTGCTCGATTTTCGAAAACAGCAATTTTCTCCCAAAACGCTATCGTACACTTCCCTCAACAACTTCAAATTCATTGCATAGGGGTAGTTCGATGCGCTGAACACGATGCAACATACGGCAAACGCTAACATTCGACCGTTCTCGAGTTATCATCGAATTGCTCGATTTTCGAAAACAGCAATTTTCTCCCAAAACGCTATCGTACACTTCCCTCAACAACTTCAAATTCACTGTATAGGGGTAGTTCAATGCGCTGAACACGATGCAACATTCGGCAAACGCTAACATTCGAGCGTTCTCGAGTTATCACCGAATTGCTCCTGTTTTGAAAAAAGCAATTTTCTGCCAAAACCCTACCGTACACTTCGCTTAAACGCTTCAAATTCACTGTATAGGGGTGATTCGCTGTGCTGAACATGATGCAATATACGGCAGACGCTAACATTCGACCGTTCTCGAGTTATCACCGAATTGCTCGATTTTCAAAAAAAGCAATTTTCTCCCAAAACGATATCATACACATCCCTTCAACACTTCAAATTGACTGTATAGGGATAGTTCGATGCGCTGAACACGATGCACCATACGGCAAACGCTAACATTGGACCGTTCACGAGTTATCATCGAATTGCGCGATTTTCGAAACAAGCAATTTTCTGCCAAAACCCTACCGTACACTCCCCTTAAACGCTCCACATTCACTGTATAGGGGTGATCCGATGTGCTGAACATGATGCAACATACGGCAAACGCTAACATTCGACCGTTCTCGAGTTATCACCGAATTGCTCGATTTTCGAAAAAGCAATTTTCTCCCAAAACGCTATCGTACACTTCCCTTAAACACTTCAAATTCACTGTATAGGGGTGGTTCGATCGGCTGAACACGATGCAACATACGGCAACCGCTAACATTCGAGCATTCTCGAGTTATCACCGAATTGCTCCTGTTTTGAAAAAAGCAATTTTCTGCCAAAACCCTACCGTACACTTCCCTTAAACGCTTCAAATTCACTGTATAGGGGTGATGCGATGTGCTGAACATGATGCAATATACGGCAGACGCTAACATTCGACCGTTCTCGAGTTATCACCGAATTGCTTGATTTTCGAAACAAGCAATTTTCTGCCAAAAACCTACCGTACATTTCCCTTAAACGCTTCAAATTCACAGTATAGGAGTAATTCGATGCGCTGAACACGACGGAACATACGGCAAACGCTAACATTCGACCGTTCTCGAGTTATCACCGAATTGCTCGATTTTCGAAAACAGCAATTTTCTCCCAAAACGCTATCGTACACTTCCCTCAACAACTTCAAATTCGCTCTATAGGGGTAGTTCGATGCGCTGAACACGATGCAACATACGGCAAATGCTAACATTCGACCGTTCTCCAGTTATCATCGAATTGCTCGATTTTCGAAAAGAACAATTTTCTCCCAAAACGCTATCGTACACTTCCCTTAAACGGTTGAAATTCACTGTGTAGGGGTAGTTCGACACGCTGAACATGATGCAATATACGGCAGACGCTAATATTCGACGGTTCCCGAGTTATCACCGAATAGCTCCATTTTCGAAAACAGCAATTTTCTCCCAAAACGCTATCGTACACTTCCCTTAAACACTTCATATTCACTGTATAGCGCTAGTTCGATGCGCTGAACACGATGCAACGTAGGGCAAACGCTAACAGTCGACCGTTCTCGAGTTATCACCGAATTGCTCGATTTTCGAAACAAGCAATTATCTGCCAAAACCCTACCGTACACTTCCCCTAAACGCTTCAAATTCACAGTATGGGAGGAATTCGATGCGCTGAATACGATGCAACATACGGCAAACGCTAACATTCGACCGTTCTCGAGTTATCATCGAATTGCTCGATTTTCGAAAACAGCAATTTTCTCCCAAAACGCTATCGTACACTTCCCTCAACAACTTCAAATTCAGTGCATAGGGGTAGTTCGATGCGCTGAACACGATGCAACATACGGCAAACGCTAACATTCGACCCTTCTCCAGTTACCATCAAAGCAGTGAGGACTGTGAAAAACGTGCTTTTCTGCCCGTGATACGCACGAATATCGCATAAACGGGTTTTCCTTCAAAAACGCTATCGTACACTTCCCTTAAACACTTCAAATTCACAGTGTAGGCGTAGTTCGATGCGCTGAACACGATGCAATATACAGCAAACGCTAACATTTGACCGTTCTCGAGTTATCATCGAATTGCTCGATTTTGGAACAAAACAATTTTCTGCCAAATCATTACCGTACACGTCCCTTAAACACTCCAAATTCACTGCATAGGGTTAGTTCGATGCGCTGAACACGATGCAATATACGGCAAACGCTAACATTCGACCGTTCTCGAGTTATCATCGAATTGCTCGATTTTCGAAAACAGCAATTTTCTCCCAAAACGCTATCGTACACTTCCCTCAACAACTTCAAATTCATTGCATAGGGGTAGTTCGATGCGCTGAACACGATGCAACATACGGCAAACGCTAACATTCGACCGTTCTCGAGTTATCATCGAATTGCTCGATTTTCGAAAACAGCAATTTTCTCCCAAAACGCTATCGTACACTTCCCTCAACAACTTCAAATTCACTGTATAGGGGTAGTTCAATGCGCTGAACACGATGCAACATTCGGCAAACGCTAACATTCGAGCGTTCTCGAGTTATCACCGAATTGCTCCTGTTTTGAAAAAAGCAATTTTCTGCCAAAACCCTACCGTACACTTCGCTTAAACGCTTCAAATTCACTGTATAGGGGTGATTCGCTGTGCTGAACATGATGCAATATACGGCAGACGCTAACATTCGACCGTTCTCGAGTTATCACCGAATTGCTCGATTTTCAAAAAAAGCAATTTTCTCCCAAAACGATATCATACACATCCCTTCAACACTTCAAATTGACTGTATAGGGATAGTTCGATGCGCTGAACACGATGCACCATACGGCAAACGCTAACATTGGACCGTTCACGAGTTATCATCGAATTGCGCGATTTTCGAAACAAGCAATTTTCTGCCAAAACCCTACCGTACACTCCCCTTAAACGCTCCACATTCACTGTATAGGGGTGATCCGATGTGCTGAACATGATGCAACATACGGCAAACGCTAACATTCGACCGTTCTCGAGTTATCACCGAATTGCTCGATTTTCGAAAAAGCAATTTTCTCCCAAAACGCTATCGTACACTTCCCTTAAACACTTCAAATTCACTGTATAGGGGTGGTTCGATCGGCTGAACACGATGCAACATACGGCAACCGCTAACATTCGAGCATTCTCGAGTTATCACCGAATTGCTCCTGTTTTGAAAAAAGCAATTTTCTGCCAAAACCCTACCGTACACTTCCCTTAAACGCTTCAAATTCACTGTATAGGGGTGATGCGATGTGCTGAACATGATGCAATATACGGCAGACGCTAACATTCGACCGTTCTCGAGTTATCACCGAATTGCTTGATTTTCGAAAAAGCAATTTTCTCCCAAAACGCTATCGTACACTTCCCTTAAACACTTCAAATCCACTGTATAGGGGTTGTTCGATGCGCCGGACACGATGCAACATACGGCAAACGCTGACGTTCTACCGTTCTCGAGTTATCATCAAAAGTGTGAGGACTGAGAAAAACGTGCTTTTCTGCTGGTGAAACGCACAAATATCGCATAAACAGGTTTTCCTTCAAAAACACTACCGTACACTTCCCTTAAACACTTCAAATTCACTGTATAGGGGTAGTTCGATGCGCTGAATACGATGCAACACACGGCAAACGCTAACATTCGACCCTTCTCCAGTTACCATCAAAGCAGTGAGGACTGTGAAAAACGTGCTTTTCTGCCCGTGATACGCACGAATATCGCATAAACGGGTTTTCCTTCAAAAACGCTATCGTACACTTCCCTTAAACACTTCAAATTCACAGTGTAGGCGTAGTTCGATGCGCTAAACACGATGCAACATACGGCAAACGCTAACATTCGACCGTTCTCGAGTTATCATGGAATTGCTCGATTTTCGAAACAAGCAATTTTCTGCCAAAAACCTACCGTACATTTCCCTTAAACGCTTCAAATTCACAGTATAGGAGTAATTCGATGCGCTGAACACGACGGAACATACGGCAAACGCTAACATTCGACCGTTCTCGAGTTATCACCGAATTGCTCGATTTTCGAAAACAGCAATTTTCTCCCAAAACGCTATCGTACACTTCCCTCAACAACTTCAAATTCGCTCTATAGGGGTAGTTCGATGCGCTGAACACGATGCAACATACGGCAAATGCTAACATTCGACCGTTCTCCAGTTATCATCGAATTGCTCGATTTTCGAAAAGAACAATTTTCTCCCAAAACGCTATCGTACACTTCCCTTAAACGGTTGAAATTCACTGTGTAGGGGTAGTTCGACACGCTGAACATGATGCAATATACGGCAGACGCTAATATTCGACGGTTCCCGAGTTATCACCGAATAGCTCCATTTTCGAAAACAGCAATTTTCTCCCAAAACTCTATCGTACACTTCCCTTAAACATTTCAAATTCACTGTATAGGGGTAGTTCGATGCGCTTAACACGAAGCAACATACGGCAAACGCTAACATTCGACCGTTCTGGAGTTATTATCAAAACAGTGAGGACTGTGACAAACGTGCTTTTCTGCCCGTGATACGCACGAATATTGCAAAAAACGGGTTTTCCTTCAGAAACACTAACGTACACTTCCCTTAAACCCTTCAAATTCGCTGTATAGGGGTAGTTCGATGCCCTTAACACGAAGCAACATACGGCAAACGCTAACATTCGACCGTTCTCGAGTTATCACCGAATTGCTCCTTTTTTGAAAAAAAGCAATTTTCTCCCAAAACGCTATCGTACACTTCCCTCAACAACTTCAAATTCACTGTATAGGGGTAGTTCATTGCGCTGAACACGATGCAACATTCGGCAAACGCTAACATTCGAGCGTTCTCGAGTTATCACCGAATTGCTCCTGTTTTGAAAAAAGCAATTTTCTGCCAAAACCCTACCGTACACTTCGCTTAAACGCTTCAAATTCACTGTATAGGGGTGATTCGCTGTGCTGAACATGATGCAATATACGGCAGACGCTAACATTCGACCGTTCTCGAGTTATCACCGAATTGCTCGATTTTCAAAAAAAGCAATTTTCTCCCAAAACGATATCATACACATCCCTCCAGCACTTCAAATTGACTGTATAGGGATAGTTTGATGCGCTGAACACGATGCAACATACGGCAAACGCTGACGTTCTACCGTTCTCGAGTTATCATCAAAAGTGTGAGGACTGAGAAAAACGTGCTTTTCTGCTGGTGAAACGCACAAATATCGCATAAACAGGTTTTCCTTCAAAAACACTACCGTACACTTCCCTTAAACACTTCAAATTCACTGTATAGGGGTATTTCGATGCGCTGAATACGATGCAACACACGGCAAACGCTAACATTCGACCCTTCTCCAGTTACCATCAAAGCAGTGAGGACTGTGAAAAACGTGCTTTTCTGTCCGTGATACGCACGAATATCGCATAAACGGGTTTTCCTTCAAAAACGCTATCGTACACTTCCCTTAAACATTTCAAATTCACAGTGTAGGCGTAGTTCGATGCGCTGAACACGATGCAATATACAGCAAACGCTAACATTTGACCGTTCTCGAGTTATCATCGAATTGCTCGATTTTGGAACAAAACAATTTTCTGCCAAATCATTACCGTACACGTCCCTTAAACACTCCAAATTCACTGCATAGGGTTAGTTCGATGCGCTGAACACGATGCAATATACGGCAAACGCTAACATTCGACCGTTCTCGAGTTATCATCGAATTGCTCGATTTTCGAAAACAGCAATTTTCTCCCAAAACGCTATCGTACACTTCCCTCAACAACTTCAAATTCGCTCTATAGGGGTAGTTCGATGCGCTGAACACGATGCAACATACGGCAAATGCTAACATTCGACCGTTCTCCAGTTATCATCGAATTGCTCGATTTTCGAAAAGAACAATTTTCTCCCAAAACGCTATCGTACACTTCCCTTAAACGGTTGAAATTCACTGTGTAGGGGTAGTTCGACACGCTGAACATGATGCAATATACGGCAGACGCTAATATTCGACGGTTCCCGAGTTATCACCGAATAGCTCCATTTTCGAAAACAGCAATTTTCTCCCAAAACTCTATCGTACACTTCCCTTAAACATTTCAAATTCACTGTATAGGGGTAGTTCGATGCGCTTAACACGAAGCAACATACGGCAAACGCTAACATTCGACCGTTCTCGAGTTATTATCAAAACAGTGAGGACTGTGACAAACGTGCTTTTCTGCCCGTGATACGCACGAATATTGCAAAAACGGGTTTTCCTTCAGAAACACTAACGTACACTTCCCTTAAACCCTTCAAATTCGCTGTATAGGGGTAGTTCAATGCCCTTAACACGAAGCAACATACGGCAAACGCTAACATTCGACCGTTCTCGAGTTATCACCGAATTGCTCCTTTTTTGAAAAAAAGCAATTTTCTCCCAAAACGCTATCGTACACTTCCCTCAACAACTTCAAATTCACTGTATAGGGGTAGTTCAATGCGCTGAACACGATGCAACATTCGGCAAACGCTAACATTCGAGCGTTCTCGAGTTATCACCGAATTGCTCCTGTTTTGAAAAAAGCAATTTTCTGCCAAAACCCTACCGTACACTTCGCTTAAACGCTTCAAATTCACTGTATAGGGGTGATTCGCTGTGCTGAACATGATGCAATATACGGCAGACGCTAACATTCGACCGTTCTCGAGTTATCACCGAATTGCTCGATTTTCAAAAAAAGCAATTTTCTCCCAAAACGATATCATACACATCCCTCCAGCACTTCAAATTGACTGTATAGGGATAGTTTGATGCGCTGAACACGATGCAACATACGGCAAACGCTGACGTTCTACCGTTCTCGAGTTATCATCAAAAGTGTGAGGACTGAGAAAAACGTGCTTTTCTGCTGGTGAAACGCACAAATATCGCATAAACAGGTTTTCCTTCAAAAACACTACCGTACACTTCCCTTAAACACTTCAAATTCACTGTATAGGGGTATTTCGATGCGCTGAATACGATGCAACACACGGCAAACGCTAACATTCGACCCTTCTCCAGTTACCATCAAAGCAGTGAGGACTGTGAAAAACGTGCTTTTCTGTCCGTGATACGCACGAATATCGCATAAACGGGTTTTCCTTCAAAAACGCTATCGTACACTTCCCTTAAACATTTCAAATTCACAGTGTAGGCGTAGTTCGATGCGCTGAACACGATGCAATATACAGCAAACGCTAACATTTGACCGTTCTCGAGTTATCATCGAATTGCTCGATTTTGGAACAAAACAATTTTCTGCCAAATCATTACCGTACACGTCCCTTAAACACTCCAAATTCACTGCATAGGGTTAGTTCGATGCGCTGAACACGATGCAATATACGGCAAACGCTAACATTCGACCGTTCTCGAGTTATCATCGAATTGCTCGATTTTCGAAAACAGCAATTTTGTCCCAAAACGCGATCGTACACTTCCCTCAACAACTTCAAATTCGCTGTATAGGGGTAGTTCGATGCGCTGAACACGATGCAACATACGGCAAATGCTAACATTCAACCGTTCTCCAGTTATCATCGAATTGCTCGATTTTCGAAAAGAACAATTTTCTCCCAAAACGCTATCGTACACTTCCCTTAAACGGTTGAAATTCACTGTGTAGGGGTAGTTCGACACGCTGAACATGATGCAATATACGGCAGACGCTAACATTCGACGGTTCCCGAGTTATCACCGAATAGCTCCATTTTCGAAAACAGCAATTTTCTCCCAAAACGCTACCGTACACTTCCCTTAAACACTTCATATTCACTGTATAGCGCTAGTTCGATGCGCTGAACACGATGCAACGTACGGCAAATGCTAACATTCAACCGTTCTCCAGTTATCATCGAATTGCTCGATTTTCGAAAAGAACAATTTTCTCCCAAAACGCAATCGTACACTTCCCTTAAACGGTTGAAATTCACTGTGTAGGGGTAGTTCGATACGCTGAACATGATGCAATATACGGCAGACGCTAACATTCGACGGTTCCCGAGTTATCACCGAATAGCTCCATTTTCGAAAACAGCAATTTTCTCCCAAAACGCTATCGTACACTTCCCTTAAACATTTCAAATTCACTGTATAGGGGTAGTTCGATGCGCTTAACACGAAGCAATATACGGCAAACGCTAACATTCGACCGTTCTCGAGTTATTATCAAAACAGTGAGGACTGTGACAAACGTGCTTTTCTGCCCGTGATACGCACGAATATTGCAAAAACGGGTTTTCCTTCAGAAACACTAACGTACACTTCCCTTAAACCCTTCAAATTCGCTGTATAGGGGTAGTTCGATGCCCTTAACACGAAGCAGCATACGGCAAACGCTAACATTCGACCGTTCTCGAGTTATCACCGAATTGCTCCTTTTTTGAAAAAAGCAATTTTCTCCCAAAACGCTATCGTACACTTCCCTCAACAACTTCAAATTCACTGTATAGGGGTAGTTCAATGCGCTGAACACGATGCAACATTCGGCAAACGCTAACATTCGAGCGTTCTCAAGTTATCACCGAATTGCTCCTGTTTTGAAAAAAGCAATTTTCTGCCAAAACCCTACCGTACACTTCGCTTAAACGCTTCAAATTCACTGTATAGGGGTGATTCGCTGTGCTGAACATGATGCAATATACGGCAGACGCTAACATTCGACCGTTCTCGAGTTATCACCGAATTGCTCGATTTTCAAAAAAAGCAATTTTCTCCCAAAACGATATCATACACATCCCTTCAACACTTCAAATTGACTGTATAGGGATAGTTCGATGCGCTGAACACGATGCAACATACGGCAAACGCTGACGTTCTACCGTTCTCTAGTTATCATCAAAAGTGTGAGGACTGAGAAAAACGTGCTTTTCTGCTGGTGAAACGCACAAATATCGCATAAACAGGTTTTCCTTCAAAAACACTACCGTACACTTCCCTTAAACACTTCAAATTCACTGTATAGGGGTATTTCGATGCGCTGAATACGATGCAACACACGGCAAACGCTAACATTCGACCCTTCTCCAGTTACCATCAAAGCAGTGAGGACTGTGAAAAACGTGCTTTTCTGTCCGTGATACGCACGAATATCGCATAAACGGGTTTTCCTTCAAAAACGCTATCGTACACTTCCCTTAAACACTTCAAATTCACAGTGTAGGCGTAGTTCGATGCGCTGAACACGATGCAATATACAGCAAACGCTAACATTTGACCGTTCTCGAGTTATCATCGAATTGCTCGATTTTGGAACAAAACAATTTTCTGCCAAATCATTACCGTACACGTCCCTTAAACACTCCAAATTCACTGCATAGGGTTAGTTGGATGCGCTGAACACGACGCAACATACGGCAAACGCTAACATTCGACCGTTCTCGAGTTATCATGGAATTGCTCGATTTTCGAAACAAGCAATTTTCTGCCAAAAACCTACCGTACATTTCCCTTAAACGCTTCAAATTCACAGTATAGGAGTAATTCGATGCGCTGAACATGACGGAACATACGGCAAACGCTAACATTCGACCGTTCTCGAGTTATCACCGAATTGCTCGATTTTCGAAAACAGCAATTTTCTCCCAAAACGCTATCGTACACTTCCCTCAACAACTTCAAATTCGCTGGATAGGGGTAGTTCGATGCGCTGAACACGATGCAACATACGGCAAATGCTAACATTCGACCGTTCTCCAGTTATGATCGAATTGCTCGATTTTCGAAAAGAATAATTTTCTCCCAAAACGCTATCGTACACTTCCCTTAAACGGTTGAAATTCACTGTGTAGGGGTAGTTCGATACGCTGAACATGATGCAATATACGGCAGACGCTAACATTCGACGGTTCCCGAGTTATCACCGAATAGCTCCATTTTCGAAAACAGCAATTTTCTCCCAAAACGCTATCGTACACTTCCCTTAAACACTTCATATTTACTGTATAGCGCTAGTTCGATGCGCTGAACACGATGCAACGTAGGGCAAACGCTAACAGTCGACCGTTCTCGAGTTATCACCGAATTGCTCGATTTTCGAAACAAGCAATTATCTGCCAAAACCCTACCGTACACTTCCCCTAAATGCTTCAAATTCACAGTATGGAGGAATTCGATGCGCTGAATACGATGCAACATACGGCAAACGCTAACATTCGACCGTTCTCGAGTTATCATCGAATTGCTCGATTTCGAAAACAGCAATTTTCTCCCAAAACGCTATCGTACACTTCCCTCAACAACTTCAAATTCAGTGCATAGGGGTAGTTCGATGCGCTGAACACGATGCAACATACGGCAAACGCTAACATTCGACCGTTCTCGAGTTACCATCGAATTGCTCGATTTTCGAAAAAAGCAATTTTCTACCAAAACGCTATCGTACACTTCCCTTAAACACTTCAAATTCACTGTATAGGGGTAGTTCGATGCGCTGAATACGATGCAACACACGGCAAACGCTAACATTCGACCCTTCTCCAGTTACCATCAAAGCAGTGAGGACTGTGAAAAACGTGCTTTTCTGCCCGTGATACGCACGAATATCGCATAAACGGGTTTTCCTTCAAAAACGCTATCGTACACTTCCCTTAAACACTTCAAATTCACAGTGTAGGCGTAGTTCGATGCGCTGAACACGATGCAATATACAGCAAACGCTAACATTTGACCGTTCTCGAGTTATCATCGAATTGCTCGATTTTGGAACAAAACAATTTTCTGCCAAATCATTACCGTACACGTCCCTTAAACACTCCAAATTCACTGCATAGGGTTAGTTCGATGCGCTGAACACGATGCAATATACGGCAAACGCTAACATTCGACCGTTCTCGAGTTATCATCGAATTGCTCGATTTTCGAAAACAGCAATTTTCTCCCAAAACGCTATCGTACACTTCCCTCAACAACTTCAAATTCATTGCATAGGGGTAGTTCGATGCGCTGAACACGATGCAACATACGGCAAACGCTAACATTCAACCGTTCTCGAGTTATCATCGAATTGCTCGATTTTCGAAAACAGCAATTTTCTCCCAAAACGCTATCGTACACTTCCCTCAACAACTTCAAATTCACTGTATAGGGGTAGTTCAATGCGCTGAACACGATGCAACATTCGGCAAACGCTAACATTCGAGCGTTCTCGAGTTATCACCGAATTGCTCCTGTTTTGAAAAAAGCAATTTTCTGCCAAAACCCTACCGTACACTTCGCTTAAACGCTTCAAATTCACTGTATAGGGGTGATTCGCTGTGCTGAACATGATGCAATATACGGCAGACGCTAACATTCGACCGTTCTCGAGTTATCACCGAATTGCTCGATTTTCAAAAAAAGCAATTTTCTCCCAAAACGATATCATACACATCCCTTCAACACTTCAAATTGACTGTATAGGGATAGTTCGATGCGCTGAACACGATGCACCATACGGCAAACGCTAACATTGGACCGTTCACGAGTTATCATCGAATTGCGCGATTTTCGAAACAAGCAATTTTCTGCCAAAACCCTACCGTACACTCCCCTTAAACGCTCCACATTCACTGTATAGGGGTGATCCGATGTGCTGAACATGATGCAACATACGGCAAACGCTAACATTCGACCGTTCTCGAGTTATCACCGAATTGCTCGATTTTCGAAAAAGCAATTTTCTCCCAAAACGCTATCGTACACTTCCTTAAACACTTCAAATTCACTGTATAGGGGTGGTTCGATCGGCTGAACACGATGCAACATACGGCAACCGCTAACATTCGAGCATTCTCGAGTTATCACCGAATTGCTCCTGTTTTGAAAAAAGCAATTTTCTGCCAAAACCCTACCGTACACTTCCCTTAAACGCTTCAAATTCACTGTATAGGGGTGATGCGATGTGCTGAACATGATGCAATATACGGCAGACGCTAACATTCGACCGTTCTCGAGTTATCACCGAATTGCTTGATTTTCGAAACAAGCAATTTTCTGCCAAAAACCTACCGTACATTTCCCTTAAACGCTTCAAATTCACAGTATAGGAGTAATTCGATGCGCTGAACACGACGGAACATACGGCAAACGCTAACATTCGACCGTTCTCGAGTTATCACCGAATTGCTCGATTTTCGAAAACAGCAATTTTCTCCCAAAACGCTATCGTACACTTCCCTCAACAACTTCAAATTCGCTCTATAGGGGTAGTTCGATGCGCTGAACACGATGCAACATACGGCAAATGCTAACATTCGACCGTTCTCCAGTTATCATCGAATTGCTCGATTTTCGAAAAGAACAATTTTCTCCCAAAACGCTATCGTACACTTCCCTTAAACGGTTGAAATTCACTGTGTAGGGGTAGTTCGACACGCTGAACATGATGCAATATACGGCAGACGCTAATATTCGACGGTTCCCGAGTTATCACCGAATAGCTCCATTTTCGAAAACAGCAATTTTCTCCCAAAACGCTATCGTACACTTCCCTTAAACACTTCATATTCACTGTATAGCGCTAGTTCGATGCGCTGAACACGATGCAACGTAGGGCAAACGCTAACAGTCGACCGTTCTCGAGTTATCACCGAATTGCTCGATTTTCGAAACAAGCAATTATCTGCCAAAACCCTACCGTACACTTCCCCTAAACGCTTCAAATTCACAGTATGGGAGGAATTCGATGCGCTGAATACGATGCAACATACGGCAAACGCTAACATTCGACCGTTCTCGAGTTATCATCGAATTGCTCGATTTTCGAAAACAGCAATTTTCTCCCAAAACGCTATCGTACACTTCCCTCAACAACTTCAAATTCAGTGCATAGGGGTAGTTCGATGCGCTGAACACGATGCAACATACGGCAAACGCTAACATTCGACCGTTCTCGAGTTACCATCGAATTGCTCGATTTTCGAAAAAAGCAATTTTCTACCAAAACGCTATCGTACACTTCCCTTAAACACTTCAAATTCACTGTATAGGGGTAGTTCGATGCGCTGAATACGATGCAACACACGGCAAACGCTAACATTCGACCCTTCTCCAGTTACCATCAAAGCAGTGAGGACTGTGAAAAACGTGCTTTTCTGCCCGTGATACGCACGAATATCGCATAAACGGGTTTTCCTTCAAAAACGCTATCGTACACTTCCCTTAAACACTTCAAATTCACAGTGTAGGCGTAGTTCGATGCGCTGAACACGATGCAATATACAGCAAACGCTAACATTTGACCGTTCTCGAGTTATCATCGAATTGCTCGATTTTGGAACAAAACAATTTTCTGCCAAATCATTACCGTACACGTCCCTTAAACACTCCAAATTCACTGCATAGGGTTAGTTCGATGCGCTGAACACGATGCAATATACGGCAAACGCTAACATTCGACCGTTCTCGAGTTATCATCGAATTGCTCGATTTTCGAAAACAGCAATTTTCTCCCAAAACGCTATCGTACACTTCCCTCAACAACTTCAAATTCATTGCATAGGGGTAGTTCGATGCGCTGAACACGATGCAACATACGGCAAACGCTAACATTCGACCGTTCTCGAGTTATCATCGAATTGCTCGATTTTCGAAAACAGCAATTTTCTCCCAAAACGCTATCGTACACTTCCCTCAACAACTTCAAATTCACTGTATAGGGGTAGTTCAATGCGCTGAACACGATGCAACATTCGGCAAACGCTAACATTCGAGCGTTCTCGAGTTATCACCGAATTGCTCCTGTTTTGAAAAAAGCAATTTTCTGCCAAAACCCTACCGTACACTTCGCTTAAACGCTTCAAATTCACTGTATAGGGGTGATTCGCTGTGCTGAACATGATGCAATATACGGCAGACGCTAACATTCGACCGTTCTCGAGTTATCACCGAATTGCTCGATTTTCAAAAAAAGCAATTTTCTCCCAAAACGATATCATACACATCCCTTCAACACTTCAAATTGACTGTATAGGGATAGTTCGATGCGCTGAACACGATGCACCATACGGCAAACGCTAACATTGGACCGTTCACGAGTTATCATCGAATTGCGCGATTTTCGAAACAAGCAATTTTCTGCCAAAACCCTACCGTACACTCCCCTTAAACGCTCCACATTCACTGTATAGGGGTGATCCGATGTGCTGAACATGATGCAACATACGGCAAACGCTAACATTCGACCGTTCTCGAGTTATCACCGAATTGCTCGATTTTCGAAAAAGCAATTTTCTCCCAAAACGCTATCGTACACTTCCCTTAAACACTTCAAATTCACTGTATAGGGGTGGTTCGATCGGCTGAACACGATGCAACATACGGCAACCGCTAACATTCGAGCATTCTCGAGTTATCACCGAATTGCTCCTGTTTTGAAAAAGCAATTTTCTGCCAAAACCCTACCGTACACTTCCCTTAAACGCTTCAAATTCACTGTATAGGGGTGATGCGATGTGCTGAACATGATGCAATATACGGCAGACGCTAACATTCGACCGTTCTCGAGTTATCACCGAATTGCTTGATTTTCGAAAAAGCAATTTTCTCCCAAAACGCTATCGTACACTTCCCTTAAACACTTCAAATCCACTGTATAGGGGTTGTTCGATGCGCCGGACACGATGCAACATACGGCAAACGCTGACGTTCTACCGTTCTCGAGTTATCATCAAAAGTGTGAGGACTGAGAAAAACGTGCTTTTCTGCTGGTGAAACGCACAAATATCGCATAAACAGGTTTTCCTTCAAAAACACTACCGTACACTTCCCTTAAACACTTCAAATTCACTGTATAGGGGTAGTTCGATGCGCTGAATACGATGCAACACACGGCAAACGCTAACATTCGACCCTTCTCCAGTTACCATCAAAGCAGTGAGGACTGTGAAAAACGTGCTTTTCTGCCCGTGATACGCACGAATATCGCATAAACGGGTTTTCCTTCAAAAACGCTATCGTACACTTCCCTTAAACACTTCAAATTCACAGTGTAGGCGTAGTTCGATGCGCTGAAACACGATGCAACATACGGCAAACGCTAACATTCGACCGTTCTCGAGTTATCATGGAATTGCTCGATTTTCGAAACAAGCAATTTTCTGCCAAAAACCTACCGTACATTTCCCTTAAACGCTTCAAATTCACAGTATAGGAGTAATTCGATGCGCTGAACACGACGGAACATACGGCAAACGCTAACATTCGACCGTTCTCGAGTTATCACCGAATTGCTCGATTTTCGAAAACAGCAATTTTCTCCCAAAACGCTATCGTACACTTCCCTCAACAACTTCAAATTCGCTCTATAGGGGTAGTTCGATGCGCTGAACACGATGCAACATACGGCAAATGCTAACATTCGACCGTTCTCCAGTTATCATCGAATTGCTCGATTTTCGAAAAGAACAATTTTCTCCCAAAACGCTATCGTACACTTCCCTTAAACGGTTGAAATTCACTGTGTAGGGGTAGTTCGACACGCTGAACATGATGCAATATACGGCAGACGCTAATATTCGACGGTTCCCGAGTTATCACCGAATAGCTCCATTTTCGAAAACAGCAATTTTCTCCCAAAACTCTATCGTACACTTCCCTTAAACATTTCAAATTCACTGTATAGGGGTAGTTCGATGCGCTTAACACGAAGCAACATACGGCAAACGCTAACATTCGACCGTTCTCGAGTTATTATCAAAACAGTGAGGACTGTGACAAACGTGCTTTTCTG
This sequence comes from Asobara japonica, assembly GCA_026005395.1. Classification (NCBI taxonomy): domain Eukaryota; kingdom Metazoa; phylum Arthropoda; class Insecta; order Hymenoptera; family Braconidae; genus Asobara; species Asobara japonica. Next base: position 125,074 of record BQMI01000336.1, read on the forward strand.
CCCGTGATACGCACGAATATTGCAAAAACGGGTTTTCCTTCAGAAACACTAACGTACACTTCCCTTAAACCCTTCAAATTCGCTGTATAGGGGTAGTTCGATGCCCTTAACACGAAGCAACATACGGCAAACGCTAACATTCGACCGTTCTCGAGTTATCACCGAATTGCTCCTTTTTTGAAAAAAGCAATTTTCTCCCAAAACGCTATCGTACACTTCCCTCAACAACTTCAAATTCACTGTATAGGGGTAGTTCAATGCGCTGAACACGATGCAACATTCGGCAAACGCTAACATTCGAGCGTTCTCGAGTTATCACCGAATTGCTCCTGTTTTGAAAAAAGCAATTTTCTGCCAAAACCCTACCGTACACTTCGCTTAAAACGCTTCAAATTCACTGTATAGGGTGATTCGCTGTGCTGAACATGATGCAATATACGGCAGACGCTAACATTCGACCGTTCTCGAGTTATCACCGAATCGCTGCATTTTCGAAAAAAGCAATTTTCTCCCAAAACGCTATCGTACACTTCCCTTAAACACTTCAAATTCACTGTGTAGGCGTAGTTCGATGCGCTGAACACGATGCGATATACGGCAAACGCTAACATTCGACCGTTCTCGAGTTATCATCGAATTGCTCGATTTTCGAAAACAGCAATTTTCTCCAAAACGCTATCGTACACTTCCCTTCAACACTTCAAATTCACTTGCATAGGGGTAGTTCGATGCGCTGAACACGATGCAACATACGGCAAACGCTAACATTCGACCGTTCTCGAGTTATCATCGAATTGCTCGATTTTCGAAAACAGCAATTTTCTCCCAAAACGCTATCGTACACTTCCCTCAACAACTTCAAATTCACTGTATAGGGGTAGTTCAATGCGCTGAAACACGATGCAACATTCGGCAAACGCTAACATTCGAGCGTTCTCGAGTTATCACCGAATTGCTCCTGTTTTGAAAAAAGCAATTTTCTGCCAAAACCCTACCGTACACTTCGCTTAAACGCTTCAAATTCACTGTATAGGGGTGATTCGCTGTGCTGAACATGATGCAATATACGGCAGACGCTAACATTCGACCGTTCTCGAGTTATCACCGAATTGCTCGATTTTCAAAAAAAGCAATTTTCTCCCAAAACGATATCATACACATCCCTTCAACACTTCAAATTGACTGTATAGGGATAGTTCGATGCGCTGAACACGATGCACCATACGGCAAACGCTAACATTGGACCGTTCACGAGTTATCATCGAATTGCGCGATTTTCGAAACAAGCAATTTTCTGCCAAAACCCTACCGTACACTTCCCCTTAAACGCTCCACATTCACTGTATAGGGGTGATCCGATGTGCTGAACATGATGCAACATACGGCAAACGCTAACATTCGACCGTTTCTCGAGTTATCACCGAATTGCTCCGATTTTCGAAAAAGCAATTTTCTCCCAAAACGCTATCGTAACCTTCCCTTAAACACTTCAAATTCACTGTATAGGGGTGGTTCGATCGGCTGAACACGATGCAACATACGGCAACCGCTAACATTCGAGCATTCTCGAGTTATCACCGAATTGCTCCTGTTTTGAAAAAAGCAATTTTCTGCAAAACCCTACCGTACACTTCCCTTAAACGCTTCAAATTCACTGTATAGGGGTGATGCGATGTGCTGAACATGATGCAATATACGGCAGACGCTAACATTCGACCGTTCTCGAGTTATCACCGAATTGCTTGATTTTCGAAAAAGCAATTTTCTCCCAAAACGCTATCGTACACTTCCCTTAAACACTTCAAATCCACTGTATAGGGGTTGTTCCGATGCGCCGGACACGATGCAACATACGGCAAACGCTGACGTTCTACCGTTCTCGAGTTATCATCAAAAGTGTGAGGACTGAGAAGAAAACGTGCTTTTCTGCTGGTGAAACGCACAAATATCGCATAAACAGGTTTTCCTTCAAAAACACTACCGTACACTTCCTTAAAACACTTTCAAATTCACTGTATAGGGGTAGTTCGATGCGCTGAATACGATGCAACACACGGCAAACGCTAACATTCGACCCTTCTCCAGTTACCATCAAAGCAGTGAGGACTGTGAAAAACGTGCTTTTCTGCCCGTGATACGCACGAATATCGCATAAACGGGTTTTCCTTCAAAAACGCTATCGTACAACTTCCCTTAAACACTTCAAATTCACAGTGTAGGCGTAGTTCGATGCGCTGAACACCGATGCAACATACGGCAAACGCTAACATTCGACCGTTCTCGAGTTATCATGGAATTGCTCGATTTTCGAAACAAGCAATTTTCTGCCAAAAACCTACCGTACATTTCCCTTAAACGCTTCAAATTCACAGTATAGGAGAATTTCGATGCGCTGAACACGACGGAAACATACGGCAAACGCTAACATTCGGACCGTTCTCGAGTTATCACCGAATTGCTCGATTTTCGAAAACAGCAATTTTCTCCCAAAACGCTATCGTACACTTCCCTCAACAACTTCAAATTCGCTCTATAGGGGTAGTTCGATGCGCTGAACACGATGCAACATACGGCAAATGCTAACATTCGACCGTTCTCCAGTTATCATCGAATTGCTCGATTTTCGAAAAGAACAATTTTCTCCCAAAACGCTATCGTACACTTCCCTTAAACGGTTGAAATTCACTGTGTAGGGGTAGTTCGACTACGCTGAACATGATGCAATATACGGCAGACGCTAATATTCGACGGTTCCCGAGTTATCACCGAATAGCTCCATTTTCGAAAAACAGCAATTTTCTCCCAAAACTCTATCGTACACTTCCCTCTAAACATTTCAAATTCACTGTATAGGGTAGTTCGATGCGCTTAACACGAAGCAACATACGGCAAACGCTAACATTCGACCGTTCTCGAGTATTATCAAAACAGTGAGGACTGTGACAAACGTGCTTTTCTGCCCGTGATACGCACGAATATTGCAAAAACGGGTTTTCCTTCAGAAACACTAACGTACACTTCCCTTAAACCCTTCAAATTCGCTGTATAGGGGTAGTTCGATGCCCTTAACACGAAGCAACATACGGCAAACGCTAACATTCGACCGTTCTCGAGTTATCACCGAATTGCTCCTTTTTTGAAAAAAGCAATTTTCTCCCAAAACGCTATCGTACACTTCCCTCAACAACTTCAAATTCACTGTATAGGGGTAGTTCAATGCGCTGAACACGATGCAACATTCGGCAAACGCTAACATTCGAGCGTTCTCGAGTTATCACCGAATTGCTCCTGTTTTGAAAAAAGCAATTTTCTGCCAAAACCCTACCGTACACTCTGCTTAAACGCTTCAAATTCACTGTATAGGGGTGATTCGCTGTGCTGAACATGATGCAATATACGGCAGACGCTAACATTCGACCGTTCTCGAGTTATCACCGAATTGCTCGATTTTCAAAAAAAGCAATTTTCTCCCAAAACGATATCATACACATCCCTTCAACACTTCAAATTGACTGTATAGGGATAGTTCGATGCGCTGAACACGATGCACCATACGGCAAACGCTAACATTGGACCGTTCACGAGTTATCATCGAATTGCGCGATTTTCGAAACAAGCAATTTTCTGCCAAAACCCTACCGTACACTCCCTTAAACGCTTCAAATTCACTGTATAGGGGTAATTCGGTGTGCTGAACACGATGCAACATACGGCGAACACTAACATTCGACCGTTCTCCAGTTATCAGCGAATTGCTCGATTTTCGAAAAAAAGCAATTTTCTGCCAAAACACTACCGTACACTTCCCTTAAACGCTTCAAATTCACTGTATAGGGGTAATTCGATGTGCTGAACACGATGCAACATACGGCAAACGCTAACATTCGACCGTTCTTGAGTTATCATCAAAACAGTGAGGACTGTGTAAAACGTGCTTTTCTGCCCGTGAAACGCACGAATATCGCATAAACGGGTTTTCCTTCCAAAACACTACCGTACACTTCCCGTAACCACTCCAAATTCACTGTATAGGGTAATTCGATGCGCTGAACACGATGCAACATACGGCAAACGCTAACATTCGACCGTTCTCCAGTTATCAGCGAATTGCTCGATTTTCGAAAAAAGCGATTTTCTGCCAAAACACTACCGTACACTTCCCTTAAACGCTTCAAATTCACTGTATAGGGTAATTCGATGTGCTGAACACGATGCAACATACGGCGAACGCTAACATTCGACCGTTCTCCAGTTATCAGCGAATTGCTCGATTTTCAAAAAAAGCAATTTTCTGCCAAAACACTACCGTACACTTCCCTTAAACGCTTCAAATTCACTGTATAGGGGTAATTCGATGCGCTGAACACGATCCAACATACGGCAAACGCTAACATTCGACCGTTCTCGAGTTA
>BQMI01000337.1:0-194977 GCA_026005395.1 Asobara japonica
ACCCAACTCTTAACTTTTCATAAGAGTTAAGAGTTGAGATTTTAGAGGTTACGACCAACTCTTAACTTTGTGTAAGAGACTTCAGTTACGACCAATTCTTACCCAACTCTTAACTTTGCGTAAGAGTTGAGAGTTGTGATTTCAGACGTTACGAGCAACTCTGACCCAACTCTTAACCTTGTGTAAGAGTTAAGAGTTGAGACTTCAGTTACGGCCAGCTCTTACCCAACTCTTAACTTTTCATAAGCGTTGAGAGTTGAGATTTCAGACGTTACGACCAACCTAGCAGTTGAAGAGTTGGGTAAGAGTTGAGTAAGACTTACATATTTCCTCAATTTAAGAGTTAGGATAGAGTTGGGTAAGAGTTGGAATTATACACCGTTTTTGCTTCCGAAGGGAAGCTATGCAATCGTTCAATTTTGACATTTTCTAATTTTTGCCTGGAAATGGTGTAGAATGATCTGAAACTTAAAGATATGATGTTTGTAGAAAAAGTATGTCCGTTCAACTCTCGGCTGGGTCATTTTCTGACATCAATTTTTAGAAAATGAAATGAATAAAGGACTAAAAAAATTTCAAAAAATATGAAATTTTATGAGATAGTTGGCAATAGTTTGGTGAAGGTGTGTGCAAAATTTCAGTTTGATCCGTCCATTAGTTTTTGAGATATGAGCATTTGTTTATAAATACTTTTTTGTGAATATCTCGAAAAGTACGCCACCAAATTCAATTTCTTTTTTTCGGAAATGTTCGTCTCGATGCCACCCATCTCAAACAATCGAAAAACACATACCCGTTGTCACTAAAATTTCGAGTTATTGCCCTTTTTGCTGTTTTCCTCAAAAAATCGTTGTTTACACGATAACTGTATGAGTAAAGGAGATTTTGACTTGTAATTTTGCATGAAGTTGGGGCTTATGGTAGTAATGATCCCTATTGAATCTCAGCTCGATCGGTCCATTAGTTTTTGAGATATAAGAATTTGTTTATAAATCGTTTTTTGTGAATATCTCGAAAACTACGGAAACAAATTCAATTCTTTTTTTTGAAAATATTCGTCGCGATGCCATCTATCTTAAGCAATCAAAAACATATACCCGTTCTCGCTAAAATCTCAAGTTAGTGCCCTTTTTCTGTTTTTCTCATAAAATTTCTTCTTTACACGATAACTGTTTCAAAAAAAGAGATTTTTACTTGTAATTTAGCAGGAAGTTGGGGCTTACGGTAGTGAAGATCCCTATTGATTTTCAGCTCGATCGGTCCATTAGTTTTTAAGATATAAGGATTTGTTTATAAATCGTTATTTGTTAATATCTCGAAAACTACGCAAACAAATTCAATTCTTTTTTTTTGAAAATTTTCGTCTCGACACCATCCATCGCATTCAATCGAAAAACATATAACCGTGCCCGCTAAAATTTCGAGTTATTTCCCTTTTTTCTGTTTTTCTCATAAAATTCTTGTTAACACGTTAACTATAGGAACAAATACAGATATTAATTGATCAATTGACCCAATGGATCAATCTAATTCCTTTGTTACGTACTGGATGGGATTGGACTTAGAGGTCGGTAGGGTAGAAATAATTCCTTCTAGTTACGCAACCCCAGATGTAGATGGAGCTCAGACTAGGTAGGTTCTTTCAACGATCACTACTAAACGCAGGTGAACAACAAGATACTGGATAGTGTTTAGTTTAAACAGCATTTATTTAGTCACAACAATAAACTTTATACTTAATTTCACAACGACGGGGTTTGGTAGTCAATGTTCGGCAACAATAATTGTTTGGTAGTTATTATTATTGCTTGTTTGTTAACACTATTGTTTGTTCCTTTTCGCTATTGTTCATTCGTTATCACTTTTGTTCGCGATATTGGTGACTTATTGTTTAACACTTTTTTATTGTTAAAATGATTGTCGCTTATTGGTAGTTCACAATTATTTTCAGAGAACGATGAAAATCGTTTGCAGGTTAATTGAATTATTGAAGTTTATAAACTTTCGGTTCAGTTGTCAAACTGTAGTTTGAGATTTTGGTTATTAGTTCACTATTTATGCGTTTTACGGATTACCGTTCGTTAATTAGTTCTAACAAAAGATTGTTTAATTATAACTGTGATACTTAGTCTATATTTGACTTCAACCAACATTTAGTATAACCGACACTAAAATGAGTTTCCGTATGAAGTTAGAAAAGATTGATTCGCGATTTCGAAATGAAGTTCGGAAACTTTAGTGGGTTTTTAGGTGTTTTCACTTTGAAATTAGAAGTAGAAGTGATTTTAAATATTCAAGCCATCTCCGAACAAGACTGTTCGGGGTGGCGCTGGTGACGACTTCTTGAGGTGGTATATCGAGGAGGTCGAGTACCAGTGTGCATCACTTGTACTGATGTAGAGCTTTGATTGACTGCAGTGAGTAGTACCAAGGCGTTGCTTATGTGGTAACCTCGATTTTGATCGGAGACTGCGGTTGAGAAAAGTCGGTGGGAAAACCGAGAGGTTTGAAAGATTAGAGCTGTTAGGGTGTTTGGGAAAAACATCTGGTGTTTGCTTGTTTCATCATCTTGAGAAACGGGAAGTCGCTTATCGTTATCTGTTTCCCTACGTATAGATTTTTTTAAAGAATTGTTGGAAACTTTGTCTTTGCGTGTTTAGGTTTTCGTCAAATATTTGAGGTTCAACGCATTTCCACCAGCTCTCTTTTCCGGTGGAAACGGAAAAGCAATGTTTCTCATCTGATGTATATTTTATCTTGAAAAGAGAAAATATTTCGTTGTTCATATTTTTTAATATTCGTTTAAAATTGTGATTAAAATGATTCATTTTTATTGAAAATTTGAAATGCTGGTGAAAAATTATGTAAGTGGGGTTAATTATAATAAAAAGAGAGAATAAGATTGGCAGTCGGTAATACAAGTATAAATTTGTGCTAATGTTCATTGAAATACTAGTGGGGACGTAACACCTCCCCCGTTAAAAGGGTCGAGCGACCTCGCTCGATGAAATAGATAGGAAAATGAATTGTTTATCGACTCTCGATCTTTTACATTATACAACTTAATTTTAGTGTACAATATTGATTTTGTCTATCGGCTAATAGGTAGCTATCTTATTGTAATTAATATAACATTTGTTTATTTTAATTATACGTCCCTTCCTTTTGGGGTTTCTTAACTGAAATGAATGTATAATATTTTCTTTTTGTCTAGCAATCCGTACGTAATTCAAATCTTTTCTTGAATAATAATCTAGACTTACGATTATATTATTATTAACGAAAATGACATGATTTTTCTTCCTAGATTTTTTTTTTTTTCATATCGATGGTCGCAAGAACGTATAATGTTTCATGATTATTTGTCGTTTAGCATAGCAATTTTCGAGCGATACCACTATTCAGGGATTTTCGTATGTCCGTGGTTGGAGTTTATTTCAATTTGAAAATGTGTTTACGCGCTGGGAATTCTGACGTTGGCTCCCGACCAGTCCTACGAGGTTTTCGTTAGGGTGAGGCATACGACTACTTTTATTGGTCAGGGGATAACCAATGGGAATGTTTCCCTTGAGTTCGCGGAGTGGGGTGTTTTTCTCGCGGTTCTTCAAGTCACGAATTGTAGGAGATGGAATCATTCTCATATTGAAGTCTGTCTGTAATTTGAGCAAGTGGGTGACAATTTTGAAAAACAGAAAAATGGTGATTCCCAGAGGTATACCGTTTTCGTCTGCCGAATGGAATTCGAAGCTCCCAAGAATTGAAGTAGTGAGTAATAAAAATACGCGTAAAGGTAAAGTGTTTTTACTAATTTCATTAAAGTGGGAAAAGATTCTTGATGCTGGTCACACGTATATACATATGTATGTATATATATATATATATATATATATATATATATATCTCTCTATATATATACATATGTACTAAACTCTTCATGCATAATATTTTTCCTGTTTTAATTTAATTTTATATATGTATTTTTTTTTATTTATATATATATATATATATATATCTATTTATTTTAATTATTATTATTATTTTTTTTATAGAGGAAACCTACTCCAATACTAGAATGGGAACCATATTACTGGTATTACCGAGTAAGTATATATGTATCTTCATTTTTTTTTTATCAGTAAAAATTGTAATTGTATTCAAAAACGAAAAAGTTATTTTTACACTGTTTTCTTTTGATTAGGACACTTGAAGATTGGACGAATATTTTCAAGGATTTTGCGCGATCCTGCTTAGTGCCTATTCGTGCCGTTGGGCGAACATTGGTCGCGAGGAACGCGATCAGTTTCAGTAGGTGGGACAACTATTCGTCAATTTTAGATGTTGTTGTTGACAACATGCAAGCGGTTGCGCTCGCACAATGGGGTACAGGACAATTGGTAAGTTATTTTATAGAAAAATGGTCAAATTTTTGATAGTCGTAAAAACTATTTATAAAATTGTTTTTTTTCTTTTTTTTTTTTTTCTTTTATAGAAATGCCCACATTTGCGCATTCGAGGATACCTTAATATCGAGGAGATCAAAAGTCGGAGACAAGCTCGTAGACAATTGGTCTTGGAAAATATCATTTTTCAAAACCGATTTATGGCGCTGGAAGAGGATTTATGTGAAGATTTTTTCTGGATTCGGAGAATGATAGAAGGAGAAGGAATATAATTAGTGACAATTTGGTTGAAATTCGTGAAATGTAGGTATTTTAAGTTTCATAGAAAGTGAGAAAAATATAAATGAAATTTTTTCTGAATTTGTTTTTTTTTCCATTGCGAGTTGAATATAACCTGATGAATGTTAGGCTGCTTTTCGAGGGTAATTTATTTAGAATTTGTAGAGAGAAGAATTGGACAAAATTTTGTATTTGAAGCACAAATTGCAAATTTTTAAATAGTTTGAGCATAGATTTCACGGATTTCCGTTATTTTCGCTTTGTCGCCGTTGTTCTTCCGCGAGTTGGACTAGAACTAGTTTAAGAGAAAGGTAAGGATTTGGTGAAGATTCAGCATTGTCTGGTGCAGAAGGTGGTAATTTTGATGCTACTAAAGTCTCTTGTTCTGCGGGTATAATTTCGCTTTGTGGATAGGTACGAGGTTCCTTCCTGCTCAAATGAAGTAAGAGATGAGTTACGGAGTCCCAAATGGCTCCTAGTAAACGAAAAGACCATCCGAATACGTCGTAGAGGGCGTATCCGTGAATAAGTGTATCGATAATGAATTTGAAGATTCTGATTGTAATAAAAATTCCGAGAAGGCCAGCACTAAATGTTCCGAATGTAACAAAACGACCCCACGTACGGTTCCAAGTACTTTCCGTGAGCTTTTCAAGCGCCTCTTTGGAGAATAAATTGTAAATGGAGCCTTTGCCTTGAGCACTATTTGTTGACGTCATTTGTTGAGATATTGGTTCTAGCGCTGGTCTTTGCTCCATGCGCGACATAATTCTTTCGCGCATTTTATCGAGGTCTTCCTGCGAATATATTCCACTTGTTCCCAAATTTGCTGGATTAACGTATTTCCAATTAGATTGAACTGAGGGTTTGAGTGTGCTTGGCGCGATAGTTTCAACGGGGTGGGGGGTAAATTTGAACCAATTATTTTGGAAATGATAATAATGAGCTAATGGGGCGTTACAAGGAATTTCGACCGCGTTTTTAATCAAAATATGAGTTCGGGGGCTCAAATAGATAACTGTGCCATCTCTGAGGACTGGCATATTGTCGTAGCAAATGTCCGTCTGATGGACTTTAACTTCTACGGGAGTACATTGTACTATATGCACAACTTCTCCGGCAGTTACGGCCATATAACCGGGGACTTTCATGAGTCTAAACGCGAATTCGTCTGGCATGGTACTCGCGATGGATAAGCTATTTTGTAAAATCAAACGTTCGGTTTCGCAACGTTGGCGAACTAATTCCTCATAGAGAGTAGCAACTTGCCTACGTATGTGATTTTCTACATATAAGAATTTTGCATTTACGTACGTGAACAAATCCATATTGTCAACATTTACGGGATCTTTTTTCATATCCCAACTATAATACGATTCAGCTACATGGTTAATGAATAATTTGGGATGTTCTGTTTTGAAAATTGTTGTTGAACAGGATTCGTCTTTACCTATGATTTTTAGAGTAAAATTAACCTCTTTTAAATTAACCGACTAATATTTATCGTTATCGGATTCGAGGACTGTTGCTGTTTCTAGGAAAAGTTCCGAATATGTTTCAGGGGAACATTCGCGAGTTTTTGGCATAGGATCCCAGTAGGTGTAGCCGCCTTCGTAATCGAGGCAGTGTCCAGCGGTTAGAGGACACATGGTGCCGGAATTTAAATGGAGTTCGTTGGATCCTAGCTTTACGCGCGCGGAGTGTGAGGAAAGAGTGATTTTCGCGGTTCCTTGAAATACAACATCAGTCCATGTACCATACGCATCGGAATACACGGTACCGGAACATGATGCGTCATTAGTAACTGATCCTGCTAAAACTATGCTGCGATAGTTGGTGTGGTTGATCGATATACTACCGTGTAAGTGAGCGGAAAGACAAGCTTCGCGAGAAGTTCACATAATATAACTTGCAAAACCGTTTGCCACTTGCGAAGAATGTGAATGCATTCCGCAATGAGTTATTGTGCGGGTTATTTCAATTTTGCATTGGAGTATGTCCGCATGTGAAAATTCGTTTAATTGCATTAAACGAATTGGTCGAATTGTCACCTTTGGTGTTTTTATTGTGTGATCACAATTATCCACGTCTAGGAGGGAGATTGTCGCCATGTTGAGCGTATTAGTGCCGCAGTCGTAGGCCAGTAATCCATCGCCGAATTCGATGGCAGCGATCAGAACAACTAGTGACACTAGTCGGAATCTGCTCGCTCTCCATCTGAAACGTTTGCGAGTTTAATACAATCAGCATGAACAATTCGTTTTTTATTTTTAATTAGCAATTCTACATTGTGCTGGTCATTAAAAACGTCTGTTTTAAGGTAGGGACCTTCATACGCACGATCTAATTTACCGACTTTGGGTTGCTTTTTTAAGTAGACTTTTTGATTAATTTTGAATTCGCGCGGGCGAATATTTCGGTCGTAGTAGTATTTTCATTTTTCTTTGGCTGCGTTCAAATTCTTCGCAGTAGAAGCGCGTAATTCGAGCAGTTTCAAAGCTAAATCTTTTGTATATCCATCATAAGTCTGGATTTCTGCAAGGGGTGGAAATGGGGAGGGTTGGCGGGCTGGTTCTCCGTACACCAAGTGGTGAGGCTGATAACCAGTGCCTTCATGAACGCTAGTGTTGTAAGACCACACAACGTAAGGAACCCATTTGTCCCAATCACCCTTATGTGCTTCAGAAACTCTGTGAACACGAGGTGACTTCTTTCCAAAGAGCCATTGCTCTGGGGCTGGAATGCAGTCGTGCGATATTGACTCAATTTGAATATCTTGGCGACTTTTTGCATTACCTTTCCCTGGAAGGCTTTACCTTAGTCACTTAGGACTGCTCTAGGGCATCCATGTTTAAAAATGAAGTGGAGTACTAGTGCTTTAGCGATTTCTTCCGCTGTTGCATTGAACAATGGAGCTGCTTCGAACCATTTCGTAAGGTTGTCTTGCATGGTTAAAACATACTTGTAACCTGAGTCTGAAACTGGAAAAGGTCTTACAATGTCCATAGAAACTTTGTCAAATGCTGAAACAGGAGTGTCTGTGATCAACATTTCGTGTTTCGTCGTTTGTCTTATAATTTTGTTCTCTTGACAGCTTCTACATTTTTTTACGAAGTTTTGAACATCGTCTCTCATATTTTTCCAAAAATAACGCTGTCTAATGCGTTTATAAGTCTTGGTGACACCTTTGTGTCCTGCGATTGGGGATTCGTGGTTTTCTGAAATGATCTTTTCACGCATTTCAACTGGAGGTATTGTGATTTGACCACGACAAACAGCAATTACGATTTTTGTAGCTAAAAATAGTTTCATAATTCGTTTGATGGTAATCCAAGCTTCATCCTTGATATTGCTTTCAGCTTGCGAGATACTAGCAGAAAGAACTTGTTTTTCCAACAATATCTTCCGCAAATTTGTGAAAGCCAGTACCAAATTATGCTCTTCAAGGGGGTCGAAACTTGATTTATTGATGACAAGAGCAAAAACGGTCTTACTTTTGCTACCAGTGAGAATAACGTCACCTACAGTATATTTGTTCAGTGGCGTAATTTCGGTCAGAAGTTGTCTCTTGATGAGTTGTTTGCCAATTTCGCTAGATACTGTTCCGTCCGCAGAAATGAAGCAAATATAACTATTGTTTTTCATCTCTAGCGTATCATGACTGTCGATAACGTTAATAGTTATGTCGACATTCGTAACTCGTGGACGATTTAGTTTATAGGGGTGGGAGGTGGGAGAATTTTGAAAGTGGATGTGGGGATTTTGTCTTGGGGTATTGTCTTGTTCATTTTGAACTCTTCGGGTTGTTTTGGTCAGGATTTCGGGTTGTGGGAACTCTTCAATCCTGTCAAAATCTGGATTGTTTCGCAGAGGGGGAAACTTTTGGGCGATTCCCATGACTGCGTTTCCGGGAGTTTTCTTGTTGAAAAGCATTGCCTCTCCCTCTCGAATGGTCATTATAATTTTGAGGATGTACGTGCTTGTTTTTTCTACCAATGTCGGTTTCATAACATTCGTACTTTTTTGGGAATCGGCCTTGCCGATTTGAGCGACGTAGAGCATTGTCTGCGTCTGGGAATGGCAAAAAACGTATAGTAGGTTGCCCTTCTATCCGTTGTTTGTGTTTTGAGGTGGTTGGGTCAGTAACCAATGCACCGCTAGGGGCGTTAGGGTTTGAAGGTGGATTTGGAGTTTGGATGTCGATGGGTGGGTCTCCATCGGACGAATCGATTTCCATCCCAATTTCCCCCGGGAAATGGAATGAAGTATCGATATCCATTGGAATCTGAGAAAGGTTGGGATTAGGAGCATGATGTTCTGCAATCGCATTCATGTTTGAATTTTGTTTTGAGGATTGCTTTTTCGATTTTTTCTCAGGTTTGGACTTTTTTGTTTTTTGTTTTTGAGGACGGTTGGTGTCGTTCATTGGAGGTTCGTGAATTAGAGCTACTGTTTGAATGATCTGAGGTTCTTCTTTTTCTTCTTCTGAATTAAAGGGGAATGCTCCACCTTGATGAGGTGTTGGAATTTTTGGTTCTATTGAGCTTTCGTCAATAGACATTTGAAGTTGAGTTTGTGGATTTATAGAGTTGTAAATTGACATGTTATTTGCACTAATTCCCTGAATTTCATCTTCTATGAAAGATCCGTTATTTTTTACATCGATTCTGCGCCTATTTCGCGTCATTGGAGATGGTGTGAAATCGGCTTGCTGTTTGTTTCTTTTTTCCAAAAGCCTTTTCGTGACTTCACTATAAGAGGTGTGATTAGTTTTAGGATTTGTAGAAGTTTGATACGATTTAGGATTTTGACTAGAGAGTAGATCTGAGTGAGTGGGATTTTGTGTTGCAATCACATTTCCTTTATGTGGCGTCAGAGCGGATCTGGTAGAGGTTTCTTCTTTACCGACCGGGCTGACTTCCACGTTACTCGATTTATCACTACTTATTGAATTTATTCCGCGATTTAGAGTGAAATCACCTTGATTGGTTGAATTTTGACATTGATTTAGGGAGGAATTTGGTTTAAGATTTTGAGTCAAAGTACTTTCATTGGTTGAATTTTGACATTGATTTAGAGAGGAATTTGGAGCTTGTACTTCGCTCGGATTTCCTAAATTTGAGTTAGAGTTAGTAAAAGATTTAGACTCGTTTTCGAAATTTGATTTTCCGGGAAAATATCTGAACTCATCCTCGGATGTGTCAAGAACATTAACCGGTGTTTTATGAAGGGGATTGAAACGTGAGGATTGATTTGTTCTCCTCATCATTTTATCCTTCCTTCTGCAGATACCTCCCGTGTTGTCCGAAGTTGGGTATGAATTTTGAATGAAGTGAATTCCATTGGCGGGCCTTCCGTGGGAATCCACATTAACACTCAAATCTCGCGAACGAATTTCGTCTCCCTCTCCTCCTGATGAGTGAGATGTGGAGTTAATTGTAGGGACAACTTTGTCAATCGGTAAAGATTGTGGGGAATTTGGTGTCTTTTGTACATGCAAGTCGGTAGGGTAGGAACTGAATTCTTCCAACTCTTTAATCATTTGGCGGATAACTCCATCACTGTTCCTACCATCTTCTTGGACGGAAAATCCTAAGAAGGGATCAGAAATTGATAAAGGATTATCAGCCTTCTGATCGTTGAGATTCTTGGGTTGGGAACTCGTGAAAATCTGGAGAACAAGATTGAGAGCGTACGTTATCGATGTCATTGATCATGTTTTTAATGATTCGCTGACCAATGTAAGAGTTGTCTTGATATGGGAATCCTCGAAAACCATCTGAGACAGGGATGGAACTCTCATGACTTATAATAGCGTGATTACCGCTAGTCCTTCTATCAGGGGTTGGAAACCCTAGGAAATATTCCTCGGAATATTAGTTAGGATGATAGGTGGAGTGTCGTGCACATGGCTCATCTTCTGAGTCTGTGTTACTGTGGGAAATTTCGAGATTTTCCTGGGGTAATGTTGACTCCGAATCAGCATCCATTGAAGATGTAGACAAGTTCCTACATTTTTTATGTGTAGGGAGAATATCTGATCCAGATGATGCAGAGAGTTCTCGAGCCACACGGTCTGGAGCAATTCCAAGAGGATCTTTCCACTTTACCTTGATTGGGAAAATCTCTGTTTTATAGATAATTGGTGGATTTCGCGATAACGCATCTGCGTTAGTGTTATGTGTACCTGGCTTATAAATGGTGGTAAATTCAAATTCTCGGAGACGTTCTCTCCATTTCATGATACGCGAAGTTGGGTCTTTAACTGAGTTTAGCCAAACTAAAGGTTGATGATCTGTTACAAGGGTGAACGGTCTTCCGTAAAAGTAACATCGAAAATGTTTAATTGCAAAAATAATCGCGAGCATTTCCTTCTCGGTCGTAGAATAATTGATCTCGTGTTTGTTTAGAACTCTCGATGCGTAGGCAGTAGGTAAATCTTGCCCAACAATTCCTTGACTGAGGACAGCACCGAGGGCATAACCGGATGCATCCGTTGTTAACGTAAATGATTGATTGAAATCGGGAAACTGAAGGATCGGATCTCGTCACAGTAAATCGCGGAGCGTTTCAAATGCGTGTTGGTATTCGACTGTCCATTTGAACGTAGTGAGCTTACTTGTGAGATTGGAAAGAGGTTTCGCGAGATTGGAAAGAGGTTCGCGAGGATCGAGAAATCTTTAATGAATCTACGGTAATATCCGGCTAGCCCGAGAAATTCTTTGACGTTTTTTTGGAGTTTTGGGCACAGGAAACTTCTGTACGCATTCGATTTTTTGAGGATCAGGCTTTAGGCCATCTGCTGAGATAATATGACCGAGATATTTAACTTCAGTCCTGAAAAATTCGCATTTGTCAGGCTGCAAAGAGAGGTTACTTTTGCGGAGACGTTCTGCGAGTGGTTTGAATTTAAGAAGATGCTCTTCAATTGATCTTGAATAGATGACTATGTCATCTAAATAAAGGAAAAGTTCAGAACCCTGCAAACCACACAGAACTTGGTCCATGAGGCGTTGAAAAGTTGCTGGGGCATTTTTCAAACCAAAAGGCATTCTATCGAATTCCCAATGACCGTTGGGGGTGGAAAAGGCGGTTTTCTGCCTATCGTTTTTGCTCATTTTGATTTTATGGAACCCGGAAGCTAAGTCAAATACTGAGAAATATTTTGCACTGCCGAGTTGATCTAGAATATCGGTAATTAATGGAAGCGGGTATGCATCAGCTACCGTTTCCTCGTTTAATGCCCGATAGTCTATTACTAATCTCCATTTTTTATTACCCTTTGAGTCCGATTTTTTGGGGACAATCCACAAAGGAGAGTTAAATGGCGATTTTGAAGGTCGAATAATATTTAATTTTGATAAATCGTCAGTCTGTCTTGCAATTTCTTCTTTCTGTGCAATAGGGAACTTGTACTGGCGTACATTGATAGGCAAGTTATCGACAGTAGGAATGGGGTGTGTGCAAGCATTCGTGGCGCGCAGATGCTCGCCAGGAATGTGAAAAACATCTGCATACTCTTCAACTGAAGATTTTACCGCGTTATACTCCTCAGAATTTAAATGGGTTAACCGTAAAAGTTGCTCCACCTTTTGGGCGCGTTTGACAGGATCTCGCGTCCGAGATTCGTCCTGTTGCTCTTCCACGGGTAGAACGGTGGTTTCATAACCCTCACTTTCGCTTGAATCGAAAGGGAATAAAGGAGTTACAGGGACATCCAAACGAATGTCCTTGTCAGAAGCGTTAATCGCGTATAAATGGGCAATACCATTTGTGCTCGATACAATGGACTCTCCCACGTATAAATCTTTAAATTTACTATTGAAACGTGGAATATATCCTTCAGGACACTCTGCGTTAGCTATTCTCACATACATAAGGGTCTTTTGTTTTGCTGGAAGCAGAACTGACTCCTTATCTGTGAAGCGAATCCGAGTTTTCCCTACTATTCGATAATTCCGTTTAAAATCAGCGACACCTTCGTTCTCCTGTAAAAACTCACTACCGATCACGCCAGCATCATCTAAAGGAAAATCATCAGGAACGACGTTAAATCTCGCGATAATTCCATTTAATTTAATAAATGTTTCCCCTAAAGTTAGAGGTTTATCGGATTTAGATACTCCGTCCAATTCATAAATTCGAGTTTCGTTGATAGGTTGAGAATTCTGCAGTTGACCGATTTTCATTAAATTGAGTTGTGATCCCGTGTCTAATAAAAATTTTGATTGCCCGTTAATCAAGTTACCGGAACTCAACATAACAGACGGGGAAGAAGATTTCGAATCAAAAATACTCAATTTACAATAAACTGGAGTAGATTTCGTCGCACCCGAGAGTTTCCGCTCTATTGTTTCGTAATTTGGGGTTGGCGCTGGGGAGTATTGAGGTTCCCCATTGTGGCGCCTGCTGCTTGGGGAACTGACCCGTTTCCCGAACTTTGGAGGTTTTGGTTCAAATTTCCCGCATTATTCCCTGCTCTTTTCCCTTCATTATACGCTCTTTTACGACACTCGATAATTACATGTCCTGTCTTTTTACGATAATTGCAAACTTTGTCAGCAGAATTTTGGCTTGCACTTTCGTCTCGATTTTGATTTTGGGATCTATGTTGATTCTGATATCTACTTTGATTTTGATATCTATTTTGATTTTGATTTCGATTTTGATTTCGATTTTGATTTCGATTTTGATTTCGATTTTGATTTCGATTTTGATTTCGATTTTGATTTCGATAAGGTTGTCTGAAGGATTGATTATTCGAATTCGCACTATTTTGCAGATTTTTCCTGCATTCATTATCACTGTGATTCGTCAGTTTACAATTTGAACAATATTTCCCTGATGAACTCTGACGAATTTGACTTTGTGCTAATAAACAATTTTTTGGTGCATTAAAACCCGTATTCCTGAATTTGTCCGCTTTACGTTCTCGTTCAAAACGAGTTTCATACTCAATTGCCTTTATACTAGCATCGGATATATCTATAAAGTTATGGTGTCTCATGGGGACTCGAAGATCCTGTATGAGGCCCATTAAAAAATAATGGTTTGCTTTTATTTGAGCTTGATTCAAAAAAATGGCTCTTGCGTTTTCTTCTAACATCTCAGCTGAATGGTTACTGTTATTTAAATGCTCTTCGATACGAAAACTGAAGTCTTTAACTGACTCATTCGGATGTTGACTAAATTGCGAAAATTCATCTAACCATTCATCTGGGGATTTTTCGATTACAAAGTATTTTCTGATTACATTTTTAAGATGTGCAATTTCTGTGATGTCACTTGCCATAACACGGGCAAGGGCTGGATTTTTCAAGCGATTACCTAATAACCTAGCAAGGTTTTTTTCCGTGTTAGCTGGTACTAACTCAGCTTTTGCATCATCGCAATAGCGTAAAAATTTATCAGCAGAGTAATTAGTTCCGTTAAATTCTGGAATAGCATTCACATAGTCTTTTGCAGATTGTACAGGTGCTCTAGGAGCAGCTATTTGACGTAAGTCGTCTGGATTAATGCAAATTTCTAAATGTTCCATTTTGTACGATTGATTCTACTTTACAATTGAATAGTATTCGAATTTTAGATTATGGATTAAATGACTTACTGCTTAGTTGACATAAAGTATAGCATTCTCTTTAACATTGATAGGTTGAATATCTCTGCTGAAACTTCCTTATCGGCCGTACGTAGATGGATCAGGTTCTTGCTGACTCGACGAGGAGAATTTGAATTTTTCGCGCTGCAATTTTCTTCACTGGATACAAGTTTTTCCACTATCAATCACTTTATCACTAATTTATTGCTGGTTCGGTTTGTGATGTTTTTTTAATATAATGTTATTTAACGCGCAAAAGTACATTAATCACGCGATTGAGTTATTTGCTGTTTGGAGTATTTTTCCTTGTATTAGTATATCTAGTTGTTCAGATCGAAGGAACACCGCTGCCACCAAATCTTCAAATAGACTGAGGCTTTACGTACTGGAAGGGATTGGACTTAGAGGTCGGTAGGGTAGAAATAATTCCTTCTAGTTACGCAACCCCAGATGTAGATGGAGCTCAGACTAAGTAGGTTCTTTCAACGATCACTACTAAATGCAGGTGAACAACAAGATACTAGATAGTGTTTAGTTTTAACAGCATTTATTTAGTCACAACAATAAGCTTTACACTTAATTTCACAACGACGGGGTTTGGTAGTCAATGTTCGGTAACAATAATTGTTTGGTAGTTATTATTATTGCTTGTTTGTTAACACTATTGTTTGTTCCTTTTCGCTATTGTTCATTCGTTATCACTTTTGTTCGCGATATTGGTGACTTATTGTTTAACACTTTTTTATTGTTAAAATGATTGTCGCTGTTTGGTAGTTCACAATTATCTTCAGAGAACGATGAAAATCGTTTGTAGGTTAATTGAATTATTGAAGTTTATAAACTTTTGGTTCAGTTGTCAAACTGTAGTTTGAGATTTTGGTTATTAGTTTACTATTTATGCGTTTTACGGATTACCGTTCGTTAATTAGTTCTAACAAAAGATTGTTTAATTATAACTGTGATACTTAGTCTATATTTGACTTCAACCAAGATTTAGTATAACCGACACTAAAGTGAGTTTCCGTATGAAGTTAGAAAAGATTGATTCGCGATTTCGCAATGAAGTTCGGAAACTTTAGTGGGTTTTTAGGTGTTTTCACTTTGAAATTAGAAGTAGAAGTGATTTTAAATATTCAAGCCATCTCCGAACAAGGGTGTTCGGGGTGGCGCTGGTGACGACTTCTTGAGGTGGTATATCGAGGGGGTCGAGTACCAGTGGGCATTACTTGTACTGATGCAGAGCTTTGATCGGCTGCAGTGAGTAGTACCAAGGCGTTGCTTATGTGGCAATCTCAATTTTGATTGGAGAGTGCGGTTGAGAACAGTCGGTGGGAAAACCGAGAGGTTTGAAAAATTAGAGGTGTTAGGGTGTTTGGGAAAAACATCTGCTGTTTGCTTGTTTCATCATCTTGAGAAACGGGACGCCGCTTACCGTTATCTGTTTCCCTACGTATATATTTGTTTAAAGAATTGTTGGAAACTTTGTCTTTGCGTGTTTAGGTTTTCGTCAAATATTTGAGGTTCAGCGTATTTCTACCAGCTGTCTCTTCCGGTGGAAACGGAAATAAAGCAATGTTTCTCATCTGATGTATATTTTATCTTGAAGAGAGAAGATATTTCGTTTTTCGTATTTTTTAATATTTGTTTAAAATTGTTATTAGAATGATTTATTTTTATTGAAAATTTGAAATGCTGGTGAAAAATTATGTAAGTGGGGTTAATTATAATAAAAAGAGAGAATAAGATCGGCAGTCGGTAATACAAGTATAAATTTGTGCTAATGTTCATTGAAATACTAGTGGGGACGTAACACCTTAAAGTGAGGTTAAAGCTGGGGTTCTTGAACCTGGTAACATAAATTAAATTCATTTTATTTGCGTGTTTTCATTAACAAAATGGGATTGATTAATTTTAAATATATTTAAATTGATGAGTTGTTTCAAGAGAGACCTGATTATGTTGTAATACAGACGAAAATTATTATTGACTATGATGAAGAATGAGGCTCGTCTAATTCATCACCCACATATAACTTTTAAGGAATTTTTAAATTATTTATCATTGTTTGGGATATGCAGATGATTGTTTGATGATATTTTTTTTTTATAACAATTTTTCAAAATTCAGCTAAAAACTAAAACAATTTGACCCCCCACCCGTCGAATTTTTTTTATTTATTTTTTTTATTAAAGATAATTGCTTGTAGATTATTGTTTGATCGTAAAAAGTTTCAAGCTTTGTTCATTTGTGGAGCAATAATTAATTTTCCCTTAGCAATCGCATATTGGCGCCTGGGGTGGGTAGGGTTTTAATAATGGCTGCCTAGCAGCTGGTGATTATCTTCAAACAACTGGAAACAGAGTCGATGGTAGGGAGCAGAACACTCATCTCTATATAACGGCGACATTGGTGTCATGGGTGCCATCATGGATGCACCCATGGCACACATGATGGCTCCCATGACGCCCATGATGGGACCCGTGATACCCATGTCGCCCATGATGGCACCCATGACGCCCATGATGACATCCATGATGGTACCTACGACATCCATGGCGCCCATGATGGCACCCATATAGAGATGGGAAGGCGTCATGTGACCCGTCATGCGCCAGACCCCAATGACCGCCAGGTTCGTTATTAATTTTTAGCTCTTGACGGTCACAGTTGTCCAAAAACAGATGACAGTCATTTTTTATCTATATAGATAAACAATATATTTTTTTCTCTCATCAATTTTTTTTTTCATTTTTAACCAATTTTTCTTCGTCTTCCGCCTTCCGGGAAGTTAAGACAGGTGTTTGAATTTATCCCGCTTTTTGCTTTGAGCTATAATTACTCATGTGAAAAAAATGACGGTCACAAACTAAAAAATATTTATGCCCATCATTTTCCATCTATATAGGTAAAGCGCGATAATTTATTAAATCAGAATTGACCATTACCCGCGGATTTAAATTTGTCAATTTGATGACCATCACAAAGTATTTGTGACTGTCATGAGAAATTTGTGACGGTTATTTGAACATAGCGCATATGCGGCCGGTTCGAAAGTGGCGGTCATTGTGCATCTCTACACCCATGGCACCGTTATATAGAGATGAGTGTTCCACTCCCTGTCATCGACTCTGTTTCCAGTTGTTTGAGAATAATCGCCAGCTGCTAGGGCAGCCATTATTAAAACCCTACTCTCCCCAGCCGCCAATATACGATTGCTAAGGGAAAATTAATTATTCCCCCACAAATTAATCAAGGTTGAAACTTTTGACGATCAAACAATAATCTACAAGCAATTATCTACAATTAAAAAAAAAATCGAAAATTCCACGGGTAGGGGTCAACTTGTTTTAATTTTTACCTGAATTTTGAAAAAATGTTGTAAAAAAAATATCATCAAATAAATGAAATTAGACATCAAACAATCATCTACATATCACAAACAATGATAAAAAAATTAAAAACTAATTTAAAGTTATATGTGGGGTGTCAATTAGACGGACCAGAAGAATGTAAAGTGACGTTTGTAGCTATCAGCGCTCCTAACCAGATGGCGCGTTGAGTCAATCTGGATTCGATAATTACCAAATGCTTAGTTGGGTCAACCAGTTATGGCTGTACATTGAATCGGGATTAAAATCGTCTTGTCTTAAATAGCAATAGAAAAAAAAACGAGTAATCTCCTCTCAAAATTTACTCTGGAGAAATTAACCAATATCAGTAACCTGTTTTGATTGTGAATAACGTCCGTGTACACATTAATATGTGTGGTGATTCTCTACCGGGGTCAGTCAGTTAGTCAGGATGATATATTGAGGTTTTGTTGAGTTTTACTTGTCTGAGTAAAATTTCATTCAGAGACGTTTTATGAGTCAAATTTCTTTCTGAGCGATTAATTCTGATTACCTCCATATTAGAATATTACAATGTAGTGAGTTGAAAGAAAAAAGATCAAAATAAGTCCAAAAAAAAGATTATAAATTATTTTAATTGA
This sequence comes from Asobara japonica, assembly GCA_026005395.1. Taxonomy (NCBI): domain Eukaryota; kingdom Metazoa; phylum Arthropoda; class Insecta; order Hymenoptera; family Braconidae; genus Asobara; species Asobara japonica. Next base: position 18,269 of record BQMI01000337.1, read on the forward strand.
ATATTCACAATTATTTATTTCATATTTATAATATATCTACAATAGACTAATTAATTATCTAGCTATTTCGACAATTGACTCATTAACTTGATCATCTCATTTTGACTAGGAATTCCGGCGTATAGGGGATGTTGAGCGCCATATGTGTGAGATTTTAAGTGAAAACAAAACATCTTGTTATTATATATAAACTATGAATGTGTGGTAGTTTCACTTTTTATATAAATACATAAATGTGGACAAATTATTTCTGTAGAATACGGAGTATTCATTTGATTTGGAAATAAATCATCAAGTTTGCTCCATTTATCATCCATGGGAATATGAACATTATAATGGCCAATAGAATCATCAGTAATTACTTGTTGGTTAATAAAATTCACTACTCCAGCTAATTCATATGTTATGGTTTTGATAGTTAATATTTTTGGTAGATTATTTAATGGAACTTCTAAATTATGGTATGTACGACATTCAATGAAGAGACGTTCATGGAATATAATAGATTGGCTTACATTGTTGTGATTTGAGGGCATGCAAAAATTTTACTTTCAAGTTTTTGAATTGTGATGTTTAAAATTGTATGGAAATTACGGTAACCCAATTCAAACATTGCTTCACTATCTGGTATGATCATTAGTTCATGTAAATTTACATTAGCGCATATGGGACAATTCAAATTTATAGAATAGCTTTTTGCTCCCTGTAATATTTTATTGCATAACTCGATTATGTTCTTACTACCATCTAGGATGATATTATTTTTATTTGTTTTTTGACGTCAATGAAATACTTTTCATATGTTAAAAAAATCTTCAATCGCAATTCTGAAATTCGAGAATGATCATTATTATTCTCTCGATGAATTTAAATGTTTCGAGTTCTGTGGTATTTATCCAAGTTTTGAAAATTGAATCAGTTTCATATGCTGACATTAAAATTTGCATCACGCTATCAAAACCGCAAGTATTATGTACATGGAATGAAATATTCGCTCGTTGAATACTATCAGATATATTTCCGTTTCTAAGTATTTTCATTGTTCTCATTTTTGTTTCTTTTTCGTTGTAATTGTTCATATCACGTTTCTGCAGTTGAACCCTTTCATTTTGTGAAAGAATTCTATCTGAAATAACGTTGGGCTTAGTCGATGTTTGATTAATTCTTGAATCTTTTTTTTCATTTCTAAATATACGACTCTCAGCTTTATCATTATTGTTTGTATTGATATTCTGGAACTTATGTTCATGATCGCTGTCATGTGTACTATACAACGCAATAAAAACCGGTTTATGATCTGAAAAGAAGGTTTCATATGACCCACATAGATAATGTGTTGCATTGCTGATGAATACAATATCTATTTGTGTATTAAAATCAGTTGTTGATATAAAGGGTGCGATCCCGCGTATGAAATTATAATGTTTCAAATTTTCTTCTAAATGCTTATTAGCATGACATAAATCATTATTGAAGTCACCTATCAATATGCGTTTTGTGTCTGAGTTTGTTACCTGAATTAAATGATGTAAATTTTCTATAAATATGGAATTTTTGAATGAAGGTGATTTGTATCCTGTCAGTATTTCTACGTCATCACATTTGACGAGAATTAAATCTAAATGAGATTTGTTTTCTGCTTCTAATTTGATGTGTCTCAATATCGAATATTCAATTTTTGCATCTGTTTTCATGAATATTAAGATACCTCTGGCGTGTGATTTTATAAATGAATCGGTTCTGAATATCAAACTGAAATCTTTCAGGGCAATATCATCTTCAAGTGCAGTGAATGATTCCGATAATATGACACAATCGGTTTGCTTGTACCATCTATCAGATTCTATATGTTTAACTTTTTTGTGGAATGATATTTTGATAAATGACCTTTAGCCCATCGGTATTCAATTCATTAGTGTATGATAGTTTCAACCGCCGTTTGTTGAGTCTTGTATATTTTTGAATTTATGCATCGTTTGTAGATGGTTTTGGTGGGGCATGAAATGACCCCAAAATATAAAGGTTCTTTAAACTACACACTCTGCTCAAGACCACATAAAGTAGAGCTCGCTTCAATGATCGAGCATTATTTGTAAGATTAATGCAAATTTCGCTATATGTTTGCCCTTGACTTTTATGGATGGTCATTGCTTCCGCTGGAACAATTGGGAATTGCATCCTTACAACTTGATAGCTATTACCCTTATTGCTGGATATTTTATGAGTTATTCTTGAAATGGGTGTTAAGTGTGGATCTATTTTATTTTCTCTCATGTAACCCAAAAAAGGTTGTCTTTATTTCACACCAATGTTTGAACTGTTGAAGTTCAACCAAACTTTATCTGGTCTTTGTGTATCAGTAAAAGTGATCTTTTTTAATATTCCACAAGCGCCGTTAACAATCCCATCTGAAACGTCGATATTTGATGTGATCATGTATTGAATCCCCAGTTTTAGATTGATCTTGTATTTAAGTAACTTCAATTCTTGTTTTGTTGTATTTGCAGTTCTTAGAGAGGTCAGAATTTTTTTTTTGAATGATTCAGTCGCATTTACCAAAAAATTATCCTTAGCAATAGCTTGGTAGCATTGTCCTGGATATTTCTTGATTTTTATTTTATTGTATTTATCCACACTTGCATTGTCATAATACAGTCTAATGGCACTCTCAGGCACTTGATCCTCTGATACCTCCCTGCTTTTAATCAAAGCCATATCTTCTGTAGTCATCATTCCCGATACCAAATTATTGAGAGCATGGACGAATTTTTTGTCATCTCTTTGTCTCATTACTTCTGTTAATTCAAAAAAATGGAACTCTTCCCATAATATGGGTTCACATAATGCATTTAAGGCTCCCCAAGTTGGTGGATGATATATTGCTCTATCTTTAACAGGTGGCAATTGATGTAAATCACCTATCAAAATGACAGAAATTCCTCCAAAACTTATATCTCTTCCCATTACTTGTCATAGTCGAGTATCGACTCGCACTGGCGTATTTGATCCCACCATTGACACTTCATCTATAATTAACAACTTCAAATGAATCAGTTTACAATGAATTGAATTCGCCACATCTGCTGATAGTCCAGGCATTTGTCCTCCGAATTCCACTAATGGTAAAGCAAACGCAGTATGTAACGTAACTCCGCCAATTAAATGCGCTGCTTACCACTTGGTGCACATAATAAAATATGTGGTAAATCAGTTTTTTCTCCTGGCACTGTATCGAAATAAGATGATAACAATTGATAGATGCAATTAATCACTCTCGTTTTGCCACCACCTGCTGAGCCACTGATGAATATCCGTAAAGGCAAGTTGTCAGTTTTGAAACATTTGAGGATATGCATTACAATTTCTCTTTGTAAATTATTCAAAGTATCGATCATTTTGAAGGTCTGTTGTTTCGTAACTGTATCTGGTTTAGTATATCGTATTTTATTCTGTTTAATATTATCTTCGACACCTGTTTGATTGAAAATATCCACCTTTTGAGAATCTCTAATTTTATTTTCATTGAATTCTATGTTCTCTTCATCATCTTTTTTTCGATTATCTTCCGTTGCATTTTTAATAGCTTCATCCATTACTTCGTCACCAATGATAGAGTATTTCCTTCTGTTTTGTTCAATTATTGAGAGATTTTTGTGGTATACCATTTTGCAGTCAATATTTTCAATGTCAGTTGTTTCATTCCTCCAAGGATAAAACAGTAGAACTTGCTCGCGAGAATAATTGTGTTCATCTTTTTGTATAGTATATCGAACATATCTGATAATTTGAGGCGTCTTTCTCTTCCGAATCTTAATTAGACATTCTCTCTCCGTAGAATTATTGATTTTTGTATTTTCAATGTCTTCTTCATCACTGACATCATCGCCATCAGGGTCATCATATTCTTTCTTACTTTTTTCATACTTTATTGTATAACATGCCGCAAAGTCTGCTAAACAAAGATTGTTATATTCAGATGGTCTTTTCTCATATTTCTCCTGCATGTTTGTAGTAAATATGTCTGTTGAATTCTTTTCCAATAAAGTTAGTTGTTTCGGCGATTTCAACATTCGTACTCTCTCATTCTTAGGACAAGTATTAATGAAAATGACCGATCGACTGGATTCACAAAGATTTAATTCCAATACATGATAAGCTGCTTCCTGCGCTGACATTACATCGCCATTAATGAAGATGTTTCCATATTTTCTGAATTTTTCTCTCAAAGATTGATTGTTTTCCTTCATGTCCTTTGCAGCTTCACGTAATAATCTTGATAATCCTACATCAATTTTCGAAATGTAATTGATGATGTATTGTGCACAAGCATAGGGGTGTAGGACAAATTGTATATCCATATTAGCATCTAATAGATTCGAAATTGTTGGATTATAATTATTAATTGTGACTTCACATGGTCGTCTCTTTAGAAACAGTTTATATTTTTCCAATGTACTTCGTATAGCGTCGATATACTCTTGCTCAGTCATCTGTAATTTCTCTAACATTTGATCAAAGTCGGTTATTGAGTTGTTTTTAGAATACACGTCCATTAAATTTTGGATTTTATGTAATTTTTGCTTTATATGACTGTTCTTTTCGTTTAGATTTAGTGGTTTTAGAATTTGGGTGGACTTCATCACAGGCTGAGGAAAATTGAATCTGTATTTCTTAGTATTTTTTCCCCTTTATGACAAGTTATGTCATGCCTGTGCTTTTGGAAACCAATAAATGGATTTGCAGAATTATATTCACACGAAATATATGTATCGACGAAATTTACAACCTGTGTCATAGAATAATCATCTTCTAGACCATATTGAGGTGCGTGCTTACACCATAAAAGAGCATGAATATGTACACTGCCCCTACCTTGAAATTCTCGCTTACTAAAGTAGTCAACCACAAAATATTTCTTGAAAGGACCATCTGGGTTTGGCAATAGTTTTATCATTTCTTCAAATTGATGGTCTGCGTATCGAACCACAGGAACAGGATCATCTCTTACTAGTTGATTTTTAATACCTTCGTCCAGTAATGCACTCTGTGACAGTGTTATCTTTTTGTTGTATTTCAGTTGATAAAGATATTGAATCAATTCGAGATTATTTGTTGATGCAGAAAAAGTTATGAATATTGTTGGTGAGCCAGACTCACGAATTGTAGCACGAAGATTTTTCTTCTTTGCTTCCCAAAATGCAGGTGATGGTCGTACATTTTTCAGAAACGAATAGCCTTCATCATTACGAATCATATCGTTAATTGAGGTCGTATTTTTAATTCCACCGGCAGTTATGTTATTTTTATCTTTCATTTTTCGTAAACAGATATTGATAGTAGATCATAGGCGCTCCTCAAGTTTTCGCTTTGCTAGGTACAAGATTCTGGTAGGGTAACATGATCTTCGATCCTTATTCCGTGCTAAAAATTTAGCTCGTTGAGAATAAGTTAGTTTTTCATTCGAATCAAAACTTTTTCCCACAAAAACAAGAGGAAAAAAATAATTCTTCTAGATGTTTCATTAAATGATATGGCTATGGAGGATTGTGTTGACCAGGTGCAATGACACAGGTGTCAGCTGACAATTCAGAGTTTTCATTGATAATCAATACTTCGTCTTGATGTGCAGATGATACACGTGAATATGAATAATACAATTCATCATCTTTGGAATCATCCTCTTTGGAATCGTCATCTTCGGAATCACCCTCTTTTGAATCATCTTCGGAATCATTATCTTTGTAATTATCCTCTTTTAAACCATATTCTTCTTCCTTATCATGAGGAGACTTCTCATCGCTGTTACTTGGTGTTTTTCCATGTATAGAATTTTCTTCGTTAGTCATATCTTCAGTAACAATGAAATTTAATAAGGAATCGTCATTTTTATCGTATTTATCAAAAAATTTCTTATCAATTGTGATTTCGTGAGTTTTATATAGTGGTGTGGATAGCAAGTAATGTAACGCAACGCATACATTTGCTGGTTTAATCGTTTCATACATATAGTCAGATTTATGATCGAATTTTCGCTTGAATTTTATCTGTTGGGTTGACATGTTATTAAATTTCCGGGGAAGTACAGACGTCATTTCATTAACATCTACCGCAATATTAACAATACCCCCGACCATAGACAATTGTGAATGTCTTATACATTGAGGTTTGCGAGCGCGAATTCGCATAAACGGACAAGATGGTGATACCATCCGTTCTTCTAAAGAAGATAACTTTCGTATTTCACTTGGAATGGGAGGTAATTTCAAGTCATATGCGACTGTTTTTGGTACTGCCCCCTCAGATACGTGTTTATGACATGCAATGCATATGTACGTTGAATGATTGTTTTCAATTTTCTCGAAAAAAGATGCCAATTTGGTTTGTTTCCAATTCAACTTGTCAGAATAATTATGTCGATTGTATTTTTTCATATAAGTGAGAAATTGTTATGATTGTTATGAAATTTAGTAATAGAGTGTTGTGAAATAATAGATTGTTATGAAATTTAGTAATCGAGTGAACTCCTTCTGCGAGTCTTTATTGGTGTTTTTAAGATTGTCGGTGATCATTCTTCTATAACGTTCCCGGAAATTTAGTATTTCTATTCCTCGCGTTAATCTTTACCTTTTTGCATTAGCAATTTTTTCATTAACTATAAAATCTTTGTTTTTACCTTTTTACTTAACCTTTGACGATCATAAGTGTGTTCTTGATTAAGATATGTTTCATCCTGGCGACGATTCTTTCGATATTCTTTGAAGTATTCTGAAGAATAAGTGGGTTTATTAGTTTGGTTTTCTTGGTATACTTTTGAAGTCTATTTTGATAATGCAGCATCTTCAGAGAGTTTAGTAGTCAGTTGGTCTTTTAATAATGAATTTATTCTCGTGCAAGTGAAATATTGCTGAGTTTCAATCAAAGTCGAATCGATGTTAACGTTAACGTGATTTCCTTTTGGCATGTCATTAATTGGTCATTCCTTTTTGTAAATGTCGTTCTCTCGTTTTTTCTTCAGCTTAGAAATCTCTTCGATGTGGGTGCCACGTGTCTGACGCATCCGTTGTTTCATATTTAGATTCCTCTTCTTCCACGTTTGTACATGCACCATCGGCATGATCAATAACTCTGTGTAAAATGATCAAATTAAGCATAAGATGTTTCATAATACAATTAAATCAACACAAGATTGTGTATATCGAACTTAGGAATTACGTCCGATTTTTTGGTGCAATAAAACATTTAATGAATAAATATTGTAAAATGTCCCTAGTGAATTTCGCCGTAGCACTTAAAATTATTTTGTTAATCCTCTGAGGTATAAATATCTCGAAACGCCTAGGTGTGTACAAAATGGCAGAAGAATGAGTATTCTACGCAGTGGAGTCTATCGCCACTTCCGCACCAAAAACCTGCGTAATGCGTACTGCGCTGCTTACGCATTTCTGTTGGTTTGGGCAGAAATCTATGACAGGGCGCCCGTAAAGATGCGTGGGGTTTCTGATTCCCACTTTTGAATTAAAATTGAGGAGCTAATGACGGTATGACGCAAGGAGCAGGATCTGCTGTTCAATAAATTCGCCAATCTCTTATCGATTCCCCACGCATGTGGACGCATCATATTACTTACTTTAAAACAGCAACAATTTCCTCAACGTGTACAGTGTAAAATAAATATTAGCAAAACAAAGTTTCGCGCTATTTAATTTACATCCTGGAGGTATAAAAATCAAAAGATGTCTACACATCAAAAATTTTGATCAATAATTATTAAGGGGAGACTCCCCTGAAATTTTTAAATCCTCGCTTATGGACTAGACCCATCGAATGATTTCTAATATATGTAGAGGTATCTGATAAACTAATAAAAAAGCCATCACTGACTCATTTTGCTCCATGCGTATATGCAAAACGTAGATTTTTCGATTTTTAACTTCACAATGCTCCAAGTGCCCCAATTTTCATCCGATTTTAACTTTTTTTTTTCTGAAATGTTCGACAAAATATTGCGAACAAAAGTCCGGATAATTTAATATTTTAAGTAAGATTTCTTCGTTAATCTTCTAATCAATGATCCACTTCAGATCCAGAATTGATTATATTTCTTGTGAAATATTTAAAGGAGTCAAATTTCTTGGTAAATCCTGTAATGTATGGTGATCCACATTTTGAATTCTGGGTTGTAGTAGTAGACACTTGTTGGTTCGGTTCAATAGTGAATCAGTTGTAATATCTTCGATGTTAAGGAAATATTTGAATGGTGGCTCTATGCATGTAGTGAATTTTATGATTATTGATCGAAGTCAGTTGTAGTATGAAGTCATACAATTTGACGCTTCAAGTCATTGAATTCAAATTTGTTTCAAAGTCACTGAAGTCGTAGGTGAAATTGCATGAAGTCGACTTCATTTCGAAGTCATGGTGTCACTCAATCCTGGAGTGATTAGCCACTAGATAAAATACTTTTATGAAATTCGATGATTAATTGATTAACCATGAAACATGGATCTTATGCATGGATCTTATACATGGGCACATAACGCAATTGGCCTAAGCTGACCGTAAAACGTTGAAAACCTCCCCAAATCGTTGACCTGGCCTTCCGTTTGTCTGTCTGCACACACCCGCTTACAATACCGATTGAGCATCCTGTGTCCTAGTGATATTTATGATATTTCATATCATATGAATGATATTTATTTACCCAACGTGTCCTAGTTATAACGCAATTCTGTTCAATTTCCGATTACGCGGTTCGAGGACGCGGTACTATCGCTCCATCAATGAAATGATGGATTATTTAATTTTGCGAATTTCAATAAATATAAAAACCGTAAATAAATATAATCGAAATCTTTTCAAATTAACAATATCTTGATTCATAAGTTGAAGAATTCACAATTGGAAAAGATATTAAACCCTCCTATTATGCCCGGGTCTCCCCTAATTATATACATATTGATTTGATATAATATTTAATCGAGTTGAAATGCCTCGTTTATAGATTAAAGTCGATAACGAAAAACCATTATGCGTTTATAGAGTAAAATAGAAAGTATAAACTCCTTGGAAATGGTTCAGTGGATGTATCCAATGGTATATTTATTTTTCATTTACTTGATTGGTAGTACCGGAACTTTGTTATCATCCAGTTTAGCTGGTATTTAGGAAATACAAATCGGGAATAAAAAAAGGCGAAGCAAACAGAGAAAAAACTAGTATTTATGGAGTGTTACTCACCAGAAATGAACGAATGAATCGTGCACTCTAAATAGACTTAAAAATGTCTATTTCATGAAACAAAATATCATTTATTCGATGATTGGATGCTGATAACTGTTCCACAATTCATATTAAAGAAGTTGATAAATATTATATTAAATATTAACAATAATTGAAGTTATGAATTTGAAAGTTAATTTTTAATCTCCCACCTGGTTTAATATGTTTTGATATGACAGATCATCTGAGATGACAGGTCACATAATACTGTGAAGTTAGATGAATTAAACAAAAATCATCAAATTTAAAAACAATTCGAATTCGATCAATTTCTGGTGCAGTGTTGAAATAGTATATTACGACCCAAGGCCAGAAAGTTTGATTTCCTGGCGTGCGTGATATGAAGGCCGAGGCGAAGCCGAGGCCTCATATCACGTACGGCAAGAAAGCAAACTTTCTGACCGTGTGTCGTATGCTATTTTTCTTTCTCCCCACCCGAAAGTACGTTCAACAATAAATGTATCAATTTTGAAATGTTGACGATCAATCCAACGATGAATACTTTTGTGGCCTGCCCGCGCACGCCTCTCGTCGGTCACCTTGCGAACTACATGCCCGCCCGACTTTTGCAAAACCGAGGCGAAGCCGAGGTTTTTGCTGGTCGGGGCGGGCAAAAAGTAAAAATGCATGAAAAAACATAAAAACGTCGAAAAGAAAATTAGAATGCCGAAATCACTTTTTATAAGCATATTTTCCTTCCAACATTGACCTCTCTGTCGAAATTTCTAAACAATCGCGATGAAGAATCGCTCATTTTTCAGGTTAGGTCAGTCTCTTCGTTCGCCGGCGGGGAACAGTTTTAATTTACTCTACTTTTTCAAAATCAACTCGTTTTATCCAATATTATTTTATCCACTAACGAAATTAATGCATAATTTAAAGAAATTTTGTTCCACAGGAGCACTGGCGACATGAACCTTTTATGCGTATATATTATACAGAGAAAAAGTGGCTTCGGAATTTGACACGTTCGGTCGCGATTTGGGCACTGACATATATCATGCGCATGCGTAAGCAAGAGTCGGGGAGATTCGGGTGGACATCCAAAGTTTACTCTTTCGTTAGCAACTCTCGCCTGCAAACGCGAGCCACAAAAGTTTTGTGGCCAATCACAACGATTCTCCGTCGAGAAACTCCAGAAAAGCCGTCCTTTCTGGCGTTTCAGACCACGGTGGAGAGCGTACTTTCGGGTCGGGGAGGCAGAAAAATTTATTAAGGTATTTCAGGTGTGAAAAGACGTAAAATGAAGTTCAGCAGGCAACTTTTCAAATTTTTTTGTATGCATTTTGTTCAATGTCCAGAAGTTGTGTACAAATTTTGTGAATCCCGAAGAGCATGGTTTTTAAAAAATTAATTATTAAAATTTTTGAAATCGATGGAAAAGGTTATAAGCAAAGAAATTGATTTTAAAACTATGCTCTTCAGTATTCTGAAAATTTGCAAACTGCTTCTGGATAATTTATAGAATCCATCCAAAAAAAATTAGAAAATGGGCTGCTGAACTTCAAAAAAGCATACATTTCACGCCCGAAATACCTTAACTTCTATTCCATTTGTTGGAGATAGAGACATCTACATCGCTAGTGCAATTAATTCAAAGATGCAAACTGATTTACCGGCCTTCTGCCACTTGTTCGCTTTTTGCCTATAGCGTGCTATCTTGCTATCAAAAATTGCCTTTTTGTGTATTTCTACGAACAAAATATAGTTAAGTCTGTTTTACCGTTATTTTTGCTCTTCTGCCATTTATTTGTCCTGAACCTGCTATATATATATATATATATATATATATATATATATATATATATATATATATATATTAACAGGTTATGGGCCCAGGGAGGTGAATAGATATACTGAATTCAAGATTTGTGTTGATTTGAGGTTAGATTGTCACGTGCTCCAAAAATTAAGATGTTCGCTACGAGATATTGAGGTTAAAATAAAATGTCAACGAGTTCATTAAGCATTAATCGGATTGAACCGCTCTCTAAGGAAAATTATGAAACTTGGAAGATGCAGGTTGAGGCGCTCTTGACAAAACATGATCTCTGGGACTATGTTAGCGGTGACAAGGAGCTCCCGGCTGAAGTGACAGGAAGTACCGAGGTTGTGGCTGCAAACACAGAAGCAAGGGCAAAATGGATCACGACTGATAAAAAGGCAAAATCTGACTTGATATTGTCTATTCATCCCACTGAGCTTCAGCACGTGCGTGGATGTCATACTTCTCGTCAGGTATGGCTTAAACTTGAATCTGTATTTGCATCAAAGGGGCCTGCTCGGAAGGCTACGCTGCTCAAACAGTTAACACTTCAAAAGCTAAAAGAAGGAGGTGACGTTAGAGACCATTTAAATAAATTTTTCGATGCAGTAGATAGATTGGCCAGTATCCCTAGCGGACCAAGTGTAAAGTTCAACTCTACAATATTTCCAAAATTTTAGAGTTGGGATAGAGTTGAGTGAGAGTTCGTGTTTTTTATCAATTCTTAACACTTAATGAATAACGAAATGAGGTTTTGAGATGTCATCATCGTTTTCTCAACATTTAATGCTTTTCAAAGTTAAGAGTTGAATGTTTTTCTGAATTTTGGTATTATGCCAACTCTATCTCAACTTTATACCGGGATAGAGTTGAATGTTGGACTTTGCGGTTACTTTGCCCCAACTCTATCCGAACTTTGTTTCGGAATAGAGTTGAAAATTGAACTTTAGGGTAACTTTCCCCCAACTCTATCAGAACTTTATACCGGGATATAGTTGAGTGTTGGAATTTGGGGTTATTTTCCCCCAACTCTATCCGAACGTTATACCGGGATAGAGTTGAATGTTGGACTTTGCGGTTACTTTGCCCCAACTTTCTCCGAACTTTGTTTCGGAATAGAGTTGAAAGTTAAATTTTAGGGTAACTTTCCTCCAACTCTATCCGAACTTTATACCAGGATAGAGTTGAGTGTTGGAATTTGGGGTTACTTTCCCCCAACTCTATCCGAACTTTATACCGGGATAGAGTTGAACGTTGGACTTTGCCCCAACTCTATCCGAACTTTGTTTCGGAATAGAGTTGAAAGTTGAACTTTAGGGTAACTTTCCCCCAACTCTATCAGAACTTTATACCGGGATATAGTTGAGTGTTGGAATTTGGGGTTGCTTTCCCCCAACTCTATCCGAACTTTATACCGGGATAGAGTTGAATGTTGGACTTTGCGGTGACTTTGCCCCAACTCTATCCGAACTTTGTTTCGGAATAGAGTTGAAAGTTGAACTTTAGGGTAACTTTCCCCCACTCTATCAGAACTTTATACCGGGATAGAGTTGAATGTTCGACTTTGAGGGTACTTTCCCCCAACTCTATCCGAACTTTATACCGGGATAGAGTTGAAAGTCAAATTTTAGGGTTACTTTGCCCCAGCTCTATCCGAACTTTATACCGGGTTAGAGTTGAAAGTTAAACTTTAGGGTTACTTTGCCCGAACTCTTTCCGAACTTAATACCGGGTTGTAGTTGAGAATTGATCTTTGGATTTTTGAAAATTTGATTAGTTTTTTGAAAATTTATTTAAGAACATTGAGGTTTTGGTCAACTCTATTCCAACTATCAACGCGGTTAGAGTTGAAAGTTGAACTTTGGGTTACTTTACCCCAACTCTATCCGATCTTTATACCCGGATAGAGTTGAGAGTTGACCTTTGGGGTTACTTTGCCCCAACTGTATCCGAACTTTATACCGGAATAGAGTTGAATGTTGGACTTTGGGGTTACTTTGCCCCAACTCTATCGGAACTTTATACCGGATTAGAGTTGAGAATTGATCTTTGCGTTATTAAAAATGTTATTAATTTTTTTCAAATTCATTTAACAACATTGAAGTTTTAGTCGACTCTATCCCAACTCTACACACGGTTAGAGTTGAAAGTTGAACTTTGGGGTCACTTTGCCCCTACTCTATCCGAACTTTATACTGGGATAGAGTTACATGTTGGACTTTGGGGTTACTTTACCCCAACTCTATCCGAACTTTATACCCGGATAGAGTTGAGATTGGAATCTAGGGTTTTTAAAAATTTCATTCAAGAATATTGTGGATTCGGCCAACTCTATCCCGACTTTATCACAATTCAACACACGGTTAGAGTTGGAAGTTACTTTACCTTAACTCTATCCGATCTCTATACCAGGTTAGAGTTGAAAGTGGAACTTTAGGGTTACTTTGCCCCAACTCTATGCAAACTCTATACCGGCATAGAGTTGAATGTTGGACTCTGGGTTTACTTCACCCGAACTCTATCTGAACTTTATACCGGGTTAAAGTTGAGAATTGATCTTTGGGTTTTTTAAAATTTTACTGAATATCCGAACTTTATACCAGGATCGAGTTGAATGTTGCACTTTGGGGTCACTTCACCCCAACTCTATCTGAACTTTATACCGGGTTGGAGTTGAGAATCAACCTTTGCCTTTGTCAAAATTTTCTTGAATTTTTAAAAAATTAATTTAAGAACATTGAGGTTTTGGTCATTTCTATCCTAACTCTACACACGGTTAGAGTTGAAAGTTAAACTGTGGGTTTACTTTGCTCCAACTCTATCCGAACTTTATACCGAGATAGAACGGAATGTTGGACTTTGGGGTTACTTTACCCCAACTCTATCCGAACTTTATACGGGGTTAAAGTTGAGAATTGATCGTTGGGTTTTTAAAAATTTTATTGAATTTGTTTAAAATTCATTTAAGAACATTGCGGATTTGATCAATTCTATCCCAACTCTACACACAGGTAGAGTTGAAAGTTGAATGTTGGGGTTACTTTGCCCGAACTCTATCCGAACGTTATACCGGGAGAGAGTTGAATGTTGGACTTTGGGGTTACTTTGCCCCAACTCTATACCCGGATAGAGTTGGGATAAAGTAACCCCAAGGTTCAACTTTCAACTCTAACCGTGTTTAGAGTTGGGATAGAGTTCACCAAAACCTCAATGTTCTTGAATGAATTTTTAAAAAAATCAATAAAATGTTTAAAAACCCAACGATCAATTCTCTACTCTAACCCGGTATAAAGTTCGGATAGAGTTGAGGCAAAGTAACCCCGAAGTTCGACATTCAATTATTCTGTTCTAAAGTCCTGATAGAGTTGGGGCCAAGTAACTCCAAAGTTCAACATTGAACTCTATCCCGGTATAAAATTCGGATAGAGTTGGGGCAAAGTAACCCCAAAGTTCCACTTTCAGATCTAACCGTGTGTAGAGTTGGGATAGATTTGCCCTAAACCTCAATGTTCTTGAATAATTTTTGTTAAAAATTCAATGAAATTTTTAAAAACTCAAAGGTTAATTTTCTCTACTCTAACCCGTTATAAAGTTCCGATAGAGTTGATGTAACGTGAGCCCAAATTTCAACATTCTACTCTATCCGGTTATACAGTTCGGATAGAGTTGAGGAAAAGTAACCCCAAAGTTCAACTCTCAACTCGATCCATTTATAAAGTTCGGATAGAGTTGGAGCAACGTAACCCTAAAGTTCAACTATCAACTCTAACCCGGTATAAACTTCGGATAGAGTTGGAATGAAGTAACCCTGAAGGTCAACTTTGAACTCTAACCGTGTGTAGAGTTGAGACAGAGTTGGAATTTGAGTTGACCGGAAACTCAATGTTCTTAAATAAATTTGAGAATAAATTCGATAAAATTCTGGAAAACCCAAAAATGGACTCGATACTCTAACCCAGTATGAAGTCCGGATAGGGTTGGGTGAGAGTTGATAATAACAATTCTCAGCGTTAACCGCGTGTCAAGTTGGGATAGAATTGGGGCAAAGTAACCCCAAAGTTCAACTTCTCAACTCTAATCCGGTATAAAGTTCGGATAGAGTTGGGGAAAAATAACCCCAAAGTCCAACATTCAACTCTATTCCGATATAAAGTTCGGATAGAGTTGGGGTAAAGTAACCCCAAAGTTCAACTTTCAACTCTAACCGTGTTTTTGTTGGGATAGAGTTGACCAAAACCTCAACGTTCTTAAATGAATTTCAAAAAAATTCAATAAACTTTTTAAAAACCTAAAGATCAATTCTCAACTCTCAACTTTAACCTGGTATGAAATTAGGATAGAGTTGGAGAGAAGTAACCCCGAAGTTTAACATCCAACTCTATCCTGCTATAAAGTTGAGATAGAGTTGAGGCCAAGTAACCCCAAAGTTCAACATTCAACTCTATCCCGGTATAAAGTTCGGATAGAGTTGGGGGAAAGTACCCTCAAAGTCGAACATTCAACTCTATCCCGGTATAAAGTTCTGATAGAGTGGGGGAAAGTTACCCTAAAGTTCAACTTTCAACTCTATTCCGAAACAAAGTTCGGATAGAGTTGGGGCAAAGTCACCGCAAAGTCCAACATTCACCTCTATCCCGGTATAAAGTTCGGATAGAGTTGGGGGAAAGTAACCCCAAAGTCGAACATTCAACTCTATTCCGGTATAAAGTTCGGACAGAGTTGGGGGAAAGTAACCCCAAAGTCCAACATTGAACTCTATCCCGGTATAAAGTTCGGATAGAGTTGGGGGAAAGTAACCCCAAAGTCCAACTTTCAACTTTAACCCGGTATGAAGTTCGGATACAGTTGGCGGAAAGTAATCCTAAAGTCCGACATTCAGCTATATTCCGGTATAAAGTTCCGATAGAGTTGGGGGAAAGTAACCCCAAAGTCCAACTTTCGACTCTAACCCGGTATAAAGTTCGGATAGAGTTGGGTCCAAATCCTAAAGTTCAACTTTCAACTCTAACCGTGTGTAAAGTTGAGATAGAGTTGGGCAAAACCTCAATGTTATTAAATAAAATTTTCAAAAATGCAAAAGTTTCACTCTCAACTCTAATTTCGTGTAGAGTTGGGATAAAGTTAGGCATAAGAACAAAGATCAACTCTCAACTTTCATCGCGTGTAGAGTTGGGATAGAGTTCGCCATAAGTGCTTTACCGAAAAGTGCTTAATTGAAGAAAAAAAAAAACAAAAATCAAATATTTAGTTTTACTCACTGTAGAATTGTTCATAAGATCCAAGTTCAACTCTCAACTTTTACATAATGCGAATTTGGGAAAGAATTGACCAACTCTCACTCAACTCTCACCGAACTCTAAAATCTTGGAAAAATGTTAGAGTTTACTCGACTTTCACCCAACTCTACAGTCGGTCCGTTAGGGATGAATGTGGAAGTACAGAAAGATTTAATGTCTATCTTGTTGCTCTACAGTTTGCCCGCCAGTTTTGAAAACTTTAGATGTGCGATCGAATCCCGCGACGAATTACCAACAGCAGAAGCCCTCAAAGTTAAGATTATAGAGGAAAACGAAGTAAGAAGACAGACGAGTGCGGTTGAGACAGCTGGGGCACTCGTTGCTGGTGCTCATCGACATCTGCACCGAAAGGTGGAGAATAAAAATAATGTTAGTCATAAACCACCTACTAAATTCAAATGGAAATGCTACAGCTGTGGTAAGAGGGGTCACTTGGCCAAGGATTGTAGAGCTACATTCGGCAGTACAAATGGTGAGAAATCAAAACCAAGTGCGAATAATGCTACTGATGACACCTATGCTGCATTCATTGCCCAACAAGGGAAACGAGGTAAGGGGGACCCTACGTTACGACCATAGATTCTCGATAGTGGAGCCACCAGACACCTGTGTGCAGATAAAAGGACGTTTGAACGTCTTGATGAGTCAACGGGTGGTTCTATAAACCTCGCAAGTAACGCTTCTAGTCCTGTCCAGGGGAAAGGAGACGTTTGTGTGCCTGTCGCAGATGGAACAGATCACAAGTGGGTTAAGCTCCAAAATACTCTATATGTACCTGAGTTAAGATCCAATTTAGTTTCAGTTGCTAAGATTACGGATAAGGATCACTCAGTACTTTTTGATCGTCATTCAGCTACGGTTTTGAATTATGATGGGCAAGCAATAATGACTGCAATGCGTTGTGGTGATCTGTACTATCTGAAGGAAAATTGTGACATGGCTAGCATTGCGGAATCCAAAGGGGATAAACGCGTATGGGAATGGCATGAGCGCATGGGACATTTGAACGCACAAGACTTGTTAAAAGTTATCAATCGAGAAGCCAAAGAAAAAGTTACGATGCGGGAATTAAAATGCCTGTCGCAGTGTGAAGTGTGTCTTCGAGGAAAAATGGCAGCCATACCATTTCCCAGGAGTCAACGACAAACTGAGGAAGTCCTAGCATTGGTTCATTCAGACGTGATGGGCCCATTTAGAGTACAGGCAACAAATGGAGCCAGATATGTCGTCACATTCGTGGATGATTACTCCAGGTGGGTTGAAGTTTTCTTCTTGAAAGAAAAGGATGGAGTCTTTGAAGCCTTCAAGCTGTATGAGGCTCATATTGAGCGACAGACTGGGAAGAATATTAAGTGTGTTCAATCAGATAATGGCAAGGAATACAATAACGTAAAATTGAATTCACTGCTGGCTAGCCAGGGAATTGCTCGTCGCTTCAACAGGACCTTGTTGGATATGACACGGTGTCTGCTGATCCAGTCAGAATTACCGTTGTCTTTCTGGTCAGAAGCTATGGCAACCGCATGCCACATTCGGAATAGGTGTCCCTCCACGAAGCTGAACAGGGAGACACCCTATGAAAAATTTAAAAATGAGAGAGTTGGCCTGAGCCACTTAAAAATATTTGGATCAAGTGTGTATGTACTGAATAAGGATCCAACCAAAGGAAAATCTGCTGACCGATCAATCAAGGGAATCTTTGTTGGCTATCCAAGAGAAACCAAGGGGTATAGAGTATGGTTGCCGGAGGCGAGGAAATTCATCACTGCCAGAGATGTAAAATTTGTCGGTGGAATCTCGGAAACGTGTTTAAGTGATAAAAAGGGGCTCGTATTACTGGAAGGAGAGCTCGAGAAAAACAGTGAGACTGCCGAATTTGAAACGATTCCGAAAAATCGAATGGCTGGAAGTACTCAGATAGGATCAATATCTGACATATCACCTATGCCAGAATCAGCGAAAAGGTCTCCACCTGTGGCACCTACTAAATCTGAGGGAGATTCACCGTATGGTACACCTGGTAAAATCGCTACTCCAGCACCACCAGCGCAGCCTGATCGACGTGCGCCTGGAAGACCCAGATTATTGCGAACTGGTCGCAGAGGTCGTCCAAGGAAAATATTCTCGACCTACAGTGGGAATGACTTAGATGAAGACGGATGGCCTTAAACATGACTTAGATGGCCTTAAACAAGCCGGTCGACTATGGTATACGCGGCTCTCTAGAAAATTAAAAGCTATCGTACTGGAGCCAACAAAAGGGGAACCATGTATGTATCATGCGCATCGAGGTGATAATTTACTACTACTCGTTGTTTACGTTGATGACATACTAATGGCATCAACAGATGCTGGTTGGGTTGATGAAGTAAAGATGAAACTTTTGGAAGAATTTGAGATCAAGGATCTCGGTCTAGCCAAGCATTGTTTAGGGCTGGAGATCGAGCAAAACGAAAACTCTGTTACAGTGACCCAGAGCAGGTACACTCATAACATTCTGCATACTTATGGAATGGCTGAATGTAACCCAATATCGACAACCTGCTGAGGTCCAATCGAAAGGAGTCGAGGAAGGTACAGAGCCAAAGGAAGAAGAAAAATGGCCTTACAGGGAGTTAATCGGTTCCCTCATGTATTTGGCAGTTGGGACGAGACCAGATATAGCCAATACGGTCTCACGGCTGTCTCAACATACGAACAACCCTGGTAATCAACATTGGAAAGCCGCTAAGAGGCTTTTACGATATTTAGCTGGGACAAAACATTTAGGAATAATGTACACCCAGACAAATGATTCACTATTTGGTTATTCCGATGCTGATTGGGGGGCATGCACGACAGACCGTCGCTCATTCACTGGTTACTCATTCTTCTTGGGAGGAGCTGCGATCACATGGAAATCTCAGAAGCAGCCTACGGTGGCATTGTCGTCAACAGAGGCAGAATACGTTAGCATGTCTGAGGCTACGAAAGAGGCATTGTATTTGAGGAGTCTGCTTCTGGAACTTAAGCTTGAAGAGTTCATACCTGTGACCCTATTTGCTGATAACCGTGGGGCACAACAACTGGCATCAAACTCTGTGTATCATGCAAGAACCAAACACATCGACATTCGGCATCATTTCATCCGAGAAGCGGTTGAGAATGGTTCAATTACAATTGCTCATGTTCCGACGGATCAGATGACATCAGACGTCTTGACGAAATCTTTGCCACGAGATCTTCATTGGACATGCACTGATGAGCTTGGACTCGTTGATCGAACTGGTTGTTGAGGGTTTACATTTTGAGAGGGGTGTGTTGGAGATAGGGGCATCTACATCGCTAGTGCAATTAATTCAAAGATACAAACTGATTTACCGGCCTTCTCCCACTTGTTCGCTTTTTGCCTATAGCGTGCTATCTTGCTGTCAAAAATTGCCTTTTTGTGTATCTCTACGAACAAAATATAGTTAAGTCTGTTTTACAGTTATTTTTGCTCTTCTGCCATTTATTTGTCCTGAACCTGCTATATATATATTAACACCATTTAATTTGAAAACAAAAATTAATCTTAGTTTAATGGCAAATTACTCTACACTGTGAATTTTTCATATTGTTACCGAGTTAAATTTTTAATTTACAAATTTTTTTTTTAATCTAAAAACTAGCATATCGATAGGGCAAAAAAATTATAATTTCGAATTAAAATGTGTTTCATAGAAATTTTTTGTAGGTGTTTAAAATGGTTTGAATTATAGAAGAACATTTTACTTCCTTAACATTTTATTATCCTATTGTAATAAGCACAACCTCATAACATCGATTATCTCGTACAAATATAAAATATATTGAAGATTTGTAACTCCAAAATACATGTGCATCGGTTCTGTGTAGAATCAAAAGCTACGCGCATGCGCTGGTGGAAATCGCGTCGACAGATTCTGTCGAAATCCGACAGAAAATGTCAAATGTCGACAGAATCTGTCCAAAAAAGGGCGTGGAAAAAATATCATTTTCTGTCGAAATTCGACAGAATCTGTCATTTTCTGTCGGATTTCGACATAAAATGACGATAATTTCGGATAGTGTGACAAAATCTGACATTTTTTGTCATTCAAAGGTTTGTCAGAATCTGTCGAAATTCGACATTTTATGACAAACCTTCGAATGACAAAAAATGTCAGATTCCATCGAACTCTCCGAAATGACCGTCATTTTCTGTCGATTTCTGACATTATATTATATGTCGAAATCTGACAGAATATGACATATTTTATCAGAAAATGACATAAACCATTCGACAGAATCTGTCAGAATTCGTCAGAATTTGCCAGAATTTCACAGAAAATGTCGAAATTCGACATTTTATGTCATTCAAAACTGTTGCCAGAATATGACATATTTTATCAGAACATGAAATAAACCATTCGACAGAATCTGTCAGAATTTTACAGAAAATGGCATAAAAAATTCGACAGAATCTGGTAGAATTCGTCAGAATCTGTGAAATTCGTCATTTTCTGTCGAATTTCGACAGGATCTGTCGACGCTATTTCCACCAGGGCTCAGTCAATTAAGTTTGAATTAACAATTATGAGGGCGTGTGAAATCCGCTGTTTGTGATTGTATGATAAAAGAAACAACACTGGTTTATTATTTTTCAAGATCGCTCGATAAATTTGAGACTTTGTCATCATTTTTTAACAATATCATATGTTTGTAAAGTTGTGCACTCTAGTCTTCACCCATCTCGTAACGAGGCATTCTATTATAAGCCAAAAGGAAAACACACTGATCATAACCTACAAAAGTGAAAAAGAAATTTAAAGTATGCATACGTGTAGAGAAGGCGTTCATAAATGACAGATTATAGTGTAAAAGCAGTAAAAGTAGTGTTGATCATATCTTAGAAAGAAAAATAGTACAACAAACATCAAACCCATAGACGACGTAACAAAATAATGATAGTACTAATATCATGACGTGTGTATACGTCAGCAGTAACTAGCAGTAACTATCAGCAGAATCAAATTTTTTAAATTGAAACATTTGCAGCTAATTTTATAGGCAGGGTCTATTTACACGGTCCACGGTAAATTTGGGTATATGGCAGAAGCATGCAGAACTTTACCGTGGCCCGTGTGAATAGACACTTCCTTTGAAATAATAATTTTTAAGTTTTGGAATAATCAATAATCACCACAATATAATTAATAATATTAAAATGATTCATCCATTATTAAATAAGATTTAAAATTTTGAAAGTTAATCATCAATCACAAAATATAAATAATCAACAATATTGAAATTTTCCATGGCTAGATGGCTAAGAAAATTGCCTATGACCATATGGACATTTAGCCATAAGGAACGGTCATGGTCGTTTGCCGATGACGAATTTGCACCGAGTCCATGGGATCTTTCCAATCAAAATACCATCCTCTCTTACTGTCCGGCATTGCCACGATGGTCCACTTTGTTACTACTTCCCCTGATACCGTGATATCAATGTGCAATAAACAAAACGACTTGAAAATCTTATTGTTGCCTTTTGGGGTTTAAAAATTATTTACAAAGATTGTAATACTCTGTGACAAACGCAATTCACCAATATTTAATTTTGCCCCGCATTTAATTTTGCCACTCATTTAATTTTGCGCAGTCATTTGATTTTGCCCCACTCTCCCCTAGGGTAACCTACCCAATAGGTGTACGGGGTCCAATAGATGGACGGTCGTCTTTGGAATAACAAACTGTTATTATTTTTAGTCCCTTAATGACATTTTCTTTACTCCAGTTTTTATTTCAATTTTTGAAACACAGTCGTCGATCTACTGAGCTGTTTTTTATGCGACCATCTATTGGTCCGTTTACCATATGAAGAATTTATATGAAGCTTTTAAATTAAATATTTCGTGATAATGTCTTTTTGGAATTGTTAGAAATCTATCACCATTCTGGCTCTGAAAAAAGCTTCGCCTCTTGTCATTTCCACACTTTCGTAAAAGGCGACATTTGAATGATGCTGGCCGTTTCCTAACTCAATTTTAATTCTTGTAGCACATCCAATTATAAATTTTGAATTTTTTTCTTCTTCATAATCTGTAAAGAATTAATTGACTCAGCAGTAATTCTAAAGGCTATATTCGTCAGACCAGAAATAGGAAACCTTGCAATTCCAAATTACAACAAATTGTTAATAAAAAAATTGTTTTTCTTTGTGATTACCAGTAATCACAGAAGCCAATTAATAATTCTAAAATTAATTCATTAATCATAATTGTAAATTTTTTAATTAATCAATTGATTGTTAATTGTAGTTTCTCAGAAAAAAAATTAATTCTAATAACCGTGAAAAATATTCTAAAAGTAAGGGTCGATACTGATACTAATCCCTACGTCAGATAATGCTTTTAAGACCTCGTGATGACACAATACTATTAAAACTATTCAATGAATGACTTAAAAATACCTATTTTTTGCTCAATAATTTCATGAGACCAGCCTATTGTCTTGAAGACATCATTTGCCGTATAAATTAGCCCAGCATAAATGTCACTGTAGTATCCATTCGTTGTCATTGTGATGCTCTCTCTGAACTATGATTTAAAAAATTGCGTTTTTATTGTATTGTTTATAAATAATACATATTACTCTTCATATAACTTATTCTCTATCACCTTTAATTATTTATGTCCAGTTTATGCGTTGTATATTCTTTTTTTTTGGTTTTTTGGCAAAATTTGTAAATGTGATATGAAGTCTGCTGCTTTTTTGTTTGTACGTTTGTTATATATTCTATTTATTGGTTTATCGACTTTGAATTACATTTGTTTATTAATTTATGCATGGAAAATAATTACGGAATTTATTTTGGATTTCACTAAAATTGTCAAATAATCCATTACAATTTTAGTGATGATAAATTTCGAGAGACTAAACATATTTAAATATTAAAACTTTAAAAATCATCTACAAAATGAATGAAATTCGAAAAGTTTTATGTTAATTTTTTATTGTAATATGTAGACTTGATTTTCTATCCTAGGGTTGATGGTGATGGTCAGTTTTTAAGTGTAAAACTTATTTTAGGAAAAGGTATTGACGGTCATTGGGTAATTCGGGTCACTTTGACTTCTACAAAATAAAGAATTATTTTGTTCTGAAAAAACTTTTCACAACTTGAGTTTTTGAATTTTAATTTTAAACATTTTTAATGATGGGGCATAATTTTGCATAATAAAATGCACTATTTTAAATAAATATAATAATCTAAGGGACAACACGCTGGCCGTTGTTCATTCCATAGAGCGGAGTGGGGCAAAATAAAATGACGGGACAAAATGAAACATGAAAAAAACGGATGGGTGCCATGGGTGCCATTTTGTTTCTCACTGGTATGACTCCAAAAATAATAATTTTATACCCATGACCATGGAGATCTCTATGAATGTTTGAGCATGGTCGTTTGTCCATAAGCCATCACAATGCGCGTTTTTCGGTGGAGCATTTCCACGACAACTAGGCCATGGAGTTTTATATGTCTCGTTGTCCATAAGAAATCTTCATGGTAATTGGTCCGTAGGAGTTTATGCTTCCTATGTTTATGTTTGTCTATGGGGATTTCAATATTGATTTTTCTGTGGAGAACTTCGATGGCTAATTGTCCATAGAGGTTTCAACGTCCATTTTACGATGCGAAATTTCCATGACCATTTATGCATGGGGGTTTATACACCCGTTGCTCGATGAGAAAGTTCCATAGCGGTTGGCCGATGTAAAATTAAGTACGGAAATTTATTATGGACAAACGAACATGAAAATTTCGCATGGACAAATGTTCATGGAAATCCCCGATCGACAAACGGACAAACAAATCTAAATGACTATGGAAGTTTCCGACATAAAAACCTGACTTAGAAATTCCGTGGACCCCCTGAAAATTCCCCATCGACAAATGACCATGGAAATTCCACATGAGTAAGTCGCCGTAGAAATTCTCCATGGATAAAACCCCGTAGAAATTTTCCACGGCGAAATGGCCGTGGAAATTCACAATGACTAAATAGCTGTTGGAAATATTGACGGCAATTTAGCTATGGAAAATATCTACGGCGATTTAACCGGCGAAATTTTCATGTTCATTTAGCCATAATGGTTTTCTCCGGCCATTCGTTAATGTGTCATTCTCTAGGGGTGAAGCGGGTTTCCATGTCTGAATGAAGTAAATTTCGAAAGCGACTTTTCTCAAGACAAATAGACTTATAAGCCCCATAGGTAATTGGCCGTGGAAATTTTCCGTGGCTAAAAGAACATCGAAATTTGCCGTGGTTAAAAAACCATGCAAATTTACCATGACGAAAATATCATGAGAATTTCCCATGACCAAAAGACCATGGAAATTTTCCATGGCTAGATGGCGAAGGAAAGTACCAATGACCATATGGACATTTAGCCATAAGGAACGGCCATGGTCATTTGGCCATGACTAATTCCCATGGGGTCCATGGAATCTTTCCAATCAAACTACCATCCTCTTTTACTATCCCGCATTGCCACGATGGTCCACGTTGTTCCTACTTCCCCTAATGCCCTAAGATGAATGAGCAATAAACAAAACGAGTTGAAAATTTTATTGTTACGTTTTGGGCTTTAAGAAATATTTAAAAAGATTGTAGTAATCTGTAACAAATGCAATTCACCAATATTTCATTTTACCACGTCATTTCATTTTGCCCCGCCCACCCCTATATTTTAAATATTAACAGGATGTAAATGTAGTTTACAATTCCAAGAGTAAATTCAAATCCCACGTGCTCCAAAATAAATTCAATTGACAGATACTATCAAGTTCGGTATAACAAAAAAAAACTATCAACTTTTAAACATTTGTAATTGCAATTGAGTAAGATATTTGACATTGTCAAAAAACTGAAATAATAGCTTACGAGTTTGAATTGCAAAATGGAGAATTACACAACGGATTATTACAAAAATCGTAAGTACACTTCTAGAAGTTTATTAATATGGATAATTATAATAATAACATTAACAAAAAATTTTATTGCTAACATTACTGAGTGGCCTCTGAGGTGAAGTCGGAACCCTCGAGGACCACTTATTCATTTCAATGACGGGTAAAAAGAAATAATCATAATTGTAACAATATGATTTGTAATATTATTTAGTTCTCGACGATGAGTAGGATGAGGCGTTAATTCGGGCATTGGATGAATACGAGGAGAAAGAGAGAGAAAAGACACAAGAAAATCTGAAAGCAGCCGCACTTAATAAAGAAGAATCCAAAAAAAAAAATAAATTTAATTATAAAGTTGCAAAGGAAAAAATGACAAAAAGGCAGATGTTTCATTAATTTTTTTTTTTTAATTAATTTTTATAATGTAAGTTAATTGATGTTTCCATACAAATGAAAAAAAATTGTTTGTGACGAGTAGGAGAGTTACAGGCCAAACCGAAGGCGAGGTCTGCAATCACACTTGCTGGGAACTTTTTCTTTCATGCATTTCCAATGGAATTGTATGACTACGGTAAAATAATTTTTTTTATTGTGCAAAGCGTAACAAAATGTTCTTAATTTACGTTGTATCATGAAATTATTGTGAAATAATTCATTAAGTTTTTTTTCATTAAATAATTCGTATAATTGTAATGAACATAATATACCTAATTCTAGACTAAATTATAATTGCTATAACCGCATTGAACTCTTTTCACAGCGTTGTCCAAAATTCAAATTATTATGCTTCGTTTTTTGATGATAAATATATCAAAAATATTTATGTTTAACATATTAAAAAAAATTTATCGTCATTTTTAACGACTCTTTTGGTTTAAATTCTCTGTTACACTGTCTAAATTAACTATATTAAAATTATTCTACGTCAAAAATATTTTATTAATAAACATCTAATATACATTAATTTTTTATTTCATAGGAAAGCCAGTAAAACTGATGAAGACATCAAAACAAAATTAGTCCACCATCAAAATATGAAGGAGATAAAATAATAATAAAGAAATGATTTATGTGGTATTTATTCAAAATTGTAAAATTATATATAACATGGAATCAAATAATTTTCTGTGTCTCTTTTCTTCAATAGCTTTAATTTATAAGTATTCTTCATTTTAGTTATTTACTGGGTAAACCTTAATGATATCCAAGATTTGTTCATTGTTATTACGATAACAATGAACCAAAGAGTGGAAATTGGTACGCGAGTGAGGGTCACACAGGACAAAAAACGTTGAGGTTCTCGGTCCTGTGAAATAAAAGAAAAATTGATTTAAAAAAATCGCCTTATGAGGCACAGTTTAAAAGGCGTAGTAATTGACCGTTTTGTATTTTGAAAAATCAAAATTTTCGACCGATTATCGACGCAATCCCGTTAAAATTATATTAATTAGAAATTTTTGCGTAATACGTTGATGTAACTTATATTCTATAAATTAGTGGTTTTAGGTATGCGTATTTTATATAGTTAAAACAATTTCACAAAAAATATATTTCTTTCTGGTTGTGTCCAAAATCACTCACTATCTAAATAATTTAATATTCAGAAATAGATAACTATAAAAATACCAACACTTACGACAGCTCACAGTAATAGCTGACAACCATTGAGTGGAGTTTGTAGTCATTATTAATAAGAGAAAACTAATTTTTAGATGTTAGTTATAGAAATATTTATTCAAACTTATACATAAATTTGTCCATATGTTTTCTACTATAAATGATTATAAATTATTCAGATTCAATAGCTTCTCGTGACTTCATTTTTATAATTTTTCCATGAAAATTAAGTTGTTCTATTGAATTGACCTTCCACTCAAATTCACGAAAATCTTGATTATTCCATAGTCCATCCAATGGTAATTCTATAGTACATTGTCTGTGTGGTATAGCATTCCTTATGTATACCAGCTGTTTATGAATAGGCATTTTAATGAGAACATCATGAATAGGAAAAAATAAATCAATTATTCTGATACTTACGTAAGGACGCGGGAAATTTTGAACGAAGTTGTTAAATAAATTCCATAGATTTTGATTACATATTATCACTTTTGCTAATACAGATCGAGTCCCATAATATCCGTTGAATAAAATGAAACAAAAAGTTTGTTGACCATCAATCATCCTCAATCCAATAATGTCAAAGACTACTCCTGTTAAACTAATAAAAATATTATTATTAATGATGGAAATTGTTAAAACAAAGCGTCTTTTTTATTAAACTCATTCATCGTATTATTCCGTGTGATAAAATATAAATAAATATTAGACTAGCAACAATCGAACGCATATTTAAACTCTCATCTGGTGATTTCGATGGGTAAAAAAAGCAAACTCAAATGCAAATTAATCTGAATTTTAAAAAATGTAGTCTAGGTTTCTATGAACTCTATATTTCTATACTCTATATCTAAGGAATTCTATATTTTACCCTTAAAACTTAAAGAACACCCACTTTAACTGTCAATAAAAAATATAAGTAAAAGAAAATTAATTTTTGATTCTTCAAAAAATTCAACAAACCCATTCACAACCTAAAGTCAAAGATAAAGTGAAAGTTCTTCCTTTGAAAAAAATAAAATCGAGATTTAAAAATTAAATTTCATTTGCTGTCTCAAAAATTAAAGAAAATTTCCAAAAAATCTAATTAATTAAAATTAATAAAATACTTTTCTAATTTTCTTGAAACATTAAACAAAACGTGGAATTGGAGATTGTCCTCTAAGTTCTCGACTTACAATAAAAGAAAATTATGTCAATTTCGATAAATAACCATCACATTTTTTGAAAAGACCGTCTGGCGATTAGTCGGTTAAAGGTGATTATAGGTTGGTTGCACTGTCAGTTCGTTTATTTTTTTTTATTTATATAATTAAATTGTATTCAAAATCTAACTTTCACCTAACGTTGATGTGCATTATGATACATTGGGAAATAATAACTTTTATTTACTTAGGAATAATATATGCGAAATTCCCTGATTGTGCTCGGTGCCTAACTTTATGAAATTTTAATTTACAAAAATATATGGGTGAATCATTCCTTGAGAATCTAATCCTTCCTTAAGGGTAATTTATCACCAAACTGCTGAATTTGCCGTAAAAAGGCAAATACCCTCGATTTCCGAGTAATTTATGCTATTTAGGTTAAATTACTACTAGGTGAATGTAAATTACACTAAGGTAAAGGGTATTTTAATCGAAGTAGTGGAACTTGCCGTTAAGTATAAAATACCCTGGAGCAATAATAAAATAAATTTGACAAAGGATTCTTTACCCATAGTCTTTTATGTGTGAATAATTACGTACTTTCGGGGACTACCTTCTTCAGTATTATTCATTAAATAAGGATATTTCACATCCATTTCGTCTTATCGGAAACCAGCTTGAAGTAATCTTGTAAAAAAAACAATTAAACGTAATCTTATTAATAAAGTATTTCATTAATGTGCAACTTGAGCTTAGAACTTTATTCAAATAGTCTATTGTTGGGGGGATATAGAAAGTATTGCCTGCTTAAAATGATACGAAAAATAATGCAACTTTATTCAATAGTACCTTCAGGTACTTCCTCAGAATTTTTTTAAATGAAGAAATATAGTTTAAAAAACTTCAGCTTGTTTAAAAATTGAAATAAAAACTCGAGTAAAAAAAAACGTGATTTCTTCGCGTATTTTCCTATTCAAAAGACGACTGTCCACCTATTGGACCCCGTACATCTATTGGGTAAGTTACTCTAGGGGAGGGTGAGGCAAAATGAAATGACGGACCAGGTTCACTGATTACCACTATAATGACAAGCTTCATCCCATCTCTCACAATTAATAATTCAGGAGAACATTCGGAAGCTATTTACCAATGACATTGGTAGAGATGAAAATAAGATTCCATAATGAATACATCTGAGAAATACATTCAAATAGGGGACAATTCACCGCTTGTTTCATTTACTAATAATTAATAGATAAGTTTTCGGGCAATGAGGGTCTCTTTCAAAATTTTCGAGTGGGAAATTATTAAAAAAAGAATTTTGAAACGAATATTTTTGACCTTTTGGCGGTTTTAAATTACGAGGTTACTTTTAAGGTTAAGAACACCTCTACAACAACTCTTCACTAGGTAAGAGTTAAGAGTTGAGCTTTCAGGATTGTGAGTAACTTTTATCCAACTCTTAACTTGGTAAGAGTTAAGAGTTGAGTTTTGATGGTTACTTTGATGGACATCTTGGCCAAGATGGATCCCTGGGGCAAGATGAACTCCTGGGCGAGATGGTCCTCTGAGGCTATCTTGCTCTAGCAGACCATCATCCCTTAGCGGTCCATCTCACCCTATGTGCCCATCTTGCTCTAGTTAGGAGTGGAGTTTTAAGCTACGACCAACTCTTATCCCACTTTTAACATGGTAAGAATTAAGAGTTGAATTTTAAGGGTTACGACCACCTCGTATCCAATTCTTAACTAGGTAAAAGTGAAGAGTTGAATTTTGAGGGTTACGCCCAACTATTACTCAACTCTTGACTAGGTAAGAGTTAAGAGTTGAATTCTGAGGATTACGACCAACTCCCATCTAAACTAGGTAAGAGTTAAGAGTTGAGTTGTCGGGATATGACCGACTGTTACCAGGTCTCACCGGAGAAAGAGTTGAGAGTTAAGTTTTCGGTATATGACCAACTCTTTACCAACTTTGTCCGAACTCTTCACTGCGGTAAAAGAGTGGAGAGTTGAGTATTCGGAATATGGCCAACTCTTGACAAACTCTTCACCACGGTAAGGGGTAAGAGTTGGGACTTGAGTCTTCGGAACATGACCGACTCTTGGCCAACTCTGAAGCGGGGTAAGAGTTAGGAGTTGAGTTTTTGGGATATGACGAACTGTTCGCCAACTCTTCACTGCGGTAAGAGTTAAGAGTTAAGACTTGATTGTTCGGAATATGACCGACTCTTTGCCAACACTTGACCGGGGCAAGAGTTAAGAGGTGAGTTTGTGGTATATGAGCAACTATTCACCAACTCGTCACCGGGGTTGGAGTTAAGAGTTGAGTTTTCGGAATATGACCAACTATTTACAAACTCTCAACTGAGGTGAGTTTTCGGGTTATGAACAACTTTTTCCGAACTCTTTACCAGTTAAGAGTTGGATTTTCAAGATATGACGAACTCTTTGCCAACTCTTTACTGGTTTCGAGTTGAGAGTTGGGTTTCCAGGTTATGCCTAACAATTTACCAGTTCTTCAGCGGAGAGAGAGTTAACCGTTCAGTTTTCTTTTCAAATTCTTCACTAGCTAAGAGTTGAGAGTTAAGTTTTTGGCACAAAATTTTCGCATGAGTGCTTCAATCTTTTGTTTTTCCAGCAGGGCAACTGCATACAATGTTATCGACGGGACGGCGCCTCGCGTACGCTTTTTCATTAACCTGTCCGTTGTCACGTGGTTACACCACCGTTCTTTAGGCCCCCAAGAGAAAATGTCTTTTGGGCTCTACACCCCAGTACGACAGAGAGGTTGGAGTGCTTTGGAAGGTGGAAATGACGCGCTCGGGGGGTGGGGATCACTAGCACATGCGGTACAATCACCGAAATCCTTTAACCCGTCAGCAGTCGCGTTATGCTCTCACCTAAATTTTCAAATCGCGTAAAACATCTTTAAATTAAAATATTCCCATGAAACTTTTGTGATGCCTCAAGCAACTATCCTTTTTTCCTCTGATGTAAAAAAAACGCTCTAAAATTGTCACATTGAATAGAAAACTAATCATTTTTGGGCGTCCTGACCGTGCGCGCATCCTTCCCCACTCCTAATTCAATGCGACCTCTCGCTTGCACGAGTGCGCTGAGCCTATGATGAGACATTGTGTCGCGACGCGACTAAAGCACGTTGTAAAGTCGACGCGACTGCTGACGGGTTACTCGCGTCAAGAGAGAATCGCTGAGGCGCGCAAAGGGATGTGAATAAATTATTATTTATCGATGAATTGAGCCATGGGGAAGGTAATTTTCCTATTTCAGAGATATCTATTTATTTCAGATCAAGTAGGATAGTTGCTCCAGGCATGAGAATAGTGTCGATCAAATGTTTCAAGAATGTTTTTTGAAGAAGTTTTGTATAAGTTACTTCCTCAGTAAAACTTGAGAAAGAAATATGTGAAAAATTTGGTAATATGCTGAATACCTGAAATTGGATGCGTTTGAAATTGATTCTCAAAATCTCAATGCCCTTCACCATTAAATAATCCAGATATACAACATCAAACAGTCGAAAGATTGCATTTTTTCAATTGTCGACCTACTATATCGCGATGAACAAGAGGTAAGCGGGTCGTCAGATTTTGAGAATCGGTCTCAAACTTAGTTTACAAAATGTAATCCAACTTTTACGTCTTCAGCACATTAAAAAATTTTGCACGTCTTTATGTTTGAAGTTTTACTGCGGAAGTACCTTAACAACAAATTGGAACATTTTGTCGTGCTGACAGAATACTTGTCAGATTATGTCATACGAATTGGATATCTTTACAATGCTCCGCGGGCACAGAGGAATTTAATTGGAATAATAAGATAATAACCCTAAAAAATATAAATTTCAACAAATCGCAACCTCGGATTTTTGGCATTACACACGAGACAATGCCAAAGGAAATTACCTTATGAATTTTTTCCCCATCTATTTTCCTTATTTAGCTGAGTTGCAGTTTGTCAAGCTCCTCTTTGCTCCAGTGCACAAATCAACCGATCAAATGGCAATCACTGCACTGATATAAGGGGATTAGCCATTGTTAACGAATAGATTTAGCTGACGTTGCACTTTGTGGATTTACACTTTGTGCTTTATGTTTGAGCGTTCTTGGTAACTCTCAATCGAAAGCATTAATTTTTTTATAAACAAATGACATAGAGCCAACAATTAACAGACAATGGTTTTTTGTTAATATGAAACATTGTTTGTTGGGCACGTTATTCTCTATCTTCGCCCGTTCTTGCAACATCGGAGGTTAAATAATTGAATTGTTACAGACAAATGATAGACCAAAAATGTTCAAAGAAAAAATAGTTGTTCTTCATGAGAAAGATTTCTTGTTGAAAAAGTTATTCTCTATCTTCAATAGTTTCTCCAAATTAGTTATCTTCAATTAGTATCTCCAAAATCGAAGTTTTTTACTTTAGTGACCGGTTTTGTTGAAACTATGTGTTGAAACTATGATCACAATGTAATTACTTATAAGTTAGCACAAGACGTATTGATTGAAAAAAAAATAGTTAAATCCCACTTTTCGTTCGAGAGAAATCGGTGGACAAAATTTTTGGATACAGACTCACACGCAAACGTTTTTTTTTGAAGACTCAAGAAGACTTAAGAAAAGTTAAGAGTTGGATAAGAGTTGGTCGTAACTGAAGTCTCAACTCTTAACTCTTACGCAAAGTTAAGAGTTGCTCGTAACCTCTAAAATCTCAACTCTTAACGCTTAGGAGAAGTTAAGAGTTGGTCGTAACCTCTGAAATCTCAATTCTTAACTCTTAGGAGAAGTTAAGAGTTGGGTAAGAGTTGGTCGTAACTGAAGTCTCAACTCTTAACTCTTTCGCAAAGTTAAGAGTTGGGTAAGAGTTCCTCGTAACCTCAAAAATGTTAACTCTTAACTCTTACGAAAAGTTCAGAGTTGGGTAAGAGTTGCTCCTAACCTCTAAAATCTCAATTCTTAACTCTTAGGAAAAGTTAAGAGTCGGGTAAGAGTTGCTCCTAACCTCTAAAATCTCAATTCTTAACTCTTAGGAAAAGTTAAGAGTCGGGTAAGAGTTCGTCGTAACGTCTGAAATCTCAACTCTTAACTCTTAGGAAAAGTTAAGAGTTGGGTAAGAGTTGCTCGTAACGTCTGAAATCTCAACTCTTAACTCTTAGGAAAAGTTAAGAGTTGGGTAAGAGTTGTAACGAGATTTTCTCGTTAGGGTTGGAACCCCCGTAAATATCACATTCAACACTTCATAGTACGAATGCAGTGCCATCTGATGACAGCTGAAATAAGGCTGTGGGAGGATGCTAGGACCAGAGAAGGACGTGGGCAAGCGGGTCTGGGTGAGACAGCGCCCCCATCGTCTGGAGGACGCCAGTAGATGATCGTCACATGTGCATTCCGCTCTGTTGGCGGAAGGTTAAAGGCCGACGTACAGGCATCCCAACATAGCGGATCCACCGGCCATGGAGTAAGTGAAAACGGATTCGTTGAGACGAGAGATACAAACCTCTCGCTTCTCAGAGTTATCTTAGCCCCCATTGAACCCCTGAGTGAGTCGTGATTCGGTCGACGGGAATATATAGATTCTGGCAGTGAGGACACGCACCGCCAGGTTAGTAATAAGGGCAAGTGACTCGCGTTGATAGTGCAGTAATTGGTGGTCAAGAGTGTGGGTGGTCGTAAGGAGGTTGAGAGATAACCCCTTGGTCAGATCAGCCTCTTGACGTCCCAAACCCTGAGGGGTCCCGAAGGACACGCAAGTGATCCGGACCTTCTCCTAGAGTCGAGCTACGTAGGAGAAGAAAGAACCATCCTAGACATAGAAATATCTCTAATGGAAAGCCCGGCCAATACCCGTAAAAAAGGCTATTATACGTTGTTGCTATGCCACGTCCTGAAAAGGCGCGAGGACTTGCGACGTGGCCTCTCGCAATACCGAGCTAGCATCAGCTTGTCACGGTAGAGGGGCGAGGTCCACCAAGTCCGGAGTGTATCCTGCGTCGGTGCCACGCGATCAACGTCGCGTAATGCAACGTTATGGCAATTCGAAGAGCACGCGATCAGGCAAGAGAAACTCTACGCTGATGCGAAAAGATGGCAACCTCCTCCCAGACCGGAGGATTCTCTGTGTCCCAGTTTTGCGTACCGCAGCACGAAGACACAGACGGCCGAGAGAACAGCGCTGAAAACGGCGCTATCAACAGAGGCTCCAGCAGTCGTAGAACCCGCAGAGGTTATCTACGATGAAGAGCTCGCTGTGGCCGAGTTAGATGTAGAGGTAGCGCACGCTCTGCAGAGGCGTGGCGCTCCTCTAGGGAGGGGTGGAGGTCGTGGATCTACCAGACCTATGTTGGTGTGTTGCAACTGCGACAAGGTCGGCCACACCTTGAGATTCTGCAGTGCACCCAGAACAGTCTTTTGCTATGTCTGCGGTGAAAAAGGGGTGCACACACCAGAGTGCCCAAAGTGCAATCCGGGAAACGCCAAAAAGGCGTAAGCGCAGAAAATTCACCTACGCAGCTGGCAACCTCGGATAAAGGAGCCCAAAGAGAACTGAAAAGTCCGGAAGCTAACGTATCCGAGAAAGTAGAATCTCTGGAAATAATGAAGTCAGAATCCAGAAATGACAAAGAGAGTGAAAAACTCTCGTGGGAATCATTGACGGATCCCGTGGCATTGACGTCGCCAGAAACAACTTCCCCCTGGGAATTTGTGAGGCAGGCGATGAAAAAGGGAGTCACTTTTTCCTTCCATGTAGACATTGAAATTCGTGGAAGGAAGATTCACGGTCTAGTGGATTCCGGTGCATCTCGAACATTCGCTGGAGAAGCGGGAATTGAGCTGTTGTGTTCTTTGGGCAGTAGCGCTAAAAGAATACCACCCAGACGAATTCTAGTGGCGAACGGCTAGCTCGAAGTGGTGAAAGAAGCCGCAGAAATACCTCTGGTATTAGGCGGAAGAACAGTCACAGTGGAAACGCTTTGGATGGCCTCGCTGTCCGAAGATTTCATACTAGGGCTGGATTTTTTGAAAGAAGCGAGAATGGTCATCGATTTCTTTGATCACTCATGGTTCTTTAGAGACAAACCAGAAGATACGTTCAGATTTGAGAAAGTCGAAAAGACATGCCACATCACTGTGCGCAATGGCTTGCGAACGCCTGGAGACGAGCAAAATAGCCGGCTCCAGAAGCTGCTGGATGGAAAAATTCCAGCACACGACCGAAGTCCTCCGATTTCCAAATTGGCTCCACATAAAATTGATGTGGAAGGTCATCAGCCAATCCGGCAACGAGTTCGCAACGTTTCCCAACACATCAAATTATCGATGTGGAAGGAAGTAGACGAAATGCTCCGATATGGCATCATCGTGCCATCCGAAAGCGACTGGAACAGTCCAGTCGTGATGGTAAGGAAGCCCAACGGAAAATATGGATTCTGTATCGATTTCCGACGGGTTAATGAAGCTACGAAAAAGGATGCATACCCAGCCGCCAACATGACTGGCATCCTTGACGAGCTCAGACAAGCGCATTGTATCACGACACTAGATTTAAGTGTCGCAAATTGGCAGATACCGCTAGCAGAAGACTCGAAAGAGATGACTGCATTCACAGTGCCTGGAAGGGGTTTCTATCGGTTTGAACGTATGCCATACGGACTGACAAATGCCCCAGCAACATTTCAGAGAGCCCTGGACAAACTAATTGGTCCAGGGATGTACCCCCCATGTCTTCGTGTACTTGGATGATATCATCAGCATCTCAAGTACATTTGAAGAACATTTAACGTGGCTGGGAAAAGTGCTCGATAAATTGAGAGACCACGGGTTAACCATAAACCGGGAGAAGAGCGTATTCTGTCGATCCGAAGTGAAATCTGAACCAGGTTCGGCGGTTTCTGGGAATGGCGTCCTGATATCGACGATTCATACCGGACTTTGCGACCATAGCTCAACCGCTAACATGTCTGACCAAGACAAAACAGCTGTGGGTATGGAGAGAACAACAGCAAGAGGCTTTCGAAGCGCTGAAATAGCACTTAACGATAGCTCCAACCCTTGCTTGTCCCGATTTCTCACTACCTTTCACCCTGCAAACGGATGCAAATAGTGTAGGACTGGGTGCCGTCCTCACGCAAGTGCAAGATGGGCAGGCACGGTAGCTTCAACTAACATGAAGCATCGAACGACGCCCCCGTATCATCCGCAAGCGAACTCCACCGACAGGGTGAATCGCTCGCTGAAAGCAATGATATGAGCGTACGTAGAATCAGATCACCGTGAGTTGTCACTTGGATGCGTTTCGCTTCGCATACAATACAGCCCAACACACGTCTCTGAAAGCGACGCCCGCTTTCGTTAATTTTGGACGAGAGCCAGAGACAGCAAATTCGCTAAAACGAAAGCTGGAAGGCGATGTGGAAGTTGAAGAAACTCCAACAGAAGCCTGGGTTGAACGCATGCAGCGTCATGATACCTTGAGGTTGGCTTTTCGCCACGCATTAGCTCAAGCTAATGAGAAGCAGGCGGAAGCATACAACTTGCGTTGCCGAGCTCGAGAGTACCAAGTCGGCGAACTATTTCTAGTTCGCAGCCACGAGCTATCGAATACTGCAAAGCATCGGTCAGCGTCCTTGAATAAACCATTCAATAGACCCTTCGTGGTGACTAAAAGGCACTCCAGAAATTTCTACGAAATTTCTGACCTGGCCGGTCGACATCCGAAAGACGCAGCTATAGCGAATATGAAGCCCTATAAGCTAGCCCCAGATGAAACTTCGACTGAAGAGTCGGAGACGGAGGATGAGTAACTCCAGGAAGTTTTGTAACTCCAGGGAGGTATGTAACGAGATTTTCTCATTAGGGTTGGAATCCCAGTAAATATCACATTCAAAACTTCATAGTACGAATGTAGTGCCATCTGATGACAGCTGAAATAAGGCTGTGGGAGGATGCTAGGAATGGAGAAGGACGTGGGCAAGCGGGTCTGGGTGAGACAGCGCCCCCATCGTCTGGAGGACGTCCGTAGATGATCGTCACATGTGGATTCTGCTCTGTTGGCGGAAGGTTAAAGGCCGACGTACAGGCATCCCAACCTAGCCGATCCACAGGCCATGGCGGGGTAGACTAGAGACCGAGGCAGGCTAGGTGAAACGACTAGCGCCCCCGTGATCCACCGCCGCCGAGATATCCAGACTAGGGGGAGAAGGGCTCTAGGAGATTTCGTGAGAGTCGAACGCGGACGCTCGAACCGAGTGGTTGCAAACCTCGGTGAGAGCGGGCTTAGTGGCGCTGGCTTGGATAAGGCCAGGAAAATGGCCTCCCTTCGAGGGTATCGATCGTGGCGAGCATAGGGAGATGCGCCTGCATCTCCCGAGTAAGTGAAAACGGATTCGTTGAGACGAGAGATACAAACCTCTCGCTTCTCAGAGTTATCTTAGCCCCCATTGAACCCCCGAGTGAGTCGTGATTCGGTCGACGGGAATATATAGATTCTGGCAGTCAAGACACGCACCGCCAGGTTAGTAATAAGGGCAAGTGACTCGCGTTGATAGTGCGGTACTTGGTGGTCAAGCGTTTTTTTTTTTGTTTTTCTACTCTTTCTCTATTTGTATTCACCCACCTAACCGGTGTTAGCCATTACTTCATGGGCAATACTACGGATCAGAGTACCCACCCATTGCGGCTGGGGCCGACTTCGCCATTTCAGCTCATCGTATTTCTAATCACAGGGTAAACCTCCAGAAACCCCTGTGATACGATGGCGGGCGTCTACGATGGAACCCTCCCTCCCTCCCCCCCCCCCCGCGCGACGGGTCGCGTTCGGTCCCGGCTGACGGTCTCAATTCATGGATACCGCCGATAGCACACATGGAAAGTTCCTGCCATCGGTCGGAGTCCGTGAGAAAATATTTTTCAGAAAAAATATTTGCAGTGAGCGGGAATCGAACGCGGGACCTTTAGAATAGTAGGCAGATACTCTACCCACTACATCAAAGCCCCGTCACTGGTGGTCAAGAGTGTGGGTGGTCGTAAGGAGGTTGAGAGATAACCCCTTGGTCAGATCAGCCTCTTGACGTCCCAAGCCCTGAGAGGTCCCGAAGGATACGCAAGTGATCCGGACCTTCTCCTAGAGTCGAGCTACGTAGGAGAAGAAAGAACCATCCTAGAGGTGGAAATATCTCTAATGGAAAGCCCGGGTAATACCCGTAAAAAAGACTATTATACGTTGTTGCTATGCCACGTCCTGAAAAGGCACGTGGCACCGACGCATGATACACTCCATACTTGGTGGACCTCGCCCCTCTACCGTGACAAGCTGATGCTAGCTCGGCATTGCGAGAGGCCACGTCGCAAGTCCTCTGGGTAGATATATTTCCCCAGAGGCCTGTTTTCGTTTAACTCCGAAAAAGTTAAAAAGACTGGCGCCCAACTATGTGCGTTAGAGACGGCACAAAGTTGTTCGGTGGATTGCCCTGGTGAAACACCGAGGAAAATCCCCTTACAGAGTTGCTCGTAACCTCTAAAATCTCAACTTCCAACTCTTAGGAAAAGTTAAGAGTTGGGTAAGAGTTGCTCGTAACGTCTGAAATCTCAACTATTAACTCCTACGCAAAATTAAGAGTTGGGTAAGAGTTGGTCGTAACGTCTGAAATCTCAACCCTTAACTCTTAGGAACAGTTAAGAATTGGGTAAGAGTTGCTCGTAACCTCTAAAATCTCAACTCTTAACTCTTATGAAAAGTTAAGAGTTGGATAAGAGTTGCTCGTAACCTCTAAAATCTCAACTCTTAACTCTTAGAAAAAGGTCAGAGTTGGGTAAGAGTTGGTCGTAACGTCTGAAATCTCAACTCTTAACTCTTAAGAAAAGTTAAGAGTTGGGTAAGAGTTGCTCGTAACCTCTAAAATCTCAACTCTTAACTCTTAGGAAAAGTTCAGAGTTGGGTAAGAGTTGGTCGTAACCTCTGAAATCTCAACCCTTAACTCTTAGGAGAAGTTAAGAGTTGGTCGTAACCTCTGAAATCTCAACTCTTAACGCTTACGCAAAGTTAAGAGTTGATCGTAACCTCTGGAATCTCAACCCTTAACTCTTAGGAACAGTTAAGAGTCGGGTAAGAGTTGTTCGTAACCTCTAAAATCTCAACTCTTAACTCTTAAGAAAAGTTAAGAGTTGGGTAAGAGTTGCTCGTAACCGCTAAAATCTCAATTCTTAACTCTTAGGAACAGTTAAGAGTTGGGTAAGAGTTGCTCATAGCATCTGAAATCTCAACTATTAACTCCTACGCAAAGTTAAGAGTTGGGTAAGAGTTGGTCGTAACGTCTGAAATCTCAACTCTTAACGCTTAGGAAAAGTTAAGAGTTGGTCGTAACTGAAGTCTCAACTCTTAACTCTTACGCAAAGTCAAGAGTTGGGTGAGAGTTGCTCGTAATGTGTGAAATCTCAACTCTTAACTCTTACGCAAAGTTAAGAGTTGGGTAAGAGGTGGTAGTAACCTAACCTCAAAACGCATCTCGTAACGTAATTTAAAACTGTCAAAAGTTTGAAAATATTCGTTGCAAAATGTTGTTCTCAGTCATTTCCCACTTGGAAGTTTTGGAAGAGACCCCAATTGCCCGAAAACCCATCTATCAATTATGATTACATAAAATATTTCCAACTCTTACCCAACTCTTAAATTCAGGAAATATGTAAGTCTTACTCAACTCTTACCCAACTCTTCAACTGCTCCGCTAGGGTAGGCGGACGAATTCCAGTTGAATATTTTTATGCGGCTTAAGAATCAAAGTAAATCGATCGCGTGCAGTAATGATTAGTCACAAGGGTCAATTATTGATATCACTGTTGAGTTTGCTCATCACCATGGTTGCATGCTTATGCTGTGCTGAAATACCAAATCGGGAAGTTTTGTTTGTGTCCCGTATGAGGCAGACACATTTGCAAACCACTAGTTACTTCATAGGTTTAGATAACCTGCTAACGAATTACAATCTTTTGCAAGTGATAATTCATTGATAAATGAATTAGATTAGATTTGTTACAGTTTACCGTATGTTGAAAAAAAATTATTCATTGCAATGAACCATCAACCCACAAACCATAATCAGCATAGATGCAGAATCTACAAATAATTTGCAATCGATTGAAAAAAAAAATAATGAAATCCAATGATTTTTCAAAAAATTGTCGGCTAACTTCATTTAGTTTTCTAATGAATTAATTAAGAATCATTCATTAATTCTCAAACGTCAAAAACCAATGTGCAATGACTTGCTAATGAAGTACACGCAGGTCCGAATGGTAATTTTTTTGAAAATTATTTTTCAAATTGAGTGTGAAAAGTGAATAAATTCCAGCGTGATCATTCATGTTTGAATGACGCTGCAATAGGGAGCCCGACGCTGCAACATGGAGCAACGACACCGTTTCCGATGAAGGAAACGCCGTAAGTTTTGATTAATTATTACTATACTGCGATAGTATTATTAATAGACGCGTTTGGATATCGGAAGTGGAAATAATGGACGCGCGTTAATATGGTAAATTTAGTCTTTGTTCGGCCATAAGTTTTGACAAATTTTCTTACACAAATCCTTAAAATTGATTCAGTGTTCGTATAATTTCAGTTGTCTAGTCATTCGACGGTGGAAGCAAACATCGCAGAAAATGAATTTTCGGTTCGGTGGATTTTTTTTTTGCAAAGAATGACAGGGGAACACACACCGACACGCACAATAATACACACAGTCATAGACACTTCGACCGTCATAAATATATACACATTCCCATACTTTCTCACACACCGCTGGCGGACCAGTCAATTGCCATTCGAGCCTCGGTCGATTGTGTAAACGACTTGTGCAGTAAGTCGAGTACAGATCGATCCAGATTTCTGGAATGATCGAGCCACGATCGACTAAATCCTGAGTCGGTTCCCGTCGAGTGGTCTCAATTTTTTTTTTGTCAAATCTTTTTTTTGGACAACCGCCTTATTGTTAGGCGGATCGTGAGTTGGTTTTGGGGAAAAAATTAATTCTAGTCGACCGGCAATCGACCCGGTACTTAGTCGATCCTGGGTCGATTATTCCAAATCAGAATCGACTGGTACTCGAAAACTAATCGACATACTGCACGAGTCGATTCTGCAATCGATTCGTCCGCCAGGGATAGTTGCTTTGTTTATTAGCATTTTTAACAAGGTATTCATTATCAAGCTCACCATTTTTTCGCTCAACAAGAAAAGTATTCGACAGAAAATTGGTCAATGGATGCTCAAAGTTATTCCGACAACTGCAGGCCCTATTTGCGGCAAATCGTATGATGTGAATAGTAGTCTCATGCACACTGAAATATAATAACACTATTTGGTGTAGGCCAGCATCAAACTTCTTGTAATCGAATTTCACTTACGGCCATGAACATCATTCATGATTGAGCCGAAAACCAACTTCTTCTCTTTGTGTTTCAAACGAATATATTTTCGTTCGTTTTCGTTTGTCTTCAAAGTCATTATATCAACAGGCAATTTCATTCGGCATTCGACCGAAAACAATCGTGTCAGCGATTACGTTTCCAATATTTGGTTTCGACTGCAAACTCACATTTACCAGAAAATTCACCGTTTCGTAAACACGTTTGGGGCCCAAGGCAAAGCAGAGGAAATTGTTTACGGCTTTCATGAGGTTTGGTTCTATCATTCAAAGTAGTCACTACATTACCGAAACTTTTGTGGATATTTCCGAATATTTAAAAAGTAAACATTTTCTGTCAAAAGCTAATATGCCGTCTGAAGAGAGGCGCGACTGAGTGATACGAAAATACCCGCTCCCTTTCCGAACTAGATATTTTTTAAATGCAAAACCGCGCCAAGTCCGTTGGTTCTGACGCTATTTTGCCACCATTTTGTTTTCTTTTAAACCGATTTTTCATTATTTCAAATGTATATTATGCGCAGGTTAGAACTTTTTTATGGAATAATATGCAATTTACAAGCTTCACGTTTATTTTTCATTTGTATTGTTTTTTCAATACAGTAAGTCGAAAGCAGGAGATAACGAATATCCTCATCAAAACGGTATTTACTGGTGATCTGTACACCACATCAAAGAGTGCACTTGGCTCATATTTTTTCAAAAAGTTTTTGATTCTTCTCTGATTGAAAAGTCTCCAATTTCTTGTGAGCAACCTACTAGATGTTCCTCAACC
The DNA here is from genome assembly GCA_026005395.1 of Asobara japonica. NCBI lineage: Eukaryota > Metazoa > Arthropoda > Insecta > Hymenoptera > Braconidae > Asobara > Asobara japonica. The sequence goes on from BQMI01000337.1 coordinate 60,552, forward strand.
ATTCTCTGGATGTCGTTAAGATGCACATTTTGAAAAGAAAGAATTAAAAATATTCATTAGTTTCTGAGATATGAACGATCGATGAAAAAAAGAAAAAAAGTCGATTTCTAAGAAACTTACCAACAGATTTCACTTAAATTACGCCCACAGCTACATGTACTCAATACCAATAATTGATAATCTTTGAGATTTTATTCACAAAATTTAGTCCTTTTTATGTTAAATTAATAAATTCTAACTTTCAACTAGTCAGGGGGACCGGAAATTAGGTAAATATGAAGGTTGGGTTGAGGGGAACCTTGAAGAATTCCAAAATGGTGACGTCATTTGTGGAAATATTTTTTAATTAATTTTTCCTTGGTTAAGTCAGGACTGATGTTCAAAAATTGGTAAAAAAAAACCTATCACTCCTTCGAACCAGTTAGGGCGACCTGAAATTTGGTAGAGATCAAGGGCGGGGTGAGGGAAACCACCAAGAACCCCAAAATGGTGACGTCATTTGTTGAAATATTTTTTCATTAATTTTTCGTGGGTTCAATCCCAGGTTAATGTTGAAAGATTGATAAAAAAAAACCTGTCACCCCTTTGAACCAGTTAGGAGGAGCTGAAATTTGGCAGAGATGAAGGTTAGTGTGAGGGCAACCTCCAGGGACACTCAAAATGCTGACGTCATTTGTTGAAATGATCATTCATCAATTTTGTGTAGGATACATCCCAGGCCAATATTCCAACATCGACCAAAACCCCCTTTCACCCCTTCGAACCAATGAGCGAGCCCTGAAATTTGGTAGAGATCAAAGGCGGGGTGAGGGCAACCGCCAAGAACCCCAAAATGGTGACGTCATTTGTTGAAAGAGTTTTTCATTAATTTTGTATGGGGTAAATTCCAGGTCAATGTTAAAAAATTGACAAAAAAACTTGTCACCCTTTTGAATAAGTTAGGGGGGCTGGAATTTGGCAAAGATGAAAGGTAGTGCGAGGAGTACCTCCAGGGACCCTCAAAATGTTGATGTCATTTGTCGAAATGATCATTCATTAGTTTCGCGTAGAATATGTCCCAGGCGAATATTGGAGCATTGACCAAAGTACAAGACCTGAAATCGGTAAACATGAAGGGTGGGTTGAGAGGATCCTCGAGGAATCCCAAAATGTTGACGTCATTTATGGCAATATTTTTTATTAAATCCCAAAATTTCCGAAAACCCCCTTTGAACTTATGAGGGGAGCTACCATTTGGCCGTGATCAAGGGTGGAGTGAGGGGGACCTTGAAAATGGCGACATAATTAGTCGTTTTAAATAAAAATGATTGCGCTCTACTTGGTATTAATATTTTCCTTCGCTTGCCTTGCAGCCAGCACTGTAGCGCCATCTATTGAGCCCCCATGGTCATGATAATTGACTATCATCCATGAGGTTCATCCGGTTCACCCCACGCACGCCTCTCTTTACACTGTTCACGTTAGGCATAATCTTCAACTGCGTTTGCTATAATTTGTCTGCCAACTTCCGCGTCATATTTCATGATGTATAACCTTTTTTGCTAACACCGATAGTTAATAGTTAATGACAAATTCAATTGTTTAGATCGCTCTGTCGCAAGAACGGTTCGAGATACGAAACAAAGGGTGTAATGCAAGTCGTTCCACACGTAAAAATACACATTGAATGATCCATGAAATTTGTGCCAACACCCATAGTTGATTGTTATTAACAAATTGGATTGTCTATCTAACTACTTCATGTTACGAATTATAATTTTTTTTAATATTTAGAAATTTTGAAAACTTTATAAAGTCCATAATTTGAGACATGGACGGAAATTGTTGATATAACATATACGGTGGAACGATCGGGAAGTTATTGGTTCGACCCGTAGAGGGCCATACCCACATCCCGTTTTTTGTTTTGGATATTTTATTTTTGGATATTTTGGTTTTGGATGTTTTTGCATTGGATATTTTTTTGGGCATTTTTGACTGGATATTTAAACCAGGAACCAACAATAACTTCCCTCAAGATCGGGAAGTTAAAAAACTGGCTCATTCATAAAGCAGCCAAATTATGCACCTATGAGTAGAAGAATGCGGAACATGCAGACGAGACTTCTGCATGTTACTTAAGCGGGAATGAGATGCCAATAGAGGTGCGATGGCTCAAGGATTAAAACCGTCATACCTACTTAATTGTGACAATTATGGAAAGAAGCCATTAGACATTGAATACCTATTTTCACTTACTGAACACCTTCCGTATGACACTTTCTACCATATCTTTCACCGGTATATTGCAAAAGAGCATTGTGAATAATTCGCAAAACTAATAAAGAGGTACCCCAAACATTTTTAATCAATTACCCTTGCATATTATGTCCTAGAAAAATGAAACGGAAAAAACCGTAAAAGCCGGCTCCACATACATCGAACTTGAAGTCGAAACTGACGCAAACTCATTTCTAACTGGCCCTCGAAGTGTTCTAAAACTGTTGCCCCCCACCCCCCCCCCTCGGGTCACTTTCGGAGGCAAACTATATACTTTATGATCAGCAGCATGGAGGTAAGAAGGGGTTGGGCTGCCTCAATTTTTGGACCTACGTGACCGGTGACAAAGACTTACTGTTATAGGCTGGGGAAAACAAAAAATTGGGAAAAGAGTCCCAACAACGGATGGCCGCCAGATGTGGTTTTTAGGGCATTGCGGATTTACAATAAATTCACGTTTTTCTACGTAAAAGGGGTAGTGTAAACGGGGAAGGAGTAATGTAATTTTCAATGTAGTTTTCAACTTAATAAATATAGACTTCTATATGGAAACGGTAATGATCATGTGCGGCGGATATATCTCACGTACATGCCGGATATATCTGAGATGTATACGGCATATATCTCGATCACATGGTGTATTTATTAGGAATATGCTGAATATATTTAAGGTATATGCCACATGTATCCTGAGATATATTTTCTTTACTATTTCTGGATATATTCCTCTTATATCATAGTTATACTCGTAATATACGCCACATATAGCATAAGATATATTTGGGGTATATCCGCGGATACAAAAGTACATATATCCGGCATATACACCGCATACTACATTTTTGGCCGGAATATATCCAATAAGAGTCACATATATCTCGGATATGTCTTCGCATATATGTTATTTCCACGAGGGTATGATACAATTTTTTGTTGAATACGTATATAATAAGAAAGTGTAAATCACCAGATAAAAGGGTGGGTTGTTGGTAAAGACTCCTATTTTCTATTGGCTTTAAATAGAAATATATCTGATTTGTTATGAACATTGATGTTTTTTTTATGAATAATCCATATCTCTGTGCACACCGTACTATTTTGATATTGCATAACCTCTATGACACTTCAGGATATGCTTGACACTTGATGAGGGTTTGATGCTAAAGTATGAGTACTTGATCATTTCCTAAGCACTAAGGCCTTAGGATGGAGGATATTTAGCGAGTCTGTTTTAGTGATGACTTTGGTATCGCGAAGAACTGCTATATAACTTCGGTACCTCACATAGAAGTTTCCGATTGAATTCCGACTATCCATAAGATTTCAGGGGCTCAACTGAGTTTCGAGTTTTGATAATGGAATTCCGAGACAAATCCTGTAGAATTCAGGAAAGTCATAACAATTGAGGTGTCCAAAATTTCATGCATTTCCACTTACAGCGCAAGTTCTGCTTAATACTTTTTGCTCGATCTCTTATCGTTTTTGCAATAGAGCCTTGTGAAGAACTCAAATGTTCAGAACAAGGAAATTGCTCGGTCAATTTCAACCACAAACTAATCACTGCTAATTTTCATGACGACCGCCTGATTCCAACCTCGTAACATAGATCGGTCCAGTCGTTTGTGAGAAATCGGTGGACACCAAATTTGGGTAAATCCATACATGCAACCCTACACATATACACACACACACACACAAGTCGGGTCTTTGACGTAGTGGTAGAGTATCTCATGCCTACTACTTCAAAGGTCCTATATGTTTAGAAATACGATGGCCTAGAGATGGCGAAAGTCGGCCCCAGCCGCATGGGTTGATGCTTGGTACGCCTGCTGAAGCAATGCTCAGACGGCAGCTACCCGGGGCGTACAAATGGGAGGGACGAAGACAAAGTGCACACACACACCCTGGCACAGACATCGATCCCACATTTTTGGTAATCATTTTGGTACTGTAAAAACACCAGTCACCTGTGAAAAGAAAAAGTTCGACTCGGGGGTTATTACTGTACTGTAATAGTAGTTTTGGGAAGTTACTCGAAAGTTAAAAATGTAGATACTGCTCCAATTTTATCTAACATCTTTGACCCTCCATTCGACAAACACGTAGCAATATTACACGTAGCATTACATGAACGATTGTTCAAACGACCCTACATCCTTAATTATGTAAATTCTGGAAAAAGTAATTGAATCTAAAGTCTGTATTTCTGCAGCGCGAACAACTTTTCTTTTCTACATTTTCCATTAGCTGTAGTCATTCATGAATAACCGCATTTGTTAATAACAATATATATACTGATCCAATTTTATATAAAATGCTTGACAGCCCAATCTTCGTGGAAATACTGCCATTGCAATCTTAAGGACGACCGTGAGTTCTATTCGTTCACTTATTACAATAATTATTGTCCAAACAAGCATATCGCGTTAATTTTGCAAATTATGGAAGGAAGTCATAAAATATAAAATGTGAATGTGGGGAACAACTTTCGTTATTATCGTTATTCGTGGATGGTTATTGAACTAGAGCGTTATGAATAATTCAATTGTTAATAGCAAACAACTGCTCCACCAATTTCAATCAAAATCCAATCCGTTCTAAGTTTCATGAAGACGCTCTGATTCCGACCCTGATAATTTGGATCGGTCAAGCCATTTGTGAGAAATCGTTGGGCACAAATTTGGGTAAATACATACAAACCTACACACACACACAAAGAGAAACTTGTTCAGGATTCGACAGGAAGCATTTTGGTATAATTAAAGCACCAGTTACGAAGCGTAGTGAAATAAATCAATTTAGGGGTCATTACAATAACTTCCCGGTAAATCGGGAAGTTCAAAATAAATAAATTGTTACGCCTGCGATTATGAAAATCTGATCTCAAAGTATCCCAAATGATTTCAGAACAATTTAAATCAGTCAAAATTTGTTTAACTTATTACTATACTACTATCTATACGCCACGGTGCATAAAAAACAATTTTTTTAATGAAGTATTATGTCTACGATTATGAAAATACGATCCCAAACTATCCCAAATGATTTTAGAATGATCTAAATGAGTTGATTTTTCAAAACTAATTATATATTATAGATTCAAAAAATCTGCTAACTATACACCGCGAAAAATGAAAAAATCTTAACAAATAAACTATTGTGTCCTAAACTATGAAAATACGATCCTAAACTGTCCTAAATGAATCCCCAATTATTGAAATTGGTTTCATTTGTTTATCCACTAGTTGTCTGCTAACTATACGGACGTCCACATTTCGGACTTCTGTCCGGCGCGGCTGATATTGTCATACGCTCAGATAATATCGTCGGTAAATATCTGAAATAATTGAGATGAACGTTTGAATTTGTAGATAAATGTGTTTGAGCGCTATTTAATCCCTAAAACGTATTCTTGGACGCGAGAAATAGGGAAAAATTACCCAATCATAATATATTGACGAGGTAAATAATGAAAAAAGGGGAGAAATCGATTTTTCTAATTTTATTGCAGGAGAGCAAGAATGTTAGTTTACAAAGTTAAAGATTTTTTTTTTCCATGGATTTTGTATGACGATACCACAGAAAAACATATAAAATACACTCATTTTACATGAAACAAATTATTTATTTATTTTATTCAAACAATTGAACATAACTGCATGTTTCCGTATTGTCAGCGTTCCATTTTGTAAATTATTTAAATGTAAAATAATAATAATTTCGCGAATTATAAGACATTGAACTATGTAAATGATTAAATATCGAGTTAGTGACTTTCCAATTTTTCGGGAAGTTACCTGGAGCGGGATTTGTTTAACTTCCCGATATAGGGAAGTTATTGTAATGATCCCGAAAATCGAAAGTGAAATTTTCATGATATTTTCACTTTTCTCGACGTTTCACATCATCCTGAGCCGTTTTCCGAAAACTGTTTGTATGCGTGTGTGTGTGTGACCAAAAACTTTGTTTAACGTTTCCGAAGAAACCAACGTAGCGATTTACGTTTTTTTTTTATCGATGCTACTTACCATTCTCCAGGTCTGACAGGAATGATTTATGCGACAAATGATTTGCTCAATTGTTACTAACAAATTCAATTGTTTATATAGCTCTATTCCAAGAACCGTTTGAGATACGAAAAAAAGTGTTGAATGAAAGTTGTTCCACGCCACAAAATGAACATTTGACGCTTAATGACTTTTTTTGATAACACCCGTAGTTCATTGTTAGTAACAAAAAAGATTGTTTATATCGCAGCGGCGTGAGAACGGTTGAAGATACCAAGCAAATTAGTTGATGAAAATTGTTCCACACACGAAAATACCTATTTCATACCGTATAACTTTTTTTGCTAACACCGATAGTTAATAGTTAATAACAAATTTAATTGTTTAGATCACTGCATCGCAAGAACGGTTCGAGATACGAAAAAAAGTGTTACATAAAAGTTGTTCCTCGCTACGAAATACACATTTGGCTTTTAATGACTTTTTTTTATAACACCCGTAGTTAATTGTTAGTAACAAAAAAGATTGTTTATATCGCAGCAGCGTGAGAACGGTTGAAGATACGAAACAAATTAGTCAATGAAAGTTGTTCCACACACGAAAATACATATTTGATGTCGTATACCTTTTTTTGCTAACACCGATAGTTAATAGTTAGTTACAAATTCAATTGCTCAGATCGTTCTATCGCAACAACGCTTCGAGATACGAAACAAAGGGTGTTATGCAAGTCGTTTTACACGTAAAGATACACATTTGGCGTTCCGTGACTTAATATTTAGAAATTTCAGAACCCAGTAAACACGGATCTGCAAATTTACTACAAAGAAGGCCATTTTACCGATAAGTTGCCGCAAATTGTCGAGTTTTGCTGTCTGGGAAACTTTATAAAGTCTATAATTTGAGACATAGACGGAAATTGTGGATATAATATATACGGCGGAACGATCCCACATTCCATTTATTTCTTTTCTATTCACAATTGATCTTTTAAGTATGCTAAAATGCTTCTCGTGAAATTCTGAATAAATGTGCGTGTGTGTGTGTATATATATGTATGCATGTACAGTATATATGTATACATGTGTGTAGCCATATTTCTGAGGAACCATTTATCACGGACGAAGGGCACGATGAAGGTCATCGATAATGCAAACGAAACAGTTTCATACAAATTACATTTTGGATAAAATTAATGCGATATTCATGTTGTTATAAACAATTTCAACCGTTCATGACGCTCTATCGCGAGAACCGTCGGAGATAGGAGAATTAGGATAATAACAAAGATTGTTTCTTACGTCAAAACACACATTTTATAATGCTCCTGAAAACTATTTTTTAACTTCCCAATTTCGCGCGGAGTTATTGTAATGACCCTTAAATCGTTTTTGTTCGTTTCGCTTCGTAACATGTGTTTTTTTTTTTTTTTTTTTTCTACTCTTTCTCTATTCGTATTCACCCACGTAACCGCTGGTAGGCATTACTTCATGGGCAATACTACGGATCAGAGTACCGACACATTGCGGCTGGGGCCGACTTCGCCATTTCAGCTCATCGTATTTCTAATCACAGGGTAAACCTCCAGAAACCCCTGTGATACGATGGCGGGCGTCTACGATGGAACCCTCCCTCCCCCCCCCCCCGCGCGACGGGTCGCCATCGGTCCCGGCTCACGGTCTCACTTCATGGATACCGCCGATAGCACACACGGAATGTTCCTGCCACCGGTCGGAGTCCGTGAGAAAATATTTTTCAGAAAAAATATTTTGCAGTGAGCGGGAATCGAACGCGGGACCTTTCGTAACAGGTGTGTGTGTGTGTATGTACCCAATTTTTGTCCAGCGACTTCTCACAAACAAAGCGACTTGACCGATCAAAATTATCAAGTTTGGAATCAGAGCGTCTTCATGAAACTTAGAACTGATTAGATTTTGGTTGAAATTGGTCGAGCAGTTTTTTAACTTCCGGATAGGGGACGTTATGAAAATGTCTCCGATTTTCGAAAATGGATTTTTTAACATATTTTCACGTTTCATGAAATTTCTGATCATTTTAGGCAGTTTTTAACAAGATGTATATGGGGCATTCCACGTGAAATCGTCGAACTGGGAACCCGATGGGCTCGGATTTGCATAAAAATGCACATATCTGTTCCTCAGCACAAAAAAAAGACACGCATTTCTTCGTTTTTTTAAATAAAAATTTTAACAACAATTATATAAACAAATAGAGATATCTCAAATACGCCATTTTTTATTTGAATGAAATTTGAAATATATATTCTGTATTGATTAACGATCATTTTGAAAAAAAAAGTCGTTAGAGGATCTCGTCAGGGGATTTTTATTTGAATTTTTTAAGTTGAAGTCACCAGAGGAGTATTATTGTGACAATTGACCACTGATAATTTTTTAAGTTATTATGGTGGTTTTCAGTAATGTGAACAGAAAAAAGTTAAATGTGAATATAAATGACCTCGGGAGAGATGGTAAGTAAATAAACAAAAGTAAGGTTTAAGTAATTTTTAGAAACAAATGATGATAACTCGAATATTATCAATTCTATGAAAAAAAACATAATACACAAAAATGTTGTACGGAAAATTCTGCACAAAAAATGTTAATATCCAACATGTATCCAATTTTGTGATCCACTCGCATGGAGTGGAAAGAAACAGCTCTATAGAGCGTCTCAAGCCGGCGTTTGTCGTAAATGGGACAGCACCAGAGCAAGGGTCAGCCAGCCAAGCAGCCACCAGCATCACCGACCTGCTCACCAGATCCAGCACTCTCTACGTCAGAGCCTATACCTGCGAAAAGAGTATCGTTTCCTGGGGCTACGAGCAAGGACACTGGAGGGGAAGTAAATGTGGCGGTTTCAAATCCAGCTGTACCCACCGCATCTCCGCCGCCCGAAGTGCTGCTTCGACGTCGGCAAATCTTCGAGGACTAACCACTGATGGAACATCTCTGACGTAAAACCTGCAACTAAAAACCTATACAGTCGACTCTGCCATTAGGGCACTGCGTGGGACCGGACGTTCTACTACCGTGTCAAACAAGTGACCCTCCCCTACTTCTCCCACTCCCGCATGCTAGTAAGCGGAGTGAGGTAGCATTCGAAGGCACGCGGGACCGTTTGCACAGTGGTAGGGAGGCGGCGCTTGGGGGGATAGTGAGTGGTCGGTTCATGAGGACCGTAACTATAGGGATCCATCAACTTGTGGGACGTGCACTAGTGGGGGAGTTGACGGTAACGACAAACCACTCACGGAAAACATATCACGGCAAACTACCGACGACAAACATATAACGTTAAACCGTCGACGCCAAATCTTTAACTCAAATTTTTGACGGCGCTCCGCTGATGAGAAACCGTTTACAGCAAACCTCTGACAGCAAACGTTCCACGTCTAGCCTTTCACCGAAACCGGCCTCCCACCGAATTCCGAAACCATCACGCAGAAGTCACATTTAGCGTTACCCAGTGGTTGCGACGTGGACGCAGTGATTCAGTGCCCCCAACGAGCAAAACACTATGCACTGACACCCTACGAAACGACATTTTTCTCAGCTTCCTCACCAAAAGAATTTCAACGTCAATCCTGTAAAAAAAACAAAAGCATTTCGAAATCGGGAGCATCTCGACGGAAGAGTACATCAGAGCGCTGAAAAAAATGATGACGCTATTTGCAATCGATGTACCTGCCAGCCGGTCTGTGTTTCTATTTAGTAATCTGTCTGTCTGCGCATCTATTTATTTGACTGTGTGTGCGTTTGTCTCGTATGTCTGTCGCCTCCGGCTGGCTGCCTATATGTCTGCCTACTGCTATTTTTGTGCCTATGTACGTTTATGTTCGTGTGTCTACTTGTATACCTATCTGTCTGCGTATCTGTCTACCTCTTTCTGTGTGTCTGCTTGTCTTTCCCTGTCTGTCATCTTGTATGTGTCTGTCGACCTGTCTGGGCACTGCAATGAGCATTACTGATTGCTCACCTTTTGTAATTTCTTATTTTTACTGTACCGTTTGACGTGGTTCTTAGCTGCTTCTCTATTATTAAATTTAGTTCTGGAAAATTTTTTAACTTTCACAACGAATTTCAACGCTGCCATTCGATGGTTGTAACAAGGATCACTCGGTTGGAGCCAATCGGGAGCAGACAGTTGAACTGCTTTGGCAACCTCTAGCGTTATATTTTCTAGAACCGATGGTGAACTCCAATGCTTCTTCCAAGTGACCTCGAATCGTTGCAATTGTAACCCAATCACTTCGGAAAATCGCTCAGTGGGGCGAGTAAGTTTCGTAACAACCGGTGAATCTACACTAATCACACTACAATCAATATTACCATATTCGCGAAGTTGGATGTACAGCTCGTCTTCTGAAGCAACGTCCATAAGAGATTTTGTCCTTCCATAATGAATATATGTAGTTTCCTTACATAACGAACATTTGTTTACAGCTTTGTAGGCCACATAACCTGCAAAGAATGTAATCGCATTCGTTTCATAAAGATACGTTTCTGGGCGTTGTTCGAGGTTATTGAATGCTTCCACAAACTCTGTCATACCATCCTCATCTTCTTCATCCTCGGCATTCATTTCGCTAGAATCATGGAAAGGGCGGACTGGGATCGCGTCAAATGCGAGTGAAATGGGTGATGGTTTTATCCCTACAAGGAATTCACTATCATCACATGAACCATTGCCGTTGTCGCCAATACGTACCTAGCCCATTGCTAGAATATGTCGGGTAGAAAGACGTACCATGCATGCTGTGGGATTCTGGCAGTTGCCATTACGCGCTCGAAGAAGACCAAACCAATGTTCTGTGCCATCCTGATTTACCCGTGAAGTAACAAGCTTAAAGTTGGGAAGTCTCACTTAATACCGACCTATAAAGGTTAAGAAGGGCATTTGTAGTTAACTGCAGTCCTTGAATGCAAGGAAAAACCGTAAAACCCTTCCTCTGAGGAATACTCCACAAACTACTCCATTGTCTCAAGTCCGAGATCAACTCTTCGATCTGAGGTTTTTGTGCTGATAATGGCCTCCTATTAGGATTTCTATCTAGTAAGCCAACTGAATTACAAGCGTCGATTATGTGATTGAGCTTCTCTGCGAAGTTAGCACTATTACGCCAAGTGCTTGAAGCAGAAGTCGATCCAGACGACGCTATTGAAGTCCCCCATAGCCTGATGGCATGGGCATAACGATTCCCGAACATTTGAAAGGCTCGTTTGACATTCATACACTGGAAGTTGTTTGGAGATATGTGAATCTCGGCAATATGACTCAACAAGTTGGAAGTACCTAGACTCTTATCGAACTCATATGTTTTGACGAAATCATCCCATGAAACGATCTTTTGGTTATTGGCCCAAATGCTCCCGTTTTTCCTTAACCCAGCTACTATTCGTTTAATCAAATGGGGAAAATCGAAACCTACGAAATAGAGCTCGCCTCCAATTGAAACCGTCGCTTGCTCAATATTCATCTACAGAATATTATTGAACAACCGCTGGTTCTAGGGACCTTGATCACACACGATGAATTTTACCCCAACATCAGCTTTCTCTAATCGACTAAGACAATCCTCCAAGAGCGCCTTGATGTCCTCGGCAGCCATCCCCCCTTTACCAGTCAAGAAATACGTAATCGGTTGACGCCATTTATTCTCTGTAGCGAGACTTGTGAGGTTAAAAAACATGACATTATGCGCTCTTTCGTCCCAAGGGTCCGAGGTCAACCAAACCTTCGATGCAGTCATATTTAGAAGAAAATGCCTCGTAACTCTTGATTGACATCTCATCGAAAACAAGAGAACAATATCTTTGCACAGGGCTCAATGTCGCCATCTTTTGCTCAAGCTGTTGGAAAATAATGGGCTAGAAACCGGGCTTTATATCATACTGCCTTACCCATGAACGAACTGTGCTTTCACCAGGGAGAACACAACCTGCCTTGCGCATTCGAGAATATGCCGAGGCAGAATGGAAATTGATTCGTTTCGCCAAATCCTGCTCCTCTGGGCTGTAAGGAGTATTTGGCGTGTGAAACTGAAGTTTTGCCATGGTTGCAGCCGTTGGATGCAATGGTGGCTGGTGCGATTGTAGAACGTCGTCTATCGTCGCTTTGGAGGTGGCTTCTGCGATCATTCTTCCCGATTCTCGCGCCTGATATTGAAGATTTTTATTTTATAACCACGTTCCTCGTATTTGGTACGTAGGGTATCATTCTCTGCACGCAATGAGCGATTTGCAGCTCTCAGCTGCTCTAGTTCCTTTCTCATCATGTCCTCGTTCCCCACATTGGCTGAGCGATTTAACTGCACTGATTCATCTGCATTCTGTGACACATTATCTGAGTTCGGAGACTCTGGACCGACAACTTCATGAAATGTTTTCATTTCCATCGGAGTGACTCCCTGAAGACTCGTATAAGCCAAGGGAAGCGCATTCCAATTCAAGACTTTCTGGTCAGTATTGGCGAAGGATGTTGCTGGAAAATGGCGTCTGCAAAGGCCGTGTTTCTAAACAGAACTCTTCGCCAAATGCTCCAGTTTAGCATTGCCTGTACCAATGAAAAACGAAATTCATACATTTAATTATTGTGTACATTCACCTTATTATGTTCATGTCCATTTTTGAGGTAAGATCATGTCAGGTACATACAACAGTTCTAGAATTTCGTTACTACTTCGGAGGCTGGAGTTTTGACGTAGGTTTAATTATTTTGGTACAGGGATAAATAGGTGAGGCAGGAATTATTCAATAGGGCATTTCATTATTCATGAAACTATGTTTAGTGCATCCTCTAGTGCTTATCGGAGATAAATAACTAAATTTCGAATGAACGTCCAAATTACCGAGATTACCTCGCGGCTCCCTCGACATCGACCCCAAGTTCTACTTTGTCAGTACAGGGTTCAATAGGCAAGTAAATCCTCTCTCTGATGGAACAGTTTAAGAGTTGGGTAAACGTTGAGTAAGACTTATACATATTTCCTCATTTTAAGAGTTGGAAATACAGACTATGTTTTTTCACTTAATAATAATTAATACATAAAGTTTCGGGCAATTGGGGTTTCTTTCAAAACTTCCGAGTAGGAAATGATTACGGGGATAGTTTTGGAACGACCATTTTCAAACTGTTCACGGTGGAAAATTAGGAAGTTAGATTTGAGGTTAGGAACGGCTCTATAACATCTTTTCACGACGTAAGAGTTAAGAGTTATCCAACTTTTAACTCGATGACAGTTAAGAGTTGGATTGGGACCATTCCAAGTAACTCTTACCGGCCTCTCAACTCGCCAAGAGTTCAGAGTTGAATTTCGACCATTCCGAGTAACGCTTAACGAACTCTTAAGACGCAGCATTCCTTGGGTATTCAATTTTTTCGGTACGGCAATCAAGGGATGAGAGGGGTGTTTCGTCTTCAATGAAATGTTCAGAAGTTTCAAAATTGTTATGCAAAAAAAAAACAAATAATTAATATTGGAAAGAAATATATAAAATTTAGCGATACTTTTATTTTGGCTTCAAAAAAGAATATTTAGTTAGCTAACAGAAATTCATGGGGAAAATCTGAGAGTGAATGAAAGCAGAAGATGGAAAAAGTTATAAATCACTAGGTTTGGCCAAATTCTCTTAATCTTGCTAATAAACTCAAACTCACGAAAAAGCAATTTAACCGGGGGAAAAATGACCATTTTTTTTTTGGTTCTATAAACTACCGATTTGGAATCCTGGGAAATTTTGGACCTTTATTTATTGCACTGACGTGCGAACTCGAGTATTACCTACAATCAGCCCTTGCCAAACGGTCTTCGGGAGAAACATGCCGCCCATCTACCATGTTTATAACTTAATACGTTGCCAGCCGTGGACTTCGAGAAGAAATTCACTTTCCTTGCTTTTACAACTTAATCCTTTGCAAGCCCTCAATTTTACCGAAAGTGAAGTTGGTTTATGATTTTTAAATGACAAATTTTCCGAGCAAGGGTCCACCCATTTTTTCTCCCACTTCTAGAAATTTTTTCCTTTGAGGGTGGAAAGTTGGTTGACTAATCAGATTCGTAACTGGCTCTCTTCTTCCAAAAATCCCTTCTCCTGCTTTTAGCACTCTTAGAACATGAATTGGAAATAGATTTTTAGTACTCTCGAGGAAGTGAAGATACACGGAGCAGCCCTCAGCACTCCTGACAATTTATCAAAGTCTCTTGCGAACATAGAGCATCTTTATCGATCAAAACTAACTTCTCGCTTGTATAAACAAACCGACGTGTATAAAGAACAATAAAAACAATTACCAACATTGTTTTCTTATAAAACTAAATAGTGTCAGTGTGAATTATTTTATCCTTTGAAAAATAGAAATATAAAAACTAATCGTAATTCAAAACCATTTAAAACATCCAAATACTACCAAAGTGACCGGATTTATTTTTCAGTGAATATAAAATAATAAACAAAAATAAAAATTTCCTTATAAATTTAACAAAAATAATTGGAATTAATATCTCGAGTGATATTAAATTGTTAGCTCGAGTGTACCAACCCTCAGTTGGTACAAGGGGGGTGATTCAGAGAGAAATTTGATTGTAAAATGAGTACCATTGCTTGCTATCAATTAGAAAAAGAGAGCAAATTCCCAATTAGCAGGCGCTTAATAGGGATGACCAGTTAGTGCCTCGAATCTGTGAGTTCAATTTTTTTGTTTTAATTGGCAATTTTAAATCCCCAATTTTTAATTGGCAACTGTCAATCCCCAATTTCCAATTGACAATTGGCAGTTTTTAATGCCCAATTTATATTTTTCAATTGTCAATCGCGACTATTTCCAATTGGCAATTGTCAATTGGCAGTTTTTAATTGGCAATTTTAAATCCCCAATTTTTATTTGGCAATTGTCAATCCCCAATTTCCAGTTGGCACTTGCCAATTTTTAATGGGCAATCCACAATGTTCAATCGACAATTCACAATTTGTAATTGGCAATTTTTGAGTAGCAGATTTTCAATTGGCAATTTTTAGTTGGCGTTTTTTAATTGGAAATTTTCAATTAGCAATGTGTTTAATTGACAATTTTCAATTGGCAATTTTTAATGGACAATTTGCAATTGGTAATTTTTAATTGGCATCTGTAAATTGTCAACTCACAATTTTCCATTGGCATTTGGCAGTGTTCAATGGGCAATTTTTATTTTGCAATTTCCTATTGGCAATTTTAAATCCCCAATTTTTATTTGTCAATTGTCAACCCACAATATCTAATTGGCAGTCGGCAAGTTTCAATCCGCAATTTATCTTTGTCCATTTGCACTTAACAATTTCCAATTGGCAATTGGCATGATTCAATGGGCAATTATTAATTGCCAATTTTCAATTCTCAATTTTGAATCCCCAATTTTTATCTGGGAACTGTCAATTTTAAACGGTCAAACCACATTTTCCGATGGGCAATTGGCAATTTTCAATCCGCAATTTTTCTTTGTCCATTGTCAATCCAAAAGTTCTAATTGGCAATTGGAAATTTTGAATGGATAATAAACAATTTTCAATCGACAATTCACAATGTTTAAATGGCAAATTTTCAATCAGTAATTTTAAATTGGCGTTTTATTATTGGAAATGTCCAATTGGCATTGTCAATTGACAGTTGACAATTGACAGTTGACAATTGACGATTGACAAATTGACAATTGACAAATTGACAATTGACAAATTGACAATTGACAAATTGACAATTGACAAATTGACAATTGACAAATTGACAAATTGACAAATTGACAATTGACAATTGACAATTGACAATTGACAATTGACAAATTGACAATTGAAAAATTGACAATTGACAAATTGACAATTGACAAATTGACAATTGACAAATTGACAATTGACAAATTGACAATTGACAAATTGACAATTGACAAATTGACAATTGACAAATTGACAATTGACAAATTGACAATTGACAAATCGACAATTGACGAATTGACAATTGACAAATTGACAAATTGACAATTGACAAATTGACAATGGACAAATTGACAATTGACAAATTGACAATTGACAAATTGACAATTGACAATTGACAAATTGACAAATTGACAATTGACAAAGTGACAATTGACAAAGTGACAATTGACAAATTGACAATTGACAAAGTGACAATTGACAATTGACAATTGACAAAGTGACAATTGACAAAGTGACAATTGACAAATTGACAATTGACAAATTGACAAATTGACAATTGACAAATTGACAATTGACAATTGACAAATTGACAATTGACAATTGACAAATTGACAATTGACAATTGACAATTGACAAATTGACAATTGACAAATTGACAATTGACAAATTGACAAGTGACAAATTGACAAGTGACAAATTGACAATTGACAAATTGACAATTGACAAATTGACAAATTGACAATTGACAAATTGACAATTGACAAATTGACAAATTGACAATTGACAAATTGACAATTGACAAATTGACAATTGACAAATTGACAATTGACAAATTGACAATTGACAAATTGACAATTGACAAATTGACAATTGACAAATTGACAATTGACAAATTGACAATTGACAAATTGACAATTGACAAATTGACAATTGACAAATTGACAATTGACAAATTGACAATTGACAAATTGACAATTGACAAATTGACAATTGACAAATTGACAATTGACAATTGACAAATTGACAATTGACAAATTGACAATTGACAAATTGACAATTGACAAATTGACAATTGACAAATTGACAATTGACAAATTGACAATTGACAAATTGACAATTGACAAATTGACAAATTGACAATTGACAAATTGACAATTGACAAATTGACAATTGACAAATTGACAATTGACAAATTGACAATTGACAATTGACAAATTGACAATTGACAAATTGACAATTGACAAATTGACAATTGACAAATTGACAATTGACAAATTGACAAATTGACAATTGACAAATTGACAATTGACAATTGACAAATTGACAATTGACAAATTGACAATTGACAAATTGACAATTGACAAATTGACAATTGACAAATTGACAATTGACAAATTGACAATTGACAAATTGACAATTGACAAATTGACAATTGACAAATTGACAATTGACAAATTGACAATTGACAAATTGACAATTGACAAATTGACAATTGACAAATTGACAATTGACAAATTGACAATTGACAATTGACAATTGACAAATTGACAATTGACAAATTGACAATTGACAAATTGACAATTGACAAATTGACAAATTGACAATTGACAATTGACAAATTGACAATTGACAAATTGACAATTGACAATTGACAAATTGACAATTGACAAATTGACAATTGACAAATTGACAATTGACAAATTGACAATTGACAAATTGACAATTGACAAATTGACAATTGACAAATTGACAATTGACAAATTGACAATTGACAAATTGACAATTGACAAATTAACAAATTGACAATTGACAAATTGACAATTGACAATTGACAAATTGACAATTGACAAATTGACAATTGACAAATTGACAATTGACAAATTGACAATTGACAATTGACAAATTGACAATTGACAAATTGACAATTGACAAATTGACAACTGACACATTGACAATTTACAAATTGACAATTGACAAATTGACAATTGACAATTGACAAATTGACAAATTGACAATTGACAAATTGACAATTGACAAATTGACAATTGACAATTGACAAATTGACAATTGACAAATTGACAATTGACAAATTGACAATTGACAAATTGACAATTGACAAATTGACAATTGACAAATTGACAAATTGACAATTGACAATTGACGAATTGACAATTGACAAATTGACAAATTGACAATTGACAAATTGACAATTGACAAATTGACAAATCGACAATTGACGAATTGACAATTGACAAATTGACAAATTGACAATTGACAAATTGACGATGGACAAATTAACAATTGACAAATTGACAATTGACAAATTGACAATTGACAAATTGACAATTGACAAAGTGACAATTGACAAAGTGACAATTGACAAATTGACAATTGACAAAGTTACAATTGACAATTGACAATTGACAAAGTGACAATTGACAAATTGACAAATTGACAATTGACAAATTGACAATTGACAATCGACAAATTGACAATTGACAAATTGACAATTGACAATTGACAATTGACAAATTGACAATTGACAAATTGACAATTGACAAATTGACAATTGACAATTGACAAATTGACAAATTGACAATTGACAATTGAGAAATTGACAATTGACAATTGACAAATTGACAATTGACAAATTGACAGTTGACAAATTGACAATTGACAAATTGACAATTGACAAATTGACAATTGACAAATTGACAATTGACAAATTGACAATTGACAAATTGACAATTGACAAATTGACAATTGACAAATTGACAATTGACAAATTGACAATTGACAAATTGACAATTGACAATTGACAAATTGACAATTGACAAATTGACAATTGACAAATTGACAAATTGACAATTGACAATTGACAAATTGACAAATTGACAATTGACAAATTGACAATTGACAAATTGACAATTGACAAATTGACAATTGACAAATTGACAATTGACAAATTGACAATTGACAAATTGACAATGGACAAATTGACAATTGACAAATTGACAAATTGACAAATTGACAATTGACAAATTGACAATTGACAATTGACAAATTGACAATTGACAAATTGACAATTGACAAATTGACAATTGACAATTGACAAATTGACAATTGACAAATTGACAATTGACAAATTGACAATTGACAAATTGACAATTGACAAATTGACAATTGACAAATTGACAATTGACAATTGACAAATTGACAATTGACAAATTGACAATGGACAAATTGACAATTGACAAATTGACAAATTGACAATTGACAAATTGACAATTGACAATTGACAAATTGACAATTGACAAATTGACAATTGACAAATTGACAATTGACAAATTGACAATTGACAAATTGACAATTGACAATTGACAAATTGACAATTGACAAATTGACAATTGACAATTGACAAATTGACAATTGACAAATTGACAATTGACAAATTGACAATTGACAAATTGACAATTGACAAATTGACAATTGACAAATTGACAATTGACAATTGACAATTGACGAATTGACAATTGACAAATTGACAAATTGACAATTGACAAATTGACAATTGACAAATCGACAATTGACGAATTGACAATTGTCAAATTGACAAATTGACAATTGACAAATTGACGATGGACAAATTGACAATTGACAAATTGACAATTGACAAATTGACAATTGACAAATTGACAATTGACAAATTGACAATTGACAAATTGACAATTGACAAATTGACAATTGACAAATTGACAATTGACAAATTGACAATTGACAAATTGACAATTGACAAATTGACAATTGACAAATTGACAATTGACAAATTGACAATTGACAAATTGACAATTGACAAATTGACAATTGACAAATTGACAATTGACAAATTGACAATTGACAAATTGACAATTGACAAATTGACAATTGACAAATTGACAATCGACAAATTGACAAATTGACAATTGACAAATTGACAATTGACAAATTGACAAATCGACAATTGACGAATTGACAATTGACAAATTGACAAATTGACAATTGACAAATTGACGATGGACAAATTAACAATTGACAAATTGACAATTGACAAATTGACAATTGACAAATTGACAATTGACAAATTGACAAATTGACAATTGACAAAGTGACAATTGACAAAGTGACAATTGACAAAGTGACAATTGACAAATTGACAATTGACAAAGTTATAATTGACAATTGACAATTGACAAAGTGACAATTGACAAAGTGACAATTGACAAATTGACAATTGACAAATTGACAAATTGACAATTGACAAATTGACAAATTGACAATTGACAAATTGACAATTGACAAATTGACAATCGACAAATTGACAATTGACAAATTGACAATTGACAATTGACAAATTGACAATTGACAAATTGACAATTGACAATTGACAAATTGACAAATTGACAATTGACAATTGACAAATTGACAATTGACAATTGACAAATTGACAATTGACAAATTGACAATTGACAAATTGACAATTGACAAATTGACAATTGACAAATTGACAATTGACAAATTGACAATTGACAATTGACAAATTGACAATTGACAAATTGACAATTGACAAATTGACAATTGACAAATTGACAATTGACAATTGACAAATTGACAAATTGACAATTGACAAATTGACAATTGACAAATTGACAATTGACAAATTGACAATTGACAAATTGACAATGGACAAATTGACAATTGACAAATTGACAAATTGACAATTGACAAATTGACAATTGACAAATTGACAATTGACAAATTGACAATTGACAAATTGACAATTGACAAATTGACAATTGACAAATTGACAATTGACAAATTGACAATTGACAAATTGACAATTGACAAATTGACAATGGACAAATTGACAATTGACAAATTGACAATTGACAATTGACAAATTGACAATTGACAAATTGACAATTGACAAATTGACAATTGACAAATTGACAATTGACAAATTGACAATTGACAAATTGACAATTGACAAATTGACAATTGACAAATTGACAATTGACAAATTGACAATTGACAAATTGACAATTGACAAATTGACAATTGACAAATTGACAATTGACAAATTGACAATTGACAAATTGACAATTGACAAATTGACAATTGACAAATTGACAATTGACAAATTGACAATTGACAAATTGACAATTGACAAATTGACAATTGACAAATTGACAATTGACAAATTGACAATTGACAAATTGACAATTGACAAATTGACAATTGACAAATTGACAATTGACAAATTGACAATTGACAATTGACAATTGACGAATTGACAATTGACAAATTGACAAATTGACAATTGACAAATTGACAATTGACAAATCGACAATTGACGAATTGACAATTGTCAAATTGACAAATTGACAATTGACAAATTGACGATGGACAAATTGACAATTGACAAATTGACAATTGACAAATTGACAATTGACAAATTGACAATTGACAAATTGACAAATTGACAATTGACAAAGTGACAATTGACAAAGTGACAATTGACAAATTGACAATTGACAAAGTTACAATTGACAATTGACAATTGACAAAGTGACAATTGACAAATTGACAATTGACAAATTGACAAATTGACAATTGACAAATTGACAAATTGACAATTGACAAATTGACAAATTGACAATTGACAAATTGACAAATTGACAATTGACAAATTGACAATTGACAAATTGACAATCGACAAATTGACAATTGACAAATTGACAATTGACAATTGACAATTGACAAATTGACAATTGACAAATTGACAAATTGACAATTGACAATTGACAAATTGACAATTGACAATTGACAAATTGACAATTGACAAATTGACAATTGACAAATTGACAATTGACAATTGACAAATTGAGAATTGACAAATTGACAATTGACAAATTGACAATTGACAATTGACAAATTGACAATTGACAATTGACAATTGACAAATTGACAATTGACAAATTGACAATTGACAAATTGACAATTGACAAATTGACAATTGACAAATTGACAATTGACAAATTGACAATTGACAAATTGACAATTGACAAATTGACAATTGACAAATTGACAATTGACAATTGACAATTGACAATTGACAATTGACAATTGACAATTGACAAATTGACAATAGACAAATTGACAATTGACAAATTGACAAATTGACAATTGACAAATTGACAATTGACAAATTGACAAATTGACAATCGACAAATTGACAATTGACAAATTGACAATTGACAATTGACAAATTGACAATTGACAATTGACAAATTGACAAATTGACAATTGACAATTGACAAATTGACAATTGACAATTGACAAATTGACAATTGACAAATTGACAATTGACAAATTGACAATTGACAATTGACAAATTGAGAATTGACAAATTGACAATTGACAAATTGACAATTGACAATTGACAAATTGACAATTGACAATTGACAAATTGACAATTGACAAATTGACAATTGACAAATTGACAATTGACAAATTGACAATTGACAAATTGACAATTGACAAATTGACAATTGACAAATTGACAATTGACAAATTGACAATTGACAAATTGACAATTGACAATTGACAATTGACAATTGACAATTGACAATTGACAAATTGACAATTGACAAATTGACAATTGACAAATTGACAATTGACAAATTGACAATTGACAAATTGACAATTGACAAATTGACAATTGACAAATTGACAATTGACAAATTGACAATCGACAAATTGACAATTGACAAATTGACAATTGACAATTGACAAATTGACAATTGACAAATTGACAATTGACAAATTGACAAATTGACAATTGACAATTGACAAATTGACAATTGACAAATTGACAATTGACAAATTGACAATTGACAAATTGACAATTGACAAATTGACAATTGACAAATTGACAATTGACAATTGACAATTGACGAATTGACAATTGACAAATTGACAAATTGACAATTGACAAATTGACAATTGACAAATCGACAATTGACGAATTGACAATTGTCAAATTGACAAATTGACAATTGACAAATTGACGATGGACAAATTGACAATTGACAAATTGACAATTGACAAATTGACAATTGACAAATTGACAATTGACAAATTGACAAATTGACAAATTGACAATTGACAAAGTGACAATTGACAAAGTGACAATTGACAAATTGACAATTGACAAAGTTACAATTGACAATTGACAATTGACAAAGTGACAATTGACAAATTGACAATTGACAAATTGACAAATTGACAATTGACAAATTGACAAATTGACAATTGACAAATTGACAAATTGACAATTGACAAATTGACAATTGACAAATTGACAATCGACAAATTGACAATTGACAAATTGACAATTGACAATTGACAAATTGACAATTGACAAATTGACAATTGACAATTGACAAATTGACAATTGACAAATTGACAATTGACAAATTGACAATTGACAATTGACAAATTGAGAATTGAGAATTGACAAATTGACAATTGACAAATTGACAATTGACAATTGACAAATTGACAATTGACAATTGACAATTGACAATTGACAAATTGACAATT
This sequence comes from Asobara japonica, assembly GCA_026005395.1. Classification (NCBI taxonomy): domain Eukaryota; kingdom Metazoa; phylum Arthropoda; class Insecta; order Hymenoptera; family Braconidae; genus Asobara; species Asobara japonica. The sequence continues at coordinate 84,163 of BQMI01000337.1, forward strand.
GACAAATTGACAATTGACAAATTGACAATTGACAAATTGACAATTGACAAATTGACAATTGACAAATTGACAATTGACAAATTGACAATTGACAAATTGACAATTGACAAATTGACAATTGACAAATTGACAATTGACAAATTGACAATTGACAAATTGACAATTGACAAATTGACAATTGACAAATTGACAAATTGACAAATTGACAAATTGACAATTGACAATTGACAAATTGACAATTGACAAATTGACAATTGACAAATTGACAATTGACAAATTGACAATTGACAATTGACAAATTGACAATTGACAAATTGACAATTGACAAATTGACAATTGACAAATTGACAAATTGACAATTGACAAATTGACAAATTGACAATTGACAAATTGACAATTGACAAATTGACAATTGACAAATTGACAATTGACAAATTGACAATTGACAAATTGACAATTGACAAATTGACAATTGACAAATTGACAATTGACAATTGACAATTGACAAATTGACAATTGACAAATTGACAATTGACAAATTGACAATTGACAAATTGACAATTGACAAATTGACAATTGACAAATTGACAATTGACAAATTGACAATTGACAAATTGACAATTGACAAATTGACAATCGACAAATTGACAATTGACAAATTGACAATTGACAAATTGACAAATTGACAATTGACAATTGACAAATTGACAATTGACAAATTGACAATTGACAATTGACAAATTGACAATTGACAAATTGACAATTGACAAATTGACAATTGACAATTGACAATTGACAAATTGACAATTGACAAATTGACAATTGACAAATTGACAATTGACAAATTGACAATTGACAAATTGACAATTGACAAATTAACAAATTGACAATTGACAAATTGACAATTGACAATTGACAAATTGACAATTGACAAATTGACAATTGACAAATTGACAATTGACAAATTGACAATTGACAATTGACAAATTGACAATTGACAATTGACAATTGACAATTGACAATTGACAACTGACACATTGACAATTTACAAATTGACAATTGACAAATTGACAATTGACAATTGACAAATTGACAAATTGACAATTGACAAATTGACAATTGACAAATTGACAATTGACAATTGACAAATTGACAATTGACAAATTGACAATTGACAAATTGACAATTGACAAATTGACAATTGACAAATTGACAATTGACAATTGACGAATTGACAATTGACAAATTGACAAATTGACAATTGACAAATTGACAATTGACAAATTGACAAATCGACAATTGACGAATTGACAATTGACAAATTGACAAATTGACAATTGACAAATTGACGATGGACAAATTAACAATTGACAAATTGACAATTGACAAATTGACAATTGACAAATTGACAATTGACAAAGTGACAATTGACAAAGTGACAATTGACAAATTGACAATTGACAAAGTTACAATTGACAATTGACAATTGACAAAGTGACAATTGACAAATTGACAAATTGACAATTGACAAATTGACAATTGACAATCGACAAATTGACAATTGACAAATTGACAATTGACAATTGACAATTGACAAATTGACAATTGACAAATTGACAATTGACAAATTGACAATTGACAATTGACAAATTGACAAATTGACAATTGACAATTGAGAAATTGACAATTGACAATTGACAAATTGACAATTGACAAATTGACAGTTGACAAATTGACAATTGACAAATTGACAATTGACAAATTGACAATTGACAAATTGACAATTGACAAATTGACAATTGACAAATTGACAATTGACAAATTGACAATTGACAAATTGACAATTGACAAATTGACAATTGACAAATTGACAATTGACAATTGACAAATTGACAATTGACAAATTGACAATTGACAAATTGACAAATTGACAATTGACAATTGACAAATTGACAATTGACAATTGACAATTGACAATTGACAAATTGACAAATTGACAAATTGACAAATTGACAAATTGACAATTGACAATTGACAATTGACAAATTGACAATGGACAAATTGACAATTGACAATTGACAATTGACAAATTGACCAATTGACAAATTGACAAATTGACAATTGACAATTGACAAATTGACAATTGACAATTGACAAATTGACAAATTGACAATTGACAATTGACAAATTGACAATTGACAAATTGACAATTGACAAATTGACAATTGACAATTGACAATTGACAATTGACAAATTGACAATTGACAAATGACAATTGACAAATTGACAATTGACAAATTGACAATTGACAAATTGACAATTGAACAATTGACAAATTGACAATTGACAAATTGACAATGGACAAATTGACAATTGACAATTGACAAATTGACAATTGACAAATTGACAATTGACAATTGACAAATTGACAATTGACAAAATTGACAATTGACAAATTGACAATTGACAATTGACAAATTGACAATTGACAAATTGACAATTGACAATTGACAAATTGACAATTGACAATTGACAATTGACAAATTGACAATTGACAATTGACAAATTGACAAATTGACAATTGACAAATTGACAATTGACAAAATTGACAATTGACAAATTGACAATTGACAATTGACAATTGACGAATTGACAATTGACAAATTGACAATTGACAATTGACAAATTGAACAATTGACAAATCGACAATTGACGAATTGACAATTGTCAAATTGACAAATTGACAATTGACAAATTGACGATGGACAAATTGACAATTGACAAATTGACAATTGACAATTGACAATTGACAAATTGACAAATTGACAATTGACAATTGACAAATTGACAATTGACAAATTGACAATTGACAAATTGACAATTGACAAATTGACAATTGACAAATTGACAATTGACAAATTGACAATTGACAAATTGACAATTGACAAATTGACAATTGACAAATTGACAATTGACAAATTGACAATTGACAAATTGACAATTGACAAATTGACAATTGACAAATTGACATTGACAAATTGACAATTGACAAATTGACAATTGACAAATTGACAATTGACAATTGACAATTGACAAATTGACAATTGACAAATTGACAAATTGACAAATTGACAATTGACAATTGACAAATGACAATTGACAAATTGACAATTGACAAATTGACAATTGACAATTGACAAATTGACGAATTGGACAAATTGACAATTGACAAATTGACAATTGACAAATTGACATTGACAAATTGACAATTACATTGACAAATTGACAATTGACAAAGTGACAATTGACAAAGTGACAATTGACAAAGTGACAATTGACAAATTGACAAATTGACAAGTGACAATTGACAATTGACAATTGACAAAGTGACAATTGACAATTGACAATTGACAAATTGACAATTGACAATTGACAATTGACAATTGACAAATTGACAATTGACAAATTGACAATTGACAATGACAAATTGACAAATTGACAAATTGACAATTGACAAATTGACAATTGACAAATTGACAATTGACAATTGACAAATTGACAATTGACAAATTGACAATTGACAAATTGACAATTGACAATTGACAATTGACAATTGACAAATTGACAAATTGACAATTGACAAATTGACAAATTGACAATTGACAATTGACAAATTGACAAATTGACAATTGACAAATTGACAATTGACAAATTGACAATTGACAAATTGACAATTGACAAATTGACAATTGACAAATTGACAATTGACAAATTGACAATTGACAAATTGACAATTGACAAATTGACAATTGACAAATTGACAATTGACAAATTGACAATTGACAAATTGACAATTGACAATTGACAAATTGACAATTGACAAATTGACAATTGACAAATTGACAATTGACAAATTGACAATTGACAAATTGACAATTGACAAATTGACAATTGAAAATTGACAATTGACAAATTGACAATTGACAAATTGACAATTGACAAATTGACAATTGACAAATTGACAATTGACAAATTGACAATTGACAATTGACAAATTGACAAATTGACAAATTGACAATTGACAAATTGACAATTGACAAATTGACAATTGACAAATTGACAATTGACAAATTGACAATTGACAAATTGACAATTGACAAATTGACAATTGACAAATTGACAATTGACAAATTGACAATTGACAATTGACAATTGACAATTGACAATTGACAAATTGACAATTGACAAATTGACAAATTGACAATTGACAAATTGACAAATTGACAAATTGACAATTGACAAATTGACAATTGACAAATTGACAATTGACAATTGACAATTGACAAATTGACAATTGACAAATTGACAATTGACAAATTGACAATTGACAAATTGACAATTGACAATTGACAAATTGACAATTGACAAATTGACAATTGACAAATTGACAATTGACAAATTGACAATTGACAAATTGACAATTGACAAATTGACAATTGACAAATTGACAAATTGACAATTGACAAATTGACAATTGACAATTGACAATTGACAAATTGACAATTGACAAATTGACAATTGACAATTGACAATTGACAAATTGACAAATTGACAAATTGACAAATTGACAATTGACAAATTGACAATTGACAAATTGACAATTGACAAATTGACAATTGACAAATTGACAAATTGACAATTGACAATTGACAATTGACAATTGACAATTGACAAATTGACAATGACAATTGACAATTGACATACAATTGACAATTGACAATTGACAAATTGACAATTGACAAATTGACAAATTGACAATTGACAAATTGACAATTGACAATTGACAAATTGACAATTGACAAATTGACAATTGACAAATTGACAATTGACAAATTGACAATTGACAATTGACAAATTGACAATTGACAAATTGACAATTGACAAATTGACAATTGACAAATTGACAATTGACAAATTGACAATTGACAATTGACAATTGACAAATTGACAATTGACAAATTGACAATTGACAAATTGACAATTGACAAATTGACAAATTGACAAATTGACAATTGACAAATTGACAATTGACAATTGACAAATTGACAAATTGACAATTGACAAATTGACAATTGACAAATTGACAATGACAAATTGACAATTGACAAATTGACAATTGACAATTGACAATTGACAAATTGACAATTGACAAATTGACAAATTGACAATTGACAATTGACAAATTGACAATTGACAATTGACAAATTGACAATTGACAAATTGACAATTGACAAATTGACAATTGACAATTGACAAATTGAAATTGACAAATTGACAATTGACAAATTGACAATTGACAAATTGACAAATTGACAAATTGACAAATTGACAAATTGACAATTGACAAAATTGACATTGACAAATTGACAATTGACAAATTGACAATTGACAAATTGACAATTGACAAATTGACAATTGACAAATTGACAATTGACAAATTGACAATTGACAAATTGACAATTGACAAATTGACAATTGACAAATTGACAATTGACAAATGACAATTGACAATTGACAATTGACAATTGACAATTGACAAATTGACAATTGACAAATTGACAATTGACAAATTGACAAATTGACAATTGACAATTGACAAATTGACAATTGACAAATTGACAATTGACAAATTGACAAATTGACAAATTGACAAATTGACAATTGACAAATTGACAATTGACAAATTGACAATTGACATTGACAAATTGACAATTGACAATTGACAATTGACAAATTGACAATTGACAAATTGACAATTGACAAATTGACAATTGACAAATTGACAATTGACAAATTGACAATTGACAAATTGATACAATTGACAATTGACAATTGACAATTGACAATTGACAATTGACAAATTGACAATTGACAAATTGACAATTGACAAATTGACAATTGACAAATTGACAATTGACAAATTGACAATTGACAAATTGACAATTGACAAATTGACAATTGACAATTGACAATTGACAAATTGACAATTGACAATTGACAAATTGACAATTGACAAATTGACAATTGACAAATTGACAATTGACAAATTGGACAATTGACAAATTGACAATTGACAAATTGACAAATTGACAAATTGACAATTGACAAATTGACAATTGACAAATTGACAATTGACAAATTGACAATTGACAAATTGACAATCGACAATTGACAATTGACAAATTGACAATTGACAAATTGACATGGACAATTGACAATTGACAATTGACAAATTGACAATTGACAATTGACAATTGACAAATTGACAAATTGACAATTGACAAATTGACAAATTGACAAATTTGACAATTGACAAATTGACAAATTGACAAATTGACAAATTGACGAAATTGACAATTGACAATTGACAAATTGACAATTGACAAATTGACAATTGACAAATTGACAATTGACAAATTGACAATTGACAAATTGACAATTGACAAATTGACAAATTGACAATTGACAATTGACAAATTGACAATTGAACAAATTGACAATAATTGACAAATTGACAATTGACAAAGTGACAATTGACAAATTGACAATTGACAAATTGACAATTGACAATTGACAAATTGACAATTGACAAATTGACATTGACAATTGACAAATTGACAATTGACAAATTGACAATTGACAAATTGACAAATTGACATTGACAATTGACAATTGACAAATTGACAATTGACAAATTGACATTGACAATTGACAAATTGACAAATTGACAATTGACAAATTGACAATTGACAAATTGACAATTGACAAATTGACAATTGACAATTGACAATTGACAATTGACAAATTGACAATTGACAATTGACAATTGACAAGTGACAATTGACAAATTGACAATTGACAAATTGACAATTGACAAATTGACAATTGACAAATTGACAATTGACAAATTGACAATTGACAAATTGACAATTGACAAATTGACAATTGACAAATTGACAATTGACAAATTGACAATTGACAAAATTGACAATTGACAAATTGACAATTGACAAATTGACAATTGACAAATTGACAATTGACAAATTGACAATTGACAAATTGACAATTGACAAATTGACAATTGACAAATTGACAATTGACAATTGACAAATTGACAATTGACAAATTGACAATTGACAAATTGACAATTGACAAATTGACAATTGACAAATTGACAATTGACAAATTGACAATTGACAAATTGACAATTGACAAATTGACAATTGACAAATTGACAATTGACAATTGACAATTGACAAATTGACAATTGACAAATTGACAATTGACAAATTGACAATTGACAATTGACAATTGACAAATTGACAATTGACAAATTGACAATTGACAAATTGACAATTGACAAATTGACATAATTGACAAATTGACAATTGACAAATTGACAATTGACAAATTGACAATTGACAAATTGACAATTGACAAATTGACAATTGACAAATTGACAATTGACAAATTGACAATTGACAAATTGACAATTGACAAATTGACAATTGACAATTGACAATTGACAAATTGACAATTGACAATTGACAATTGACAAATTGACAATTGACAAATTGACAATTGACAATTGACAAATTGACAAATTGACAATTGACAAATTGACAATTGACAAATTGACAATTGACAAATTGACAATTGACAAATTGACAATTGACAAATTGACAATTGACAAATTGACAAATTGACAATTGACAAATTGACAATTGACAAATTGACAATTGACAATTGACAATTGACAAATGACAATTGACAATTGACAATTGACAATTGACAAATTGACAATTGACAAATTGACAAATTGACAAATTGACAATTGACAAATTGACAATTGACAAATTGACAATTGACAATTGACAATTGACAATTGACAATTGACAAATTGACAATTGACAAATTGACAATTGACAAATTGACAATTGACAAATTGACAATTGACAAATTGACAATTGACAAATTGACAATTGACAAATTGACAATTGACAAATTGACAAATTGACAATTGACAAATTGACAATTGACAAATTGACAAATTGACAATTGACAATTGAACAAATTGACAATTGACAAATTGACAATTGACAAATTGACAATTGACAAATTGACAATTGACAAATTGACAATTGACAATTGACAAATTGACAATTGACAAATTGACAATTGACAATTGACAATTGACAAATTGACAATTGACAATTGACAATTGACAATTGACAATTGACAATTGACAAATTGACAATTGACAATTGACAATTGACAATTGACAATTGACAATTGACAATTGACAAATTGACAATTGACAAATTGACAATTGACAAATTGACAATTGACAATTGACAATTGACAATTGACAAATTGACAATTGACAAATTGACAATTGACAAATTGACAATTGACAAATTGACAATTGACAAATTGACAATTGACAAATTGACAATTGACAAATTGACAATTGACAAATTGACAATTGACAAATTGACAATTGACAAATTGACAATTGACAAATTGACAATTGACAAATTGACAATTGACAAATTGACAATTGACAAATTGACAATTGACAATTGACAAATTGACAATTGACAAATTGACAATTGACAAATTGACAATTGACAATACAAATTGACAATTGACAAATTGACAATTGACAAATTGACAATTGACAAATTGACAATTGACAAATTGACAATTGACAAATTGACAATTGACAAATTGACAATTGACAAATTGACAATTGACAATTGACAATTGACAATTGACAAATTGACAATTGACAAATTGACAATTGACAAATTGACAATTGACAAATTGACAATTGACAAATTGACAATTGACAATTGACAAATTGACAATTGACAAATTGACAATTGACAAATTGACAATTGACAAATTGACAATTGACAATTGACAATTGACAAATTGACAATTGACAAATTGACAATTGACAATTGACAATTGACAATTGACAAATTGACAATTGACAAATTGACAATTGACAAATTGACAATTGACAAATTGACAATTGACAAATTGACAATTGACAATTGACAATTGACAATTGACAAATTGACAATTGACAAATTGACAATTGACAAATTGACAATTGACAAATTGACAATTGACAAATTGACAATTGACAAATTGACAATTGACAAATTGACAATTGACAATTGACAATTGACAAATTGACAATTGACAATTGACAAATTGACAATTGACAAATTGACAATTGACAAATTGACAATTGACAATTGACAAATTGACAATTGACAAATTGACAATTGACAAATTGACAATTGACAATTGACAAATTGACAATTGACAAATTGACAATTGACAAATTGACAATTGACAAATTGACAATTGACAATTGACAATTGACAATTGACAAATTGACAATTGACAAATTGACAATTGACAAATTGACAATTGACAAATTGACAATTGACAAATTGACAATTGACAATTGACAAATTGACAATTGACAAATTGACAATTGACAAATTGACAATTGACAAATTGACAATTGACAAATTGACAATTGACAAATTGACAATTGACAAATTGACAATTGACAAATTGACAATTGACAAATTGACAATTGACAATTGACAATTGACAAATTGACAATTGACAAATTGACAATTGACAAATTGACAATTGACAAATTGACAATTGACAATTGACAATTGACAAATTGACAATTGACAAATTGACAATTGACAAATTGACAATTGACAAATTGACAATTGACAAATTGACAATTGACAAATTGACAATTGACAAATTGACAATTGACAATTGACAATTGACAAATTGACAATTGACAAATTGACAATTGACAAATTGACAATTGACAAATTGACAATTGACAAATTGACAATTGACAAATTGACAATTGACAAATTGACAATTGACAAATTGACAATTGACAAATTGACAATTGACAAATTGACAATTGACAAATTGACAATTGACAAATTGACAATTGACAATTGACAAATTGACAATTGACAATTGACAAATTGACAATTGACAAATTGACAATTGACAAATTGACAATTGACAAATTGACAATTGGCAATTGACAAATTGACAATTGACAATTGACAATTGACAAATTGACAATTGACAAATTGACAATTGACAAATTGACAATTGACAAATTGACAATTGACAAATTGACAATTGACAAATTGACAATTGACAAATTGACAATTGACAAATTGACAATTGACAATTGACAATTGACAATTGACAATTGACAAATTGACAATTGACAAATTGACAATTGACAATTGACAATTGACAAATTGACAATTGACAAATTGACAATTGACAAATTGACAATTGACAAATTGACAATTGACAAATTGACAATTGACAAATTGACAATTGGACAATTGACAATTGACAAATTGACAATTGACAAATTGACAATTGACAAATTGACAAATTGACAATGACAAATTGACAATTGACAATTGACAAATTGACATTGGACAAATTGACAATTGACAAATTGACAATTGACAAATTGACAATTGACAAATTGACAATTGACAAATTGACAATTGACAAATTGACAATTGACAAATTGACAATTGACAAATTGACAATTGACAAATTGACAATTGACAAATTGACAATTGACAAATTGACAATTGACAAATTGACAATTGACAAATTGACAATTGACAAATTGACAATTGACAAATTGACAATTGACAAATTGACAATTGACAAATTGACAAATTGACATGACAATTGACAATTGACCAAATTGACAATGACAAATTGACAATTGACAAATTGACAATTGACAAATTGACAAATTGACAAATTGACAATTGACAAATTGACAATTGACAATTGACAATTGACAAATTGACAATTGACAATTGACAATTGACAAATTGACAATTGACAAATTGACAATTGACAAATTGACAATTGACAATTGACAATTGACAAATTGACAATTGACAAATTGACAATTGACAAATTGACAATTGACAATTGACAATTGACAAATTGACAATTGACAAATTGACAATTGACAAATTGACAATTGACAAATTGACAATTGACAAATTGACAATTGACAAATTGACAATTGACAAATTGACAATTGACAATTGACAATTGACAAATTGACAATTGACAATTGACAAGCTGACAATGACAATTGACAATTGACAAATTGACAATTGACAAATGACAATTGACAACTTGACAATTGACAAATTGACAATTGACAATTGACAATTGACAAATTGACAATTGACAAATTGACAATTGACAAATTGACAATTGACAAATTGACAATTGACAAATTGACAATTGACAAATTGACAATTGACAAATGACAATTGACAAATTGACAATTGACCAAATTGACAATTGACAAATTGACAATTGACAAATTGACAATTGACAAATTGACAATTGACAATTGACAAATTGACAATTGACAAATTGACAATTGACAAATTGACAATTGACAAATTGACAATTGACAAATTGACAATTGACAAAGTGACAATTGACAATTGACAATTGACAAATTGACAATTGACAAATTGACAATTGACAATTGACAATTGACAAATTGACAATTGACAAATTGACAATTGACAAATTGACAATTGGACAAATTGACAATTGACAAATTGACAAATTGACAAATGGACAATTGACAATTGACAATTGACAATTGACAATTGACAAATTGACCAATTGACAAATTGACAATTGGACAATTGACAATTGACAAATTGACAAATTGACAATTGACAAATTGACAATTGACAAATTGACAATTGACAAATTGACAATTGACAATTGACAATTGACAAATTGACAATTGACAAAATTGACAATTGACAAATTGACAATTGACAATTGACAAATTGACAAATTGACAATTGACAAATTGACAATTGACAAATTGACAATTGACAAATTGACAATTGACAATGGACAAATTGACAATTGACAAATTGGACAATTGACAAATTGACAAATTGACAAATTGACAATTGACAAATTGACAATTGACAAATTGACAATTGACAAATTGACAATTGACAAATTGACAATTGACAAATTGACAATTGACAAATTGACAATTGACAAATTGACAATTGACATTGACATTGACAATTGACAAATTGACAATTGACAAATTGACAATTGACAAATTGACAATTGACAATTGACAATTGACAAATTGACAATTGACAATTGACAATTGACAATTGACAAATTGACAATTGACAAATTGACAATTGACAATTGACAATTGACAATTGACAATTGACAAATTGACAATTGACAAATTGACAATTGACAATTGACAATTGAATTGACAATTGACAAATGACAAATTGACAAATTGACAATTGACAAATGACAATTGACAAATTGACAATTGACAATTGACAAATTGACAATTGACAAATTGACAATTGACAAATTGACAATTGACAAATTGACAATTGACAAATTGACAATTGACAAATTGGACAATTGACAAATTGACAATTGACAAATTGACAAATTGACAATTGACAATTGACAAATTGACAATTGACAAATTGACAATTGACAAATTGACAATTGACAAATTGACAATTGACAAATTGACAATTGACAAATTGACAATTGACAATTGACAATTGACAAATTGACAATTGACAAATTGACAATTGACAATTGACAATTGACAAATTGACAATTGACAAATTGACAATTGACAATTGACAATTGACAAATTGACAATTGACAATTGACAAATTGACAATTGACAAATTGACAATTGACAATTGACAATTGACAATTGACAAATTGACATTGACAATTGACAATTGACAAATTGACAATTGACAAATTGACAATGACAATTGACAATTGACAATTGACAATTGCAATTGACAAATTGACAATTGACAAATTGACAATTGACAAATTGACAATTGACAAATTGTACAAATTGACAAATTGACAATTGACAAATTGACAATTGACACATTGACAAATTGACAAATTGACAATTGACAATTGACAATTGACAAATTGACAATTGGACAAATTGACAATTGACAAATTGACAATTGACAAAGTGACAATTGACAAATTGACAATTGACAAATTGACAATTGACAATTGAACAATTGGACAAATTGACAATTGACAATTGACAATTGACAATTGACAAATCGACAATTGACAATTGACAAATTGACAAATTGACAAGACAATTGACAATTGACAAATTGACAATTGACAAATTGACAATTGACAAATTGACAATTGACAAATTGACATTGACAAATTGACAATTGACAAATTGACAATTGACAAATTGACAATTGACAAAGTTGACAAATTGACAATTGACAAATGGACAATTGACAAATTGACAATTGACAAAGTGACAATTGACAAATTGACAATTGACAAATTGACAAATTGACAAGATGACAAATTGACAATTGACAATTGACAATTGACAAATTGACAATTGACAATTGACAAATTGACAATTGACAATTGACAAATTGACAATTGACAAATTGACAATTGACAAATTGACAAATTGACAATTGACAATTGACAATTGACAAATTGACAATTGACAAATTGACAAATTGACAATTGACAAATTGACAATTGACAAATTGACAATTGACAAATTGACAATTGACAAATTGACAATTGACAAATTGACAATTGACAAATTGACAATTGACAAATTGACAATTGACAATTGACAATTGACAATTGACAATTGACAAATTGACAATTGACAATTGACAATTGACAATTGACAATTGACAAATTGACAATTGACAAATTGACAATTGACAAATTGACCAATTGACAAATTGACAATTGACAAATTGACAATTGACAAATTGACAATTGACAAATTGACAATTGACAAATTGACAATTGACAATTGACAATTGACAAATTGACAATTGACAATTGACCAATTGACAATTGACAATTGACAATTGACAAATTGACAATTGACAAATTGACAATTGACAAATTGACAATTGACAATTGACAAATTGACAATTGACAATTGACAATTGACAAATTGACAATTGACAATTGACAAATTGACAATTGACAAATTGACAATTGACAAATTGACAATTGACAAATTGACAATTGACAAATTGACAATTGACAAATTGACAATTGACAAATTGACAATTGACAAAATTGACAATTGACAATTGACAAATTGACAATTGACAAATGACAATTGACAAATTGACAATTGACAAATTGACAATTGACAAATTGACAATTGACAAATTGACAATTGACAAATTGACAATTGACAATTGCAAATTGACAATTGACAAATTGACAATTGACAAATTGACAATTGACAAATTGACAATTGACAATTGACAATGACAAATTGACAATTGACAAATTGACAATTGACAATATTGACAATGACAAATTGACAATTGACAATTGACAATTGACAAATTGACAATTGACAATTGACAAATTGACAATTGACAAATTGACAATTGACAAATTGACAATTGACAATTGACAAATTGACAAATTGACAATTGACAAAGTGACAATTGACAAATTGAGGCAATTGACAAATTGACAATTGACAAATGGACAATTGACAAATTGACAATTGACAAATTGACAATTGACAATTGACGAATTGACAATTGACAAATTGACAATTGACAAATTGACAATTGACAAATTGACAATTGACAAATTGACAATTGACCAATTGACAAATTGACAATTGACAAATTGACAATTGACCAAATTGACAATTGACAAATTGACAATTGACAATTGACAATTGACAATTGACAATTGACAATGACAATTGACAATACAATTGACAATTGACAAATTGACAATTGACAAATTGACAATTGACAAATTGACAATTGACAAATTGACAATTGACAAATTGACGAATTGACAATTGACAAATTGACAAATTGACAATTGACAAATTGACATTGACAATTGACAATTGACATGACAATTGACAATTGACAATTGACAAATTGACAATTGACAAATTGACAATTGACAAATTGACAATTGACAAATTGAACAATTGACAATTGACAATTGACAAATTGGACAATTGACAAATTGACAATTGACAATTGACAATTGACAAATTGACAAATTGACAATTGACAAATTGACAATTGACAAATTGACAATTGACAATTGACAAATTGACAATTGACAATTGACAATTGACAAATTGACAATTGACAAATTGACAATTGACAAATTGACAATAATTGACAATTGACAAATTGACAAATTGACAAATTGAAATTGACAATTGACAAATTGACAATTGACAAATTGACAATTGACAAATTGACAATTGACAAATTGACAATTGACAAATTGACAATTGACAAATTGACAATTGACAATTACAAATTGACAATTGACAAATTGACAATTGACAAATTGACAATTGACAAATTGACAATTGACAAATTGACAATGGACAAATTGACAATTGACAAATTGACAATTGACAATTGACAATTGACAATTGACAAATTGACAATTGACAAATTGACAATTGACAAATTGACAATTGACAAATTGACAATTGACAAATTGACAATTGACAATTGACAATTGACAATTGACAATTGACAAATTGACAATTGACAAATTGACAATTGACAAATTGACAATTGACAATTGACAATTGACAAATTGACAATTGACAATTGACAATTGACAAATTGACAATTGACAAATTGACAATTGACAAATTGACAATTGACAAATTGACAATTGACAATTGACAATTGACAATTGACAATTGACAAATTGACAATTGACAAATTGACAATTGACAAATTGACAATTGACAAATTGACAAATTGACAATTGACAAATTGACAATTGACAAATTGACAATTGACAAATTGACAATTGACAAATTGACAATTGACAAATTGACAATTGACAAATTGACAATTGACAAATTGACAATTGACAAATTGACAATTGACAAATTGACAATTGACAAATTGACAATTGACAAATTGACAATTGACAAATTGACAATTGACAAATTGACAATTGACAAATTGACAATTGACAATTGACAAATTGACAATTGACAATTGACAATTGACAAATTGACAATTGACAAATTGACAATTGACAATTGACAAATTGACAATTGACAAATTGACAATTGACAAATTGACAATTGACAATTGGACAATTGACAATTGACAATTGACAAATTGACAATTGACAAATTGACAATTGACAAATGACAATTGACAAATTGACAATTGACAAATTGACAATTGACAATTGACAATTGACAAATTGACAATTGACAAATTGACAATTGACAAATTGACAATTGACAAATTGACAATTGACAAATTGACAATTGACAATTGACAATTGACAAATTGACAAAATTGACAATTGACAAATTGACAATTGACAAATTGACAATTGACAAATTGACAATTGACAAATTGACAATTGACAATTGACAATTGACAATTGACAATTGACAATTGACAAATTGACAATTGACAAATTGACAATTGACAAATTGACAATTGACAAATTGACAATTGACAATTGACAATTGACAATTGACAATTGACAAATTGACAATTGACAAATTGACAATTGACAAATTGACAATTGACAAATTGACAATTGACAATTGACAATTGACAAATTGACAATTGACAATTGACAATGACAATTGACAATTGACAAATTGACAATTGACAAATTGACAATTGACAAATTGACAATTGACAAATTGACAATTGACAAATTGACAATTGACAAATTGACAATTGACAAATTGACAATTGACAAATTGACAATTGACAAATTGACAATTGACAAATTGACAATTGACAAATTGACAATTGACAAATTGACAATTGACAAATTGACAATTGACAAATTGACAATTGACAATTGACAATTGACAAATTGACAATTGACAATTGACAATTGACAAATTGACAATTGACAATTGACAATTGACAAATTGACAATTGACAAATTGACAATTGACAAATTGACAATTGACAATTGACAATTGACAAATTGACAATTGACAAATTGACAATTGACAAATTGACAATTGACAAATTGACAATTGACAAATTGACAATTGACAAATTGACAATTGACAAATTGACAATTGACAAATTGACAATTGACAAATTGACAATTGACAAATTGACAATTGACAAATTGACAATTGACAAATTGACAATTGACAAATTGACAATTGACAATTGACAATTGACAAATTGACAATTGACAAATTGACAATTGACAAATTGACAATTGACAAATTGACAATTGACAAATTGACAATTGACAAATTGACAATTGACAAATTGACAATTGACAAATTGACAATTGACAAATTGACAATTGACAAATTGACAATTGACAAATTGACAATTGACAAATTGACAATTGACAAATTGACAATTGACAATTGACAATTGACAAATTGACAATTGACAAATTGACAATTGACAAATTGACAATTGACAAATTGACAATTGACAAATTGACAATTGACAAATTGACAATTGAATGACAAATTGACAATTGACAAATTGACAATTGACAAATTGACAATTGACAAATTGACAATTGACAAATTGACAATTGACAAATTGACAATTGACAAATTGACAATTGACAATTGACAAATTGACAAATTGACAATTGACAAATTGACAATTGACAAATTGACAATTGACAAATTGACAATTGACAAATTGACAATTGACAAATTGACAATTGACAAATTGACAATTGACAAATTGACAATTGACAAATTGACAATTGACAAATTGACAATTGACAAATTGACAATTGACAATTGACAATTGACAATTGACAAATTGACAATTGACAATTGACAAATTGACAATTGACAAATTGACAATTGACAAATTGACAATTGACAATTGACAATTGACAAATTGACAATTGACAAATTGACAATTGACAAATTGACAATTGACAAATTGACAATTGACAAATTGACAATTGACAAATTGACAATTGACAAATTGACAATTGACAAATTGACAATTGACAATTGACAATTGACAAATTGACAATTGACAAATTGACAATTGACAAATTGACAATTGACAAATTGACAATTGACAAATTGACAATTGACAATTGACAATTGACAAATTGACAATTGACAAATTGACAATTGACAAATTGACAATTGACAATTGACAATTGACAATTGACAAATTGACAAATTGACAATTGACAAATTGACAATTGACAAATTGACAATTGACAAATTGACAATTGACAAATTGACAATTGACAAATTGACAATTGACAAATTGACAATTGACAAATTGACAATTGACAAATTGACAATTGACAAATTGACAATTGACAATTGACAATTGACAAATTGACAATTGACAAATTGACAATTGACAAATTGACAATTGACAAATTGACAATTGACAAATTGACAATTGACAAATTGACAATTGACAAATTGACAATTGACAAATTGACAATTGACAAATTGACAATTGACAAATTGACAATTGACAAATTGACAATTGACAAATTGACAATTGACAAATTGACAATTGACAAATTGACAATTGACAAATTGACAATTGACAAATTGACAAATTGACAAATTGACAATTGACAAATTGACAATTGACAAATTGACAATTGACAAATTGACAATTGACAAATTGACAATTGACAAATTGACAATTGACAAATTGACAATTGACAAATTGACAATTGACAAATTGACAATTGACAAATTGACAATTGACAAATTGACAATTGACAAATTGACAATTGACAAATTGACAATTGACAATTGACAATTGACAATTGACAAATTGACAATTGACAAATTGACAATTGACAAATTGACAATTGACAAATGACAATTGACAATTGACAATTGACAAATTGACAATTGACAAATTGACAATTGACAAATTGACAATTGACAAATTGACAATTGACAAATTGACAATTGACAAATTGACAATTGACAAATTGACAATTGACAAATTGACAATTGACAAATTGACAATTGACAAATTGACAATTGACAAATTGACAATTGACAATTGACAATTGACAAATTGACAATTGACACAATTGACAAATTGACAATTGACAATTGACAATTGACAAATTGACAATTGACAAATTGACAAGTGACAAATTGACAATTGACAAATTGACAATTGACAATTTGACAAATTGACAATTGACAAATTGACAATTGACAAATTGACAATTGACAAATTGACAATTGACAAATTGACAATTGACAAATTGACAATTGACAAATTGACAATACAATTGACAAATTGACATTGACAAATTGACAATTGACAAATTGACAATTGACAAATTGACAATTGACAAATTGACAATGGACAAATTGACAATTGACAAATTGACAATTGACAAATTGACAATTGACAAATTGACAATTGACAAATTGACAATTGACAAAGACAATTGACAATTGACAAATGACAATTGACAATTGACATTGACAAATTGACAATGACAAATTGACAATTGACAAATTGACAATTGACAAATTGACAATTGACAAATTGACAATTGACAAATTGACAATTGACAAATTGACAATTGACAAATTGACAATTGACAATTGACAATTGACAATTGACAATTGACAATTGACAAATTGACAAATTGACAATTGACAATTGACAAATTGACAATTGACAATTGACAATTGACAAATTGACAATTGACAAATTGACAATTGACAAATTGACAATTGACAAATTGACAATTGACAATTGACAATTGACAAATTGACAATTGACAAATTGACAATTGACAAATTGACAATTGACAAATTGACAATTGACAAATTGACAATTGACAAATTGACAATTGACAAATTGACAATTGACAAATTGACAAATTGACAAATTGACAATTGACAATTGACAAATTGACAATTGACAATTGACAATTGACAATTGACAAATTGACAATTGACAAATTGACAATTGACAAATTGACAATTGACAAATTGACAATTGACAAATTGACAATTGACAAATTGACAATTGACAAATTGACAATTGACAAATTGACAATTGACAAATTGACAATTGACAAATTGACAATTGACAAATTGACAATTGACAAATTGACAATTGACAATTGACAATTGACAAATTGACAATTGACAAATTGACAATTGACAAATTGACAATTGACAAATTGACAATTGACAAATTGACAATTGACAATTGACAAATTGACAATTGACAAATTGACAATTGACAATTGACAATTGACAAATTGACAATTGACAAATTGACAATTGACAAATTGACAATTGACAAATTGACAATTGACAAATTGACAATTGACAAATTGACAATTGACAATTGACAATTGACAATTGACAATTGACAATTGACAATTGACAAATTGACAATTGACAAATTGACAATTGACAAATTGACAATTGACAAATTGACAAATGACAATTGACAATTGACAATTGACAATTGACAATTGACAATTGACAAATTGACAATTGACAAATTGACAATTGACAAATTGACAATTGACAAATTGACAATTGACAAATTGACAATTGACAATTGACAATTGACAAATTGACAAATTGACAAATTGACAAATTGACAATTGACAAATTGACAATTGACAAATTGACAATTGACAAATTGACAATTGACAAATTGACAATTGACAAATTGACAATTGACAAATGACAATTGACAATTGACAATTGACAAATTGACAATTGACAAATTGACAATTGACAATTGACAATTGACAATTGACAAATTGACCAAATTGACAATTGACAAATTGACAATTGACAAATTGACAATTGACAAATTGACAATTGACAAATTGACAATTGACAAATTGACAATTGACAAATTGACAATTGACAAATTGACAATTGACAAATTGACAATTGACAAATTGACAATTGACAATTGACAATTGACAAATTGACAATTGACAATTGACAAATTGACAATTGACAAATTGACAATTGACAAATTGACAATTGACAAATTGACAAATTGACAATTGACAATTGACAAATTGACAATTGACAAATTGACAATTGACAAATTGACAATTGACAAATTGACAATTGACAAATTGACAATTGACAAATTGACAATTGACAATTGACAAATTGACAATTGACAAATTGACAATTGACAAATTGACAATTGACAAATTGACAATTGACAAATTGACAATTGACAAATTGACAATTGACAAATTGACAATTGACAAATTGACAATTGACAAATTGACAATTGACAATTGACAAATTGACAATTGACAAATTGACAATTGACAATTGACAATGACAATTGACAAATTGACAATTGACAATTGACAAATTGACAATTGACAAATTGACAATTGACAAATTGACAATTGACAAATTGACAATTGACAAATTGACAATTGACAAATTGACAATTGACAAATTGACAATTGACAAATTGACAATTGACAAATTGACAATTGACAATTGACAATTGACAAATTGACAATTGACAAATTGACAATTGACAAATTGACAATTGACAAATTGACAATTGACAATTGACAATTGACAAATTGACAATTGACAATTGACAATTGACAATTGACAAATTGACAATTGACAAATTGACAATTGACAAATTGACAATTGACAAATTGACAATTGACAATTGACAAATTGACAATTGACAATTGACAATTGACAAATTGACAATTGACAAATTGACAATTGACAAATTGACAATTGACAATGACAATTGACAATTGACAATTGACAATTGACAATTGACAAATTGACAATTGACAAATTGACAATTGACAAATTGACAATTGACAAATTGACAATTGACAAATTGACAATTGACAAATTGACAATTGACAAATTGACAATTGACAAATGACAATTGACAATTGACAATTGACAAATTGACAATTGACAAATTGACAATTGACAAATTGACAATTGACAATTGACAATTGACAATTGACAAATTGACAATTGACAAATTGACAATTGACAAATTGACAATTGACAAATTGACAATTGACAATTGACAATTGACAAATTGACAATTGACAAATTGACAATTGACAAATTTGACAATTGACAAATTGACAATTGACAAATTGACAATTGACAAATTGACAATTGACAAATTGACAATTGACAAATTGACAATTGACAAATGACCAATTGACAATTGACAATTGACAAATTGACAATTGACAAATTGACAATTGACAAATTGACAATTGACAAATTGACAATTGACAAATTTGACAATTGACAAATTGACAATTGACAAATTGACAATTGACAAATTGACAATTGACAAATTGACATTGACAAATTGACAATTGACAAATTGACAATTGACAAATTGACAATTGACAAATTGACAATTGACAAATTGACAATTGACAAATTGACAATTGACAAATTGACAATTGACAAATTGACAATTGACAATTGACAATTGGACAATTGACAATTGACAATTGACAATTGACAAATTGACAATTGACAAATTGACAATTGACAAATTGACAATTGACAAATTGACAATGACAAATTGACAATTGACAAATTGACAATTGACAAATGACAATTGACAAATTGACAATTGACAAATTGACAATTGACAAATTGACAATGACAATTGACAAATTGACAATTGACAAATTGACAATTGACAAATTGACAATTGACAAATTGACAATTGACAAATTGACAATTGACAAATTGACAATTGACAAATTGACAATTGACAAATTGACAATTGACAAATTGACATGACAATTGACAATTGACAAATTGACAATTGACAAATTGACAATTGACAAATTGACAATTGACAAATTGACAATTGACAAATTGACAATTGACAAATTGACAATTGACAAATTGACAATTGACAATTGACAATTGACAAATTGACAATTGACAAATTGACAATTGACAAATTGACAATTGACAAATTGACAATTGACAAATTGACAATTGACAAATTGACAATTGACAAATTGACAATTGACAAATTGACAATTGACAAATTGACAATTGACAAATTGACAATTGACAAATTGACAATTGACAAATTGACAATTGACAAATTGACAATTGACAAATTGACAATTGACAAATTGACAATTGACAAATTGACAATTGACAAATTGACAATTGACAAATTGACAATTGACAAATTGACAATTGACAATTGACAAATTGACAATTGACAAATTGACAATTGACAAATTGACAATTGACAATTGACAATTGACAAATTGACAATTGACAAATTGACAATTGACAAATTGACAATTGACAAATTGACAATTGACAATTGACAATTGACAAATTGACAATTGACAAATTGACAATTGACAAATTGACAATTGACAATTGACAATTGACAATTGACAATTGACAAATTGACAATTGACAATTGACAAATTGACAATTGACAAATTGACAATTGACAAATTGACAATTGACAAATTGACAATTGACAAATTGACAATTGACAAATTGACAATTGACAAATTGACAATTGACAATTGACAATTGACAAATTGACAATTGACAATTGACAATTGACAAATTGACAATTGACAAATTGACAATTGACAAATTGACAATTGACAATTGACAAATTGACAATTGACAAATTGACAATTGACAATTGACAATTGACAATTGACAATTGACAAATTGACAATTGACAAATTGACAATTGACAAATTGACAATTGACAAATTGACAATTGACAAATTGACAATTGACAAATTGACAATTGACAAATTGACAATTGACAAATTGACAATTGACAAATTGACAATTGACAAATTGACAATTGACAAATTGACAATTGACAAATTGACAATTGACAAATTGACAATTGACAAATTGACAATTGACAAATTGACAATTGACAAATTGACAATTGACAAATTGACAATTGACAAATTGACAATTGACAAATTGACAATTGACAATTGACAATTGACAAATTGACAATTGACAAATTGACAATTGACAAATTGACAATTGACAAATTGACAATTGACAAATTGACAATTGACAAATTGACAATTGACAAATTGACAATTGACAAATTGACAATTGACAAATTGACAATTGACAAATTGACAATTGACAAATTGACAATTGACAAATTGACAATTGACAAATTGACAATTGACAAATTGACAATTGACAAATTGACAATTGACAAATTGACAATTGACAAATTGACAATTGACAAATTGACAATTGACAATTGACAATTGACAATTGACAAATTGACAATTGACAAATTGACAATTGACAAATTGACAATTGACAAATTGACAATTGACAAATTGACAATTGACAAATTGACAATTGACAAATTGACAATTGACAAATTGACAAATTGACAATTGACAATTGACAATTGACAATTGACAAATTGACAATTGACAAATTGACAATTGACAATTGACAAATTGACAAATTGACAATTGACAATGACAATTGACAAATTGACAATTGACAAATTGACAATTGACAAATTGACAATTGACAAATTGACAATTGACAAATTGACAATTGACAATTGACAATTGACAAATTGACAATTGACAATTGACAATTGACAATTGACAAATTGACAATTGACAAATTGACAATTGACAAATTGACAATTGACAAATTGACAATTGACAAATTGACAAATTGACAATTGACAAATTGACAATTGACAAATTGACAATTGACAAATTGACAATTGACAATTGACAATTGACAATTGACAAATTGACAAATTGACAATTGACAAATTGACAATTGACAAATTGACAATTGACAAATTGACAATTGACAAATTGACAATTGACAAATTGACAATTGACAAATTGACAATTGACAAATTGACAATTGACAAATTGACAATTGACAATTGACAATTGACAATTGACAAATTGACAATTGACAAATTGACAATTGACAAATTGACAATGACAAATTGACAATTGACAAATTGACAATTGACAATTGACAATTGACAAATTGACAATTGACAAATTGACAATTGACAAATTGGACAATTGACAAATTGACAATTGACCAAATTGACAATTGACAAATGACAATGACAAATTGACAATTGACAAATTGACAATTGACAATGACAAATTGACAATTGACAAATTGACAAATTGACAATTGACAATTGACAATTGACAATTGACAAATTGACAATTGACAAATTGACAATTGACAAATTGACAATTGACAAATTGACAATTGACAATTGACAAATTGACAATTGACAAATGCATTGACAATTGACAATTGACAATTGACAATTGACAATTGACAATTGACAATTGACAATTGACAATTGACAATTGACAATTGACAATTGACAAATTGACAATTGACAAATTGACAATTGACAAATTGACAATTGACAAATTGACAATTGACAATTGACAATTGACAATTGACAATTGACAAATTGACAATTGACAAATTGACAATGACAAATTGACAATTGACAAATTGACAATTGACAAATTGACAATTGACAAATTGACAATTGACAAATGACAATTGACAAATTGACAATTGACAAATTGACAATTGACAATGACAATTGACAATTGACAAATTGACAATTGACAAATTGACAATTGACAAATTGACAATTGACAAATTGACAATTGACAAATTGACAATTGACAAATTGACAATTGACAAATGACAATTGACAAATTGACAATTGACAAATTGACAATTGACAAATTGACAATTGACAAATTGACAATTGACAATTGACAAATTGACAATTGACAAATTGACAATTGACAAATTGACAATTGACAATTGACAATTGACAAATTGACAATTGACAAATTGACAATTGACAAATTGACAATTGACAAATTGACAATTGACAAATTGACAATGACAATTGACAATTGACAAATTGACAATTGACAAATTGACAATTGACAAATTGACAATTGACAAATTGACAATTGACAAATTGACAATTGACAAATTGACAATTGACAAATTGACAATTGACAATTTGACAATTGACAATTGACAATGACAATTGACAATGACAAATTGACAAATTGACAATTGACAAATGACAATTGACAAATTGACAATTGACAAATTGACAATTGACAAATTGACAATTGACAATTGACAATTGACAATTGACAATTGACAATTGACAATTGACAATTGACAAATTGACAATTGACAAATTGACCAATTGACAAATTGACAATTGACAAATTGACAATTGACAAATTGACAATTGACAAATTGACAATTGACAAATTGACAATTGACAAATTGACAATTGACAAATTGACAATTGACAAATTGACAATTGACAAATTGACAATTGACAAATTGACAATGACAAATTGGACAATTGACAAATTGACAATTGACAAATTGACAATTGACAATTGACAATTGACAAATTGACAATTGACAACAATTGACAATTGACAATTGACAATTGACAATGACAAATTGACAATTGACAAATTGACAATTGACAATTGACAATTGACAATTGACAAATTGACAATTGACAAATTGACAATTGACAATTGACAATTGACAAATTGACAATTGACAATGACAATTGACAATTGACAAATTGACAATTGACAAATTGACAATTGACAATTGACAATTGACAATTGACAAATTGACAATTGACAAATTGACAATTGACAAATTGACAATTGACAAATTGACAATTGACAAATTGACAATTGACAAATTGACAATTGACAAATTGACAATTGACAAATTGACAATTGACAAATTGACAATTGACAAATTGACAATTGACAAATTGACAATTGACAAATTGACAATTGACAATTGACAATGACAATTGACAATTGACAAATTGACAATTGACAAATTGACAATTGACAAATTGACAATTGACAAATTGACAATTGACAAATTGACAATTGACAATTGACAATTGACAAATTGACAATTGACAAATTGACAATTGACAAATTGACAATTGACAATTGACAATTGACAAATTGACAATTGACAAATTGACAATTGACAAATTGACAATTGACAAATTGACAATTGACAATTGACAAATTGACAATTGACAATTGACAATTGACAAATTGACAATTGACAAATTGACAATTGACAATTGACAATTGACAAATTGACAATTGACAAATTGACAATTGACAAATTGACAATTGACAATTGACAATTGACAAATTGACAATTGACAAATTGACAATTGACAAATTGACAATTGACAAATTGACAATTGACAAATTGACAATTGACAAATTGACAATTGACAAATTGACAATTGACAAATTGACAATTGACAATTGACAATTGACAATTGACAAATTGACAATTGACAAATTGACAATTGACAAATTGACAATTGACAATTGACAATTGACAAATTGACAATTGACAAATTGACAATTGACAATTGACAATTGACAATTGACAAATTGACAATTGACAAATTGACAATTGACAATTGACAAATTGACAATTGACAAATTGACAATTGACAAATGACAATTGACAAATTGACAATTGACAATTGACAATGACAATTGACAAATTGACAATTGACAAATTGACAATTGACAAATTGACAATGACAAATTGACAATTGACAAATTGACAATTGACAAATTGACAATTGACAAATTGACAATTGACAAATTGACAATTGACAAATTGACAAATTGACAATTGACAATTGACAAATTGACAATTGACAATTGACAATTGACAAATTGACAATTGACAATTGACAATTGACAATTGACAATTGACAATTGACAATTGACAATTGACAAATTGACAATTGACAAATTGACAATTGACAAATTGACAATTGACAAATTGACAATTGACAAATTGACAATTGACAATTGACAAATTGACAATTGACAAATTGACAATTGACAAATTGACAATTGACAAATTGACAATTGACAAATTGACAATTGACAAATTGACAATTGACAAATTGACAATTGACAAATTGACAATTGACAAATTGACAATTGACAAATTGACAATTGACAAATTGACAATTGACAAATTGACAATTGACAAATTGACAATTGACAAATTGACAATTGACAATTGACAATTGACAAATTGACAATTGACAAATTGACAATTGACAAATTGACAATTGACAAATTGACAATTGACAAATTGACAATTGACAAATTGACAATTGACAAATTGACAATTGACAAATTGACAATTGACAATTGACAATTGACAATTGACAATTGACAATTGACAAATTGACAATTGACAAATTGACAATGACAAATTGACAATTGACAAATTGACAATTGACAAATTGACAATTGACAAATTGACAATTGACAAATTGACAATTGACAATTGACAATTGACAATTGACAATTGACAATTGACAATTGACAAATTGACAATTGACAAATTGACAATTGACAAATTGACAATTGACAAATTGACAATTGACAAATTGACAATTGACAAATTGACAATTGACAAATTGACAATTGACAAATTGACAATTGACAAATTGACAATTGACAAATTGACAATTGACAAATTGACAATTGACAAATTGACAATTGACAAATTGACAATTGACAAATTGACAATTGACAAATTGACAATTGACAAATTGACAATTGACAATTGACAAATTGACAATTGACAAATTGACAATTGACAAATTGACAATTGACAAATTGACAATTGACAAATTGACAATTGACAAATTGACAATTGACAAATTGACAATTGACAAATTGACAATTGACAAATTGACAATTGACAAATTGACAATTGACAAATTGACAATTGACAAATTGACAATTGACAAATTGACAATTGACAAATTGACAATTGACAAATTGACAATTGACAAATTGACAATTGACAAATTGACAATTGACAAATTGACAATTGACAAATTGACAATTGACAAATTGACAATTGACAATTGACAATGACAAATTGACAATTGACAAATTGACAATTGACAAATTGACAATTGACAAATTGACAATTGACAATTGACAATTGACAAATTGACAATTGACAAATTGACAATTGACAAATTGACAATTGACAAATTGACAATTGACAATTGACAATTGACAAATTGACAATTGACAAATTGACAATTGACAAATTGACAATTGACAAATTGACAATTGACAAATTGACAATTGACAAATTGACAATTGACAAATTGACAATTGACAAATTGACAATTGACAAATTGACAATTGACAAATTGACAATTGACAAATTGACAATTGACAAATTGACAATTGACAAATTGACAATTGACAAATTGACAATTGACAAATTGACAATTGACAATTGACAATGACAATGACAATTGACAATTGACAATTGACAATTGACAATTGACAAATTGACAATTGACAAATTGACAATTGACAAATTGACAATTGACAAATTGACAATTGACAAATTGACAATTGACAAATTGACAATTGACAAATTGACAATTGACAAATTGACAATTGACAAATTGACAATTGACAAATTGACAATTGACAAATTGACAATTGACAAATGACAATTGACAAATTGACAATTGACAAATTGACAATTGACAAATTGACAATTGACAAATTGACAATTGACAAATTGACAATTGACAAATTGACAATTGACAAATTGACAATTGACAAATTGACAATTGACAAATTGACAATTGACAAATTGACAATTGACAAATTGACAATTGACAAATTGACAATTGACAAATTGACAATTGACAAATTGACAATTGACAAATTGACAATTGACAATTGACAATTGACAAATTGACAATTGACAAATTGACAATTGACAAATTGACAATTGACAATTGACAATTGACAAATTGACAATTGACAAATTGACAATTGACAAATTGACAATTGACAAATTGACAATTGACAAATTGACAATTGACAAATTGACAATTGACAAATTGACAATTGACAAATTGACAATTGACAAATTGACAATTGACAAATTGACAATTGACAAATTGACAATTGACAAATTGACAATTGACAAATTGACAATTGACAAATTGACAATTGACAAATTGACAATTGACAAATTGACAATTGACAAATTGACAATTGACAAATTGACAATTGACAAATTGACAATTGACAAATTGACAATTGACAAATTGACAATTGACAAATTGACAATTGACAAATTGACAATTGACAAATTGACAATTGACAAATTGACAATTGACAATTGACAATTGACAAATTGACAATTGACAAATTGACAATTGACAAATTGACAATTGACAAATTGACAATTGACAAATTGACAATTGACAAATTGACAATTGACAAATTGACAATTGACAAATTGACAATTGACAAATTGACAATTGACAAATTGACAATTGACAAATTGACAATTGACAAATTGACAATTGACAAATTGACAATTGACAATTGACAATTGACAATTGACAATTGACAATTGACAATTGACAAATTGACAATTGACAAATTGACAATTGACAAATTGACAATTGACAAATTGACAATTGACAAATTGACAATTGACAAATTGACAATTGACAAATTGACAATTGACAAATTGACAATTGACAAATTGACAATTGACAAATTGACAATTGACAAATTGACAATTGACAAATTGACAATTGACAAATTGACAATTGACAAATTGACAATTGACAAATTGACAATTGACAAATTGACAATTGACAAATTGACAATTGACAAATTGACAATTGACAAATTGACAATTGACAAATTGACAATTGACAAATTGACAATTGACAAATTGACAATTGACAAATTGACAATTGACAAATTGACAATTGACAAATTGACAATTGACAAATTGACAATTGACAATTGACAATTGACAAATTGACAATTGACAATTGACAATTGACAAATTGACAATTGACAAATTGACAATTGACAAATTGACAATTGACAAATTGACAATTGACAATTGACAAATTGACAATTGACAATTGACAATTGACAATTGACAATTGACAATTGACAATTGACAATTGACAAATTGACAATTGACAAATTGACAATTGACAAATTGACAATTGACAAATTGACAATTGACAAATTGACAATTGACAAATTGACAATTGACAAATTGACAATTGACAATTGACAATTGACAATTGACAAATTGACAATTGACAAATTGACAATTGACAAATTGACAATTGACAAATTGACAATTGACAAATTGACAATTGACAAATTGACAATTGACAAATTGACAATTGACAAATTGACAATTGACAATTGACAAATTGACAATTGACAATTGACAATTGACAAATTGACAATTGACAAATTGACAATTGACAATTGACAAATTGACAATTGACAAATTGACAATTGACAAATTGACAATTGACAATTGACAAATTGACAATTGACAAATTGACAATTGACAATTGACAAATTGACAATTGACAAATTGACAATTGACAAATTGACAATTGACAAATTGACAATTGACAAATTGACAATTGACAAATTGACAATTGACAAATTGACAATTGACAAATTGACAATTGACAATTGACAATTGACAATTGACAAATTGACAATTGACAAATTGACAATTGACAATTGACAATTGACAAATTGACAATTGACAATTGACAAATTGACAATTGACAAATTGACAATTGACAAATTGACAATTGACAAATTGACAATTGACAAATTGACAATTGACAAATTGACAATTGACAAATTGACAATTGACAAATTGACAATTGACAAATTGACAATTGACAAATTGACAATTGACAAATTGACAATTGACAAATTGACAATTGACAAATTGACAATTGACAAATTGACAATTGACAAATTGACAATTGACAAATTGACAATTGACAAATTGACAATTGACAAATTGACAATTGACAAATTGACAATTGACAAATTGACAATTGACAAATTGACAATTGACAAATTGACAATTGACAAATTGACAATTGACAAATTGACAATTGACAAATTGACAATTGACAAATTGACAATTGACAAATTGACAATTGACAAATTGACAATTGACAAATTGACAATTGACAAATTGACAATTGACAAATTGACAATTGACAAATTGACAATTGACAAATTGACAATTGACAAATTGACAATTGACAAATTGACAATTGACAAATTGACAATTGACAAATTGACAATTGACAAATTGACAATTGACAAATTGACAATGACAAATTGACAATTGACAATTGACAATTGACAAATTGACAATTGACAAATTGACAATTGACAAATTGACAATTGACAAATTGACAATTGACAAATTGACAATTGACAAATTGACAATTGACAAATTGACAATTGACAAATTGACAATTGACAAATTGACAATTGACAAATTGACAATTGACAAATTGACAATTGACAAATTGACAATTGACAAATTGACAATTGACAAATTGACAATTGACAAATTGACAATTGACAAATTGACAATGACAAATTGACAATTGACAAATTGACAATTGACAAATTGACAATTGACAAATTGACAATTGACAAATTGACAATTGACAAATTGACAATGACAAATTGACAATTGACAAATTGACAATTGACAAATTGACAATTGACAATGACAATTGACAATTGACAATTGACAATTGACAATTGACAAATTGACAATTGACAAATTGACAATTGACAAATTGACAATTGACAAATTGACAATTGACAAATTGACAATTGACAAATTGACAATTGACAAATTGACAATTGACAAATTGACAATTGACAAATTGACAATTGACAAATTGACAATTGACAAATTGACAATTGACAAATTGACAATTGACAAATTGACAATTGACAAATTGACAATTGACAAATTGACAATTGACAAATTGACAATTGACAAATTGACAATTGACAAATTGACAATTGACAAATTGACAATTGACAAATTGACAATTGACAAATTGACAATTGACAAATTGACAATTGACAAATTGACAATTGACAAATTGACAATTGACAAATTGACAATTGACAAATTGACAATTGACAAATTGACAATTGACAAATTGACAATTGACAAATTGACAATTGACAAATTGACAATTGACAAATTGACAATTGACAAATTGACAATTGACAAATTGACAATTGACAAATTGACAATTGACAAATTGACAATTGACAAATTGACAATTGACAAATTGACAATTGACAAATTGACAATTGACAAATTGACAATTGACAAATTGACAATTGACAAATTGACAATTGACAAATTGACAAATTGACAATTGACAATTGACAAATTGACAAATTGACAAATTGACAAATTGACAATTGACAAATTGACAATTGACAAATTGACAATTGACAAATTGACAATTGACAAATTGACAATTGACAAATTGACAATTGACAATTGACAAATTGACAATTGACAAATTGACAATTGACAAATTGACAATTGACAAATTGACAATTGACAAATTGACAATTGACAAATTGACAATTGACAATTGACAAATTGACAATTGACAAATTGACAAATTGACAATTGACAAATTGACAATTGACAAATTGACAAATTGACAATTGACAAATTGACAATTGACAAATTGACAATTGACAAATTGACAATTGACAAATTGACAATTGACAAATTGACAATTGACAAATTGACAATTGACAAATTGACAATTGACAAATTGACAATTGACAAATTGACAATTGACAAATTGACAATTGACAATTGACAATTGACAAATTGACAAATTGACAATTGACAATTGACAATTGACAAATTGACAATTGACAAATTGACAATTGACAAATTGACAATTGACAAATTGACAATTGACAAATTGACAATTGACAAATTGACAATTGACAAATTGACAATTGACAAATTGACAATTGACAAATTGACAATTGACAAATTGACAATTGACAAATTGACAATTGACAAATTGACAATTGACAAATTGACAATTGACAAATTGACAATTGACAAATTGACAATTGACAAATTGACAATTGACAAATTGACAATTGACAAATTGACAATTGACAAATTGACAATTGACAAATTGACAATTGACAAATTGACAATTGACAAATTGACAATTGACAAATTGACAATTGACAAATTGACAATTGACAAATTGACAATTGACAAATTGACAATTGACAATTGACAAATTGACAATTGACAAATTGACAATTGACAAATTGACAATTGACAAATTGACAATTGACAAATTGACAATTGACAAATTGACAATTGACAATTGACAATTGACAATTGACAAATTGACAATTGACAAATTGACAATTGACAAATTGACAATTGACAAATTGACAATTGACAAATTGACAATTGACAAATTGACAATTGACAAATTGACAATTGACAAATTGACAATTGACAAATTGACAATTGACAAATTGACAATTGACAAATTGACAATTGACAAATTGACAATTGACAAATTGACAATTGACAAATTGACAATTGACAAATTGACAATTGACAAATTGACAATTGACAAATTGACAATTGACAAATTGACAATTGACAAATTGACAATTGACAAATTGACAATTGACAAATTGACAATTGACAAATTGACAATTGACAAATTGACAATTGACAAATTGACAATTGACAAATTGACAATTGACAAATTGACAATTGACAAATTGACAATTGACAAATTGACAATTGACAAATTGACAATTGACAAATTGACAATTGACAAATTGACAATGAATTGACAATTGACAATTGACAAATTGACAATTGACAAATTGACAATTGACAAATTGACAATTGACAAATTGACAATTGACAAATTGACAATTGACAAATTGACAATTGACAAATTGACAATTGACAAATTGACAATTGACAAATTGACAATTGACAAATTGACAATTGACAAATTGACAATTGACAAATTGACAATTGACAAATTGACAATTGACAAATTGACAATTGACAAATTGACAATTGACAAATTGACAATTGACAAATTGACAATTGACAAATTGACAATTGACAAATTGACAATTGACAAATTGACAATTGACAAATTGACAATTGACAAATTGACAATTGACAAATTGACAATTGACAATTGACAAATTGACAATTGACAAATTGACAATTGACAAATTGACAATTGACAAATTGACAATTGACAAATTGACAATTGACAAATTGACAATTGACAAATTGACAATTGACAAATTGACAATTGACAAATTGACAATTGACAAATTGACAATTGACAAATTGACAATTGACAAATTGACAATTGACAAATTGACAATTGACAAATTGACAATTGACAAATTGACAATTGACAAATTGACAATTGACAAATTGACAATTGACAAATTGACAATTGACAAATTGACAATTGACAAATTGACAATTGACAAATTGACAATTGACAAATTGACAATTGACAAATTGACAATTGACAAATTGACAATTGACAAATTGACAATTGACAAATTGACAATTGACAAATTGACAATTGACAAATTGACAATTGACAAATTGACAATTGACAAATTGACAATTGACAAATTGACAATTGACAAATTGACAATTGACAAATTGACAATTGACAAATTGACAATTGACAAATTGACAATTGACAAATTGACAATTGACAAATTGACAATTGACAAATTGACAATTGACAAATTGACAATTGACAAATTGACAATTGACAAATTGACAATTGACAAATTGACAATTGACAAATTGACAATTGACAAATTGACAATTGACAAATTGACAATTGACAAATTGACAATTGACAAATTGACAATTGACAAATTGACAATTGACAAATTGACAATTGACAAATTGACAATTGACAAATTGACAATTGACAAATTGACAATTGACAAATTGACAATTGACAAATTGACAATTGACAAATTGACAATTGACAAATTGACAATTGACAAATTGACAATTGACAAATTGACAATTGACAAATTGACAATTGACAAATTGACAATTGACAATTTGACAAATTGACAATTGACAAATGACAAATTGACAATTGACAAATTGACAATTGACAAATTGACAATTGACAAATTGACAATTGACAAATTGACAATTGACAAATTGACAATTGACAAATTGACAATTGACAAATTGACAATTGACAAATTGACAATTGACAAATTGACAATTGACAAATTGACAATTGACAAATTGACAATTGACAAATTGACAATTGACAAATTGACAATTGACAAATTGACAATTGACAAATTGACAATTGACAAATTGACAATTGACAAATTGACAATTGACAAATTGACAATTGACAAATTGACAATTGACAAATTGACAATTGACAAATTGACAATTGACAAATTGACAATTGACAAATTGACAATTGACAAATTGACAATTGACAAATTGACAATTGACAAATTGACAATTGACAAATTGACAATTGACAAATTGACAATTGACAAATTGACAATTGACAAATTGACAATTGACAAATTGACAATTGACAAATTGACAATTGACAAATAGACAATTGACAAATAGACAATTGACAAATAGACAATTGACAAATAGACAATTGACAAATAGACAATTGACAAATAGACAATTGACAAATAGACAATTGACAAATAGACAATTGACAAATTCTCCATTGAAAACGGCTAAGTGAAAAAGGGCCAATTGAAAAATTGTCAATGGAAAATTTGTGACTCAAAAATTGAGAATTGTCGATTGAAAATTGTGGATTACCCATTGAAAATTGCCAATTGGAAATTGAGGGTTGACAATGGACAAGGAACAATTGCGGATTGGAAATTGCCAATTGGAAATTGGCCATTGACAATTAAAAATTGGCAGTTGCCAAATAAAAATTGGGGATTTAAAATTGCCAATTAAAAATTGCCAATAGAAAATTGCAAAGTAAAAATTGCCAAAGCCTAATTGAAAATTGTGGATTAATCAACTATTATCTATGATATACTATATATAAATAAACTATCAACTCTCAAACAATAATCAGCATAGATTCAGAATCTACAAACAACTTGGGATCGATTAAAAAAAAAACAAAACAAATCCATTGATTTTTCAGAAAATTGTCGGCTAACGTCACGCAATTTCTTGATTAATTAATTAACTATCATTCATTAACTCTCAACCGTTAAAAACCAATGTACTTGCTAATGAACTATAACCAGGTTTGAATGTTAATTTAGTTAAAAATTATTTTTTGTCGGCTAACTGTATACAGGTGTAACGCACGGAGCCTCTAGACACCCCTCATATCGTGGACGTGGACTATCTTTATCCAGCATACTGTGGAATACACCCGCAAGCTTCGACTCAGAGCAATACCCTAATTATTCACAATATTAATTCAATTAGTAATTGATTTTCAGTGTTTAAAAATTAGTGTAGCAGAAGAAAAAAGATCGATCTCGGCCGAAAAAGATCGATCCGACTGATTGATCGACCTAAACAGATCGATCAAAAACACCGAGGATAGAATAACAAAAGATTGATATTGGATCGAACATCCCTAAACCCCGGCATCGGGGCCTCTATAGGGGTCTATCCTCTTTGATATGTACAGTCGTGCCTAGCGCCGTTCGAGAACCTGTGGACAGTTGAGGAAATGTACAGTTGCGGAGATACGAATGGAGCCCCCTCAAGTCGTCATCTAGCGGTTTTGGGGTCGGCCAAACGCCGCGAATTGAGCCTCTACTTCGCTAAATTCTCTTTGGCAGGATTGGGAAGTAAAATACTCGAAGTAAATTACATAATTTTCTGCATGTCAAAAACTAAGTATATTACCTGACCGAGTTGTCTACATTTTCTGCATGGCACAGTGCCATCTATGACTTTATGCGCAAACTACATTTTTTGTGAAGGGCTTCTATCTATTACGGTTTATTATCCACGCACTAACAATAACAAACACCCGTGTTAAAAGTTCCCATGGCGCACCCATGGGAACCATGGCATTATACAATCAATGGCACACGGAGAGAAAAATTCATGACAATTCCGTGGGAGGTCTCTCCAGAAAGTGGGGTGCTACTTACTAACGGCGGGATATATCGGATGGGACAGCAGTTTTCAAAATGTAACCTATCAATTATTGGGAAAGAGTTCATCGAAAATTCGAACGTGGCGCTGTAGAAAGTAATGTGCCCGATGATCCAAAAATTAGGGTGCCAATCCACCAAAATATAACATAATTTCAGTCTACTTTCTTAGGAGATCACTCTAAATTTTCTGTTGTTTTTTTTCAATTAAAACTAAGGGAGAATATTGCAGAACAAAATAATGAAATTCCCTGAACATATCCCAAAAATTTCATACAAATCAAAAAATGCAAAAATTCAGGAAATTTTTTTTTTGAAATCAAAATGAAAATCTAGAAAATTTAAAGGAATAAAAACTTTCAAAAAGTAACCAACAACGAAAATTGCACAAATTTCCACCGATTGAAAAAATTGAACTAGTTGATTTTAGTTGATTAAGATATTACCCAAACATTTCCCATTTAGAGATTACCTGTCTGAGATAATTTGTTTTCCCAGAATGGGGTAAACAATTAATTCACGACCCTAATTTGATAAATTTCCATAAGTTTTTTGTTGTTGTAGTCGAATCACTGAAAAACGGTGCTTCATTGATTTTAGTCAAAATTCCATCAGCGTTACATCAAGACAATTACACACACACACTCACAGCAATCTTGGTCCAAATGGTCCAGCAAATAGATTTAAAAAATTTAAAATTGTGGATGCAATAACCAATTGGAGGAAATTAAATAAGTATATGTCAGGTACAAACGTTTTTATTACAAACAAACATTACACAGTACAAAAAAAACTACGAGCTACTTACATCCAATTTTTGATAAGAAACTTCCCAACATTAGGCACATCGACTAGATGGGTCATAATGGTTCCTTGCAATTCACAAGCCTTCAAGACTTTACATGAATATTCGTCAGTGATAAATTGGTAAGCTTGCGTATGTTCATGCAAATAAAGGTCATAATAAAATCTTGAAATGATAATAAACTTTTCCTTAGAATCGAGTATAATATTTTGAACTTCATAAAAACGAGGTTTATCCTCAGCAGGGATCATAATGAAACCCCCGACACTTATTTTTACTCCTTCATACTCAATTTCTTCAATAATTAAGACAGTTTGACTCCAGTCTCTTAAATTATCGGGCAATTAATGAGATACCTCATCAATGCCAGTCAAATTTTGCAGATAGCAAATTTGAGTCGTACTTTTGTTGTAATGTAGGGAATTGGAAACATCATTGCTTAAAAAACGGTAACACAATTTTAACTGATGTTTCGAAGCAATACTTTTGCAAATATTTACGTGACTCACCGCCGTTCTTGCCGCTAATTTACTTTCTTTATGTTTCCTCTCCGAGCTAAATGTGTTGTGGTTTTTGATACAGGTCCACATAAAATCAGTGCTCGGGGATAGTGTACAAGTAAGTGATGCTTTGGCTACATGCTTTTTGGGAACAATTCCTGTAACAATCTCAGATACGAATCGATCGCAGTACACAGGACGCGGTCACCCCCGTACCGAACACTTTTACACATAACAATATCAATTATTTCTTTCATCCCGATGACTAATCCCCAAACTGGACCGTCAGGTGGGACCAAGTCACCAATTATTAGCGATAAGCACCTAACTAGTGTTAGCATTT
Source organism: Asobara japonica (assembly GCA_026005395.1). Taxonomy (NCBI): domain Eukaryota; kingdom Metazoa; phylum Arthropoda; class Insecta; order Hymenoptera; family Braconidae; genus Asobara; species Asobara japonica. The sequence continues at coordinate 124,301 of BQMI01000337.1, forward strand.
CTGCAGCTGACATTATCAATTTTGCCTGTTTCAAGTGGGAATCAATGATTTTTGGGGGCGTATTTTTTATACTCCCATAATCAGATGCAGAAATACGCTCATTAAGTTGGCTCAGGGTAAAAAATGTCTTTTTTTTTACAAAAGTTATTCAAAATAAAAGCCAGATCATAGCGACAGAATCCCTCAAGACAGTCATGGACAACGTCTACTGATATATTGATGACTGGATGGAAACCGCTTACACCAGTCAACACGCAAGGCTTTTTTATTCCTGTATGCTTGGGGTTATCTTTCATTAAGTCACAATAATAGTTATTTTCTGTGCGTAAGGAACATTGTTGCTCACAAGTAACCTCATTTATTTCAGAACGATTAACAAGGCAAACTCGACAACTTTTATGAATTCGAAAACTTTCTACAAAACCAAGGATTTCGTGCATACCTAGATTATCGGCATTGAATAATGAGAACCGGAAGTACAGTTGTACTGACTCTGTTGGTAGAGAAATAGAAATGCCCTGATTTTCAAGGTGTCTGAGTTCACTCACAACTTTGGAGAAAACGATTCGATTACCTAGCAATTTCCTATCATTTGTATTGAACAAAATGAATAGAAATATGTTCTGCAATTTCGATGTGTAGGCGGGAGGAAGACATGGGATCGAAACGTAAACTGCCCCACATTTGGCGATGCCTCGGTGTGAGCCTAAAGAGATATTCGTTTCATAATCGTTGAACGCTAAAAAGAGTGGAAGAAAGACTTTATCTCCGTCATGACGACTCACAGTTGGCCACAATTCTCCCTGCATGACATTTTGGATAATTGAAGTATCATTTTTTAGCGAATTTACGTAATCAATAGTTTCTTGGAAAATTCCTGGTAACTCAAAAAATAGTTGTAGCACTTGCCGAAGGGGAATAAATTGAGCAGTGATGGGTACCGTTTTCACAACTCGTTCCCTTACAGTTCGTACAATTCTTTGTTTTTTACCTATTATGGAGGACACTGGTTTAATCAATGCTTCAAGTTCTTCACAAGTTTTGACGCATTGATACTCATTTCGTACTTTCCGGTACGAAGAACGATAATCATCTTCGATTTGTTCGATACTCTCTAATATATAACTAGTCTCACTGCAATTTTTACCTACCCCTGTGATTCGACGTTTTAATGGCGAAATTATTTCGACAATCAGATCCTCCGTATCATTGACGATTTCTTCTGTTCTCGTCCGAGAAATATCAGGTATGCTATGCAATTTTGCAGCAAAGCGAATCAAACTATTCACAGGAGGCTGAGAAATTTCATCAATGTCTGAGTTGTTTGGAACAGTTCGAGCTTCAGGGGCAATTTCTCCTCTGCACGTTCTTTCGCCTGAAGAGCATGTTTTTGTTTTAAATGTTTTCTAAAAGAGTCACAAGATTGAAAAGACCTAAAGCATTGTGCAGCTCCGCAGGAAAAAGAAGTTGCATTCGCATGTTTAGTCCTAAAGTGCAAGGCATATCGGAGTCGATCATCGAACTCGCACTGACACGTTGTGCAATGAAACATCATTAATAAAATTGAATTCAACAGAATTTCGATAAAAATGTTGAAATGATAATAGGGATTATCACAACGGAGGTGTTGAATAAAAGCAATAAATAAGATACAATTAAAGGGCGCAAATGTAAATTGGAGGAAACCCCAACCATGAATCAAGAGGATGAAAACTGTGCAATGAACAATTTTTTTTTTAATTAGGGGATATTTGGATTACGGTTTTCTTCTCCTCCGTTTTTTAAAATAGCCAGATGTTTTTTGCACGATATTGAAAAACAGACTTCACTGCCAAGGTGCTGATGAAGGTAAGATGAAGGGCTTCGACGACGCAATCGATCTCGTACCGAGTGAGATCATCAGCAAGACAATTGACGTACACGTAAATTGAGGTTAAGTTTGCGATATCACCGACGAAGACGGGCATTGGAGGAAACTGGGACTCGGAAGATCTCAATCGACGTTTCTGCCGTTCTAACGCTTCTGCAATGTTTTCTTCTCTTTCGACGTGAATAAAGAAAGCTTCCTGCCGTTCTTGAGCGGTCAACTTTACCTCTTTCAGTTTTCTCTTCGGTGGAGTAATCAGAAATGGCGATAGATACGCAACAATACTATCTTTGTTATCTAGAAAACACAACGAAAGGCGTATTCAGGAAAAGATTGAATCCCCTGTTATTCAACTACTGAAGATAATTACGAACAATAACTTATTATTCATTGCATCGTTACTTACAACGGCGTAAAACAGGTATTGCTGCAATGAGGCCTTGTTTTTGGAGAGGTATAGTTCGGCATTCCGCTAGCGCACGGATGAGAACAGGTAATGCCTTACTCCAGTTCTCCATGAAATTCTGGACATTGGTCTGGACAACAGTCTCTGGACATCTTCTTGTAGCAATTCGGGACCCAATTCACTCGTCAAACAAGGAAATGCGGCGTAGTATTCATTCGTAGATTCATGTGTGGTACAGAATTGCACACGAGCTGGAAAGGCAAGTCGCCAGTTGTCTTTCACCGAGTCATGTGGGCCTACGTTAGTGGTTAACCAAGTAAAAGCTTCAGTGGCTTCCACTGGAAGATCTTCTTGATCTTGCTCAACTGTAGATCTAACTGGAACCAAAGTACCAGCCTGGCGTAAGGTACCCTCCAAGTACTCATAATGCTTCACTAATGTTCCACTCGCATTAATCTTCGGTTTATTTAAATATCTGAATGGCGTGTAATAAGTGAATCAACGTTCCCCACTGAACAGTTCCTCTATTTGTTTGGACCAAAGTATGAACTGAGCTTCCGGGATTATCCACTCCTTCATCTGCCGACAACCGTCCACTCTTTGAACTCTGTCCAGATGTCTTTTCAACGCAGCCTCGAGGTTTCGATCAGGATTAAGTAAAAAACCCCGAGATTTGAATCGATTGAGTATATTTTCGCCTTCCCTAGCGGACCAAGTGTAAAGTTCAACTCTACAATATTTCCAAAATTTTAGAGTTGGGATAGAGTTGAGTAAGAGTTCGTGTTTTTTATCAATTCTTAACACTTAATGAATAACGAAATGAGGTTTTGAGATGTCATCATCGTTTTCTCAACATTTAATGCTTTTCAAAGTTAAGAGTTGAATGTTTTTCTGAATTTTGGTATTATGCCAACTCTATCTCAACGTTATACCGGGATAGAGTTGAATGTTGGACTTTGCGGCTACTTTGCCCCAACTCTATCCGAACTTTGTTTCGGAATAGAGTTGAAAATTGAACTTTAGGGTAACTTTCCCCCAACTCTATCAGAACTTTATACCGGGATATAGTTGAGTGTTGGAATTTGGGGTTACTTCCCCCCAACTCTATCCGAACTTTATACCGGGATAGAGTTGAATGTTGGACTGTGCGGTTACTTTGCCCCAACTCTATCCGAACTTTGTTTCGGAATAGAGTTGAAAGTTAAATTTTAGGGTAACTTTCCCCCAACTCTATCAGAACTTTATACCGGGATATAGTTGAGTGTTGGAATTTGGGGTTACTTTCCCCCAACTCTATCCGAACTTTATACCGGGATACAGTTGAATGTTGGACTTTGCGGTTACTTTGCCCCAACTCTATCCGAACTTTGTTTCGGAATAGAGTTCAAAATTGAACTTTAGGGTAACTTTCCCCCAACTCTATCAGAACTTTATACCGGGACATAGTTGAGTGTTGGAATTTGGGGTTACTTTCCCCCAACTCTATCCGAACTTTATACCGGGATAGAGTTCAATGTTGGACTTTGCGATTACTTTCCCCCAACTCTATCCGAACTTTATACCGGGATAGAGTTGAATGTTAAATCTTGGGGTTACTTTGCCCCACCTCTATCCGAACTTTATACCGAGTGAAAGTTGAGAATTGATCTCTGGGTTTTTTAAACATTTATTGAATTTTTTAAAAATTCATTTAAGAACATTGAGGTTTTAGTCAACTCTATCCCAACTCTACACACGGTTAGAGTTGAAAGTCGAACTTTGGGGTTACTTTGCTCCAACTCTATCCGAACTTTATACCAGGATCGAGTTGAATGTTGCACTTTGGGGTCACTTCACCCCAACTCTATCCGAACTTTATACCGGGTTGGAGTTGAGAATCAAACTTTGCGTTTGTCAAAATTTTCTTGAATTTTTAAAAAATTAATTTAAGAACATTGAGGTTTTGGTCATTTCTATCCTAACTCTACACACGGTTAGAGTTGAAAGTTAAACTGTGGGTTTACTTTACTCCAACTCTATCCGAACTTTATACCGAGATAGAACGGAATGTTGGACTTTGGGGTTACTTTACCCCAACTCTATCCGAACTTTATACGGGGTTAAAGTTGAGAATTGATCGTTGGGTTTTTAAAAATTTTATTGAATTTGTTTAAAATTCATTTAAGAACATTGAGGATTTGATCAATTCTATCCCAACTCTACACACAGGTAGAGTTGAAAGTTGAATGTTGGGGTTACTTTGCCCGAACTCTATCCGAACGTTATACCGGGTTAGAGTTGAAAGTGGAACTTTGGGGTTACTTTACCCCAACTCTATCCGAACTTTATACCGGGAGAGAGTTGAATGTTGGACTTTGGGGTTACTTTGCCCCAACTCTATACCCGGATAGAGTTGGGATAAAGTAACCCCAAGGTTCAACTTTCAACTCTAACCGTGTTTAGAGTTGGGATAGAGTTCACCAAAACCTCAATGTTCTTGAATGAATTTTTAAAAAAATCAATAAAATGTTTAAAAACCCAACGATCAATTCTCTACTCTAACCCGGTATAAAGTTCGGATAGAGTTGAGGCAAAGTAACCCCGAAGTTCGACATTCAATTATTCTGTTCTAAAGTCCTGATAGAGTTGGGGCCAAGTAACTCCAAAGTTCAACATTGAACTCTATCCCGGTATAAAATTCGGATAGAGTTGGGGCAAAGTAACCCCAAAGTTCCACTTTCAGATCTAACCGTGTGTAGAGTTGGGATAGATTTGCCCTAAACCTCAATGTTCTTGAATAATTTTTGTTAAAAAATCAATGAAATTTTTAAAAACTCGAAGGTTAATTTTCTCTACTCTAACCCGTTATAAAGTTCCGATAGAGTTGATGTAACGTGAGCCCAAATTTCAACATTCTACTCTATCCGGTTATACAGTTCGGATAGAGTTGAGGAAAAGTAACCCCAAAGTTCAACTCTCAACTCGATCCTTTTATAAAGTTCGGATAGAGTTGGAGCAACGTAATCCTAAAGTTCAACTTTCAACTCTAACCCGGTATAAACTTCGGATAGAGTTGGACTGAAGTAACTCTGAAGGTCAACTTTCAACTCTAACCGTGTGTAGAGTTGAGACAGAGTTGGAATTTGAGTTGACCGGAAACTCAATGTTCTTAAATAAATTTGAGAATAAATTCGATAAAATTCTGGAAAACCCAAAAATGGACTCGATACTCTAACCCAGTATGAAGTCCGGATAGGGTTGGGTGAGAGTTGATAATAACAATTCTCAACGTTAACCGCGTGTCAAGTCGGGATAGAATTGGGGCAAAGTAACTGCCAAGTTCAACTCTCAACTCTACCCCGGTATAAAGTTCGGATAGAGTTGGGGGAAAAAAACCCTAAAGTTTAACTTTCAACTCCAACCGTGTTTAGAGTTGGAATAGAGTTGATCAAAACCTTAATGTTCTTAAATGAATTAAAAAAAAAATCAATACAATTTTTAAAAACCCAAAGATCAATTCTCAACTCTAACCCGGTACAAAGTTCGGATAGAATTAGGGCAAAGTAACCCCAAAGTTCAACGTTCAACTCTATCCTGTTATAAAGTGCTGATAGAGTTCACGCAAAGTAACCCCAAAGGCCAACATTCAACTCTATCCCGGTATAAAGTTCGGATAGAGTTGGGGTATAATATATAAAAAATAAACAGGATGTAGGTGTGACCTTTGACGGGTCGAACCAATAACTTCCCGATCTTTGTGTGTGTGTGTGTATGTATTTTTTATTTATTTTTTTTTTTTTGAAAAAAAAAGAAAGAAGGAAGTCAACCTTTTTCCTCACACTTCCTTCTTTCTCTTTCCTTCCTCTTTTTCTTACTTTTTCCTTTATTAAACAAACTTACAGAATTAACAAATAAAACATAACGTGCAAAGGACAATACCCCTTGTCACATACAATGCAGTTCGGTTGGTCCCCAGAACACGACGGAACATCTGCTGAGCAATACTTCGTTGTGTAGGGGACGATAGCCTTGGCTTCCTCAGTAGCGAATCCTTTCCGCTCGTTAACGGTAAGAAGATCCTCCGTTTACTCTGGATTTTTCCGCAACTGCTCCTCGCGGCGCAGCTCCTGCAAAACCTCCATTGCGAAGTCGCTCGTCGCGTTCCATGCCGCCTCTGATGACAGCATAACTTCCACAAGATTTCCACCGTTGATGGGTTTGCCTGCGCTATTTTCCCATACAGCTCGTTGGACGTCGAAACGCGGACACGTAAAGAGAACATGTTCCGCGTTTTCCTTCATTCTCGGACACTTTGGGCAATCCGGAGAATGCTCATGCTTAAATTTGTGGAGATATTCCCGAAAGCACCCGTGTCCTGAGAGCATCTGGGTTAGGTAGTAATTGACTTGTCCATGTGATCGGTCAAGCCAAACATCTAGCTTCGGAATAAGTCGGTGAGTCCACCGGCCTTTGCTCGAGGCGTCCCACTGCAGCTGCCATCGCTGGATGCTGTGGTTACGTTCTTCTCTCCTCAGTTCTACTGGGCTCAGCTTAGTTGACGTTTTGCGTGTGTAGAGTCGCCTACGCTCCTCCGCTAGAACTTCGATAGGTATCATCCCAGTAATGACGCACACTGCTTCGTTGGATACTGTCCGGTATGCGCCAGCCACCCTCAGGACACTCAGCCTGTAGACTGGAACAACTTGCCGTCGTGCTGCTTGACTTCGTAGGGCATCTGTCCATATGGGGATACCATATGTTAATACCGATGTGACAACTGATGATAACAAGAGTCTTCTCCTCTGTTTTGGCCCTCCAATGTTCGGCATGAGTCTTGCAAGGGCAGTCCTCACTGCACCCGCCTTACTGCTTGCATGTTGGGCTTGTTGTCTAAAACTGAGCCGGGCATCAATCATAATTCCTAAGTACCGTATATAGGGCTGGGAAGTTATTTTGTGCTCGCCGACTTGCAGCGTGATTGTCTCCAATTTCTTTCGACTCGTGATGAGTAGTGCCTCAGTCTTATGCTCTGCAAGTTGTAGACCAATCGAGTCCATCCATTTCCGTATCTTGTTGAAAACATTATCGAAAATGAGCTGAAGCGTGAATAGATGTTTTTCCACGATGGTTATAGCCACGTCATCTGCAAACGCCACGAGCTTTGCCCCCGTCGGCAGTGCCAGTTTCAGCAATTCGTCGTACAGGATATTCCACAGAAGGGGCCCCAACACTGAGCCTTGAGGTACACCCCCAGTCACCTTATATGTTTTGGGGCCTACTTCTGTGTCATACTTGAGAACTCTGTCGGTGAAGTAGTTACCTACCATCTTTTGGAGATATGCCGGTACAGATAGCTTCGATAATGCCGCCAAAATGGAATCCCACCGTACCGAGTTGAAAGCGTTCTTGACGTCCAGAGTAACAACCAAACAGTATTGTTTCGTACCTCCTTTCCATCGTCCGCCCTCAATCGCTCTCTTCGCTGTTTTCACCACCAGGTCTATAGCATCCAACGCAGATCGTCGTCGTCTGAAGCCGTATTGGGCTTCGGCCAATAGGGGTTCCACCACTGCCTCAATTCTCTGATGTATAATGCGCTCCAGGATCTTGCCCGCAGTATCCAGCATACAGAGTGGACGATATGATGACGGTTCGTCCGGAGGCTTTTTTCCCTTAGGAAGCAGTACCAGTCTCTGTTGCTTCCATCTGCTGGGGAAGATACCTTCCTGAATGCAAGCATTGTACATATCGAGAAAGATTCCAGGTGCTGCATTAATGGCGGCCTTCAGTGCTATGTTTGGCACACCATCGAGACCAGGGGCCTTGTTGTTGCCCACTCTACTACAGGCCTGCAATAGTTCATCAGCTGTAATCGGTGGAATTTCGTCGTTGATACCATTCTTCACATACGTCCTAATAATATTCGTTTGTTGAGGAAATAAGACAGCCACAATCCTCTCCAGGAGCTCAGGGCAGGTCGATGATGGCATCGGTTGACTCTTAAGTCGCGCCATAACCACCTTGTACGGTCTGCCCCAAGGATCCTTATCCACTTCCTCCAAAAGCTCGTTCCAACAGACTCGTTTGCGAAGCTTTATGGCCTTGGTGAGTTTACGCTTAGCGGCTTTAAACTTCACTTCCAGGCTTTCAGGATTGGACTTCTTCCTTGCGCGTTGCCAGGATCTTCTCGCTGCGAAACATTCCTTGCGGAGGGTCGCGATTTCATCGCTCCACCAATACACCGGTGGCCGTCGGTATCCACAAACTTTCCTGGGCATAGTGGCATCGCAGGCGTCGGTGACTCTCCGCATGACTCCGTCTACTTTTTCTGCGGTATTGCTACCGTTTACGAGGTCAGTCTTCAGTGCTATAAGGAAGGTGGTAATGTCGAATTTTCTCACATTCCAGCCGACTCCGTTTGTTCTTTCTGATGTGGGCGCGGACCTCCGGTCAACAGACACCTCCCAGAGTACCGCTCTATGATCACTGGCAGTATAGATCTCACATACCTCCCATGCACAATTTCCTTTCAGCAGGCTACTGCTGACAAAGGTGAGATCTATAATTGAGCTCGCTTGTCCTCTGCGAAATGTTGGTTCACTTCCATTGTTCAATAGGACAACATCTAAAGTCGAGAAGGCTTCTAGTAAAGCACGTCCTCGCTGATTCGTCTCCTTGCTACCCCAGTTAACTGCCCAGGAATTGAAATCCCCCGCAATGGCCACCGGGAAATGCTGTTTCGCATCCATCACGAGTCTATCTAAAAATGTTGTGAAGTCTTCATAACAAAGGCTTGGTGGTGCATAGCAGCTATAGAAATAGATACCATTCACCTTGGCCACAACAAATCCAGACTGTTCGATACCATCATATGCTTCAAGCGGTAAACCACCGCAGGACCAAATGACAGCTTTTTTGCTAGTATCGGTCACCCAGTTTTGGGAGTGTAGATTCCTGTAGGGTTCGGAAATGACGGAAACATCAATCTTCAGGTCTCGAACCGTCTGCGTCAGCAGATCGTGTGCTGTTGCGCAGTGAGCAAGGTTCACCTGTAACACTCGCACTATGGCCGTGTACGGATCTTCTGGAGTGCACCCTGGTAGACTGGACATTTGATGCTACCAGTTACATGGGCATGGTCTTTCCTGGGCTCCAGTTCTACGCATAGAACGCATTTCGGAGACGTTTCACAGTCAGAGCTTTTGTGCCCCTGTTGGCTGCATTTATAGCACAAGTCTGATCGGTCAATGGGGCTCTTGCAATTAACAGCAAGATGCTCATAGTGCCAGCACTTGAAGCACTTTAGCGGCCTTACCACCGCCACGATGCGCGCATATACCAGGCTTATTCGTATTTTGCTGCCTTTACTCAGTATATTTCCTGCAGTAGCGGCAGGGAGTACCACCGTGGCCGATTGTGTCCCTCTGTAAGCCTTGCGAAGAGACTTGATGGCACCCAGTGAAATATCACTGTCCGTGCCGTCAGCTTTTCTCAGGGCATCGAGTATGTCTTCTCTCGTAGCGACGTCATCGAGGTCTTTGATTTGGAGTTCCTGTTGAGGTCCCTTATTAAACACCTTAGCTTCGTTTTCGAGGGCTCCAGCTAATGCCTTCTTTAACTCAACACCTTCATCCTTCTTTCCTCTCGCAAGGATTAAGAGAACGTCTCCGGAAGCTGTTTTACGGATTTTTTCCACGCATGAGCTAGCCGCATAAACACCTTGGTCCTTCTTTATTCGTCCCAATATTTCCGAGTACGTACCTTTCCCCATCGAGCGAATAATTAGTGCATCAGGTCGGATTGCTGCTTTCTTTTTCGACCGTGGTTGATTCTGCGTAGCTCCTGGAAGATTTTGGGACGGATTCGGTTTTTTCCTCCGTCTCTTGGCTTTCTCCCAAGCATTTCCATCGTCTTCTGTAGCAGAATTCGAGGTTTGCTCTTTGGCCCTGTTTCCATCTGACCGGGTCCCATTTCTCATCAGCTCCTCCATATGAATAGGCGGTGTTGCTGATGCCTCATCTTCGGTACTCTTGTACTTTTTGCCCGCGATGTCATCGGGCGGGGTTCTTTCCTTTCTTTTCTCTCGTCTGGTCGGCGTTTCATGGGATGTTCCCGGTTTTTCCATGGCATTATGGCCGCTTCCTCGGTTCACCTGCAACAATCTAGGACCCGGGGGGGTGAGCCATGCCGCTGCTGGCAACCGCGAGTCCGATCTTCCGGTTTCCGTCATGGTTCTTATCCGCTTGGTCGATATTTGGATCTTTCTAGCTAGACTCCGGATCTCTTCGTTGATGGTTCGCCGATTTTTATCCGTGAGGAGGTTCACCAGCGTTGCCAGATCGTTTTCCTGCTGATCCCATGCTGATTTTCCAATACTTTGGAATCCACTTGTAACATTTGGGGCCAAGTGGGCCACCCGGGGACAATCCAGTGATGGTTGGCTCTTCCCACAATCCGAGGAGCCAGCGCCGGCCATCAGGGCTTTCACCTGGTAGGAACCGACGGCGGAATTTGCCTTTTGGGGGTTGTCCGCGTAGGATAATATTGTTTTATCATCGCTGTTCATGTTTGCTTCATGGGCTGTTATAGGGAGCCCACCCTTGGCACCCTTGGTTTCGGGAGTTAGGTTTCTCCCATGTGTGTGTATGTATGTGTGTGTGTGTGTGTGTAATACGTCGATTGCAATGTCAATGGTCTCGATGGTTTGATTCGTTCACTAATTACATAAATTATTTTTTGAAGGGCCATACCTCCTCAATTATGCAAATTAGGGAAAAAAGTAATTGCTCATGAAATGTCTATTTTTGCATGAGGAATAACTTTTCTCATATAAATTTTCCGCTAACTGTAATAGTTTATGCAGTAGACAGTTATAAACAATTGAATTTGTTAATAACAATTGAACGAGTCATTTTTCGGACAAATCGCTCTTTTCAGACCTGGACAATAATACATGGCGTCGATTAAAAAAAAGAAACGTGAATCGCTACGGTGGTCTCTTCGGAAACGTTAAACAAAGTTTTTGGTCACACACACACACACACACACACACACACACACACACACACACACACACAGACACACACATATTTCTGAAATCATGTCAGAATGATGTGAAATGTCGAGAACCGTCAAAAAATCGTAAAAATATGGCTTTTCATTTTCGGGGTGATTACAATAACTTCCCTAGATCGGGAAATTAATAAGTGGAAAGACCCTCATAACTGAATATATAGCTAGACCATGTACTTGGCGCCCAGCTCTACCATGATCTAACGAGGCTGACTGCCTAAGCCATGACTAATAAGACTGGGATTGCAACTAGAATCCGCCCGACAGCCATAAGTTGAATTATTCCAAATCTGACAATTTGTTTGTCAGCTTTTCTCCTGATCGTACTCCATACCTCTGTCTAGCCCCCCAGCCAAGAGAGGACATCGGCAGTTTATCTAGCCCTTATGACCAGGCTTCTAGTTATTGAGAAACATTACTTGCCACGTCGCAGAGGGCCAGAGTTCCGATATAACACCAAAGGTGAACTTTCAACTCTAACCTGGTGTAAAGTTGCGATGGAGTTGGCCATAACCCCAAAGTTTAACTCTCAAGTTTCTCCATGTGTCGAGTCGGGATAGGTTTGCTCGAAACCTCAATGTTCTTGAATAATTTTTTGTAAAAACTCAATAAAATTTTCAAAAACCTAAACATTAATTCTCTTCCCTCTAACCCGGAATAAAGTTCGGATAGAGTTGAGACAAAGTAACCCCAAAGGCCAACATTGAACTCTATCCGGGTATAAAGTTCGGATAGAGTTGGGGGAAAGTAACCCCAAATTCCAACACTCAACTCTATCCTGGTATAAAGTTCGGATAGAGTTGGAGGAAAGTTACCCTAAAATTTAACTTTCAACTCTATTCCGAAACAAAGTTCGGATAGAGTTGGGGCAAAGTAACCGCAAAGTCCAACATTCAACTCTATGCCGGTATAAAGTTCGGATAGAGTTGGGGGAAAGTAACCCCAAATTCCAACACTCAACGATATCCCGGTATAAAGTTCTGATAGAGTTGGGGGAAAGTTACCCTAAAGTTCAACTTTCAACTCTATTCCGAAACAAAGTTCGGATAGAGTTGGGGCAAAGTCCAACGTTCAACTCTATCCCGGTATAAAGTTCGGATAGAGTTGGGGGAAAGTAACCCCAAATTCCAACACTCAACTCTATCCTGGTATAAAGTTCGGATAGAGTTGGAGGAAAGTTACCCTAAAGTACAACTTTCAACTCTATTCCGAAACAAAGTTCGGATAGAGTTGGGGCAAAGTCCAACGTTCAACTCTATCCCGGTATAAAGTTCGGATAGAGTTGGGGGAAAGTAACCCCAAATTCCAACACTCAACTCTATCCTGGTATAAAGTTCGGATAGAGTTGGAGGAAAGTTACCCTAAAATTTAACTTTCAACTCTATTCCGAAACAAAGTTCGGATAGAGTTGGGGCAAAGTAACCATAAAATTTGACTTTCAACTCTATCCCGGTATAAAGTTCGGATAGAGTTGGGGGAAAGTACCCTCAAAGTCGAATATTCAACTCTATCCCGGTATAAAGTTCTGATAGAGTGGGGGAAAGTTACCCTAAAGTTCAACTTTCAACTCTATTCCGAAACAAAGTTCGGATAGAGTTGGGGCAAAGTCCAACGTTCAACTCTATCCCGGTATAAAGTTCGGATAGAGTTGGGGGAAAGTAACCCCAAATCCCAACACTCAACTCTATCCTGGTATAAAGTTCGGATAGAGTTGGAGGAAAGTTACCCTAAAATTTAACTTTCAACTCTATTTCGAAACAAAGTTCGGATAGAGTTGGGGCAAAGTAACCGCAAAGTCCAACATTCAACTCTATCCCGGTATAAAGTTCGGATAGAGTTGGGGGAAAGTAACCCCAAATTCCAACACTCAACTATATCCCGGTATAAAGTTCTGATAGAGTTGGGGGAAAGTTACCCTAAAGTTCAACTTTCAACTCTATTCCGAAACAAAGTTCGGATAGAGTTGGGGCAAAGTCCAACGTTCAACTCTAGCCCGGTATAAAGTTCGGATAGAGTTGGGGGAAAGTAACCCCAAATTCTAATACTCAACTCTATCCTGGTATAAAGTTCGGATAGAGTTGGGGGAAAGTTACCCTAAAGTTCAACTTTCAACCCTATTCCGAAACAAAGTTCGGATAGAGTTGGGGCAAAGTCCAACGTTCAACTCTATCCCGGTATAAAGTTCGGATAGAGTTGGGGGAAAGTAACCCCAAATTCCAACCCTCAACTCTATCCTGGTATAAAGTTCGGATAGAGTTGGAGGAAAGTTACCCTAAAATTTAACTTTCAACTCTATTCCGAAACAAAGTTCGGATAGAGTTGGGGCAAAGTAACCCTAAAATTTGACTTTCAACTCTATCCCGGTATAAAGTTCTGATAGAGTGGGGGAAAGTTACCCTAAAGTTCAACTTTCAACTCTATTCCGAAACAAAGTTCGGATAGAGTTGGGGCAAAGTCACCGCAAAGTCCAACATTCAACTCTATCCCGGTATAAAGTTCGGATAGAGTTGGTGGAAAGTAACCCCAAATTCCAACACTCAACTCTATCCTGGTATAAAGTTCGGATAGAGTTGGAGGAGAGTTACCCTAAAGTTCAACTTTCAACTCTATTCCGAAACAAAGTTCGGATAGAGTTGGGGCAAAGTATCCGCAAAGTCCAACATTCAACTCTATGCCGGTATAAAGTTCGGATAGAGTTGGGGGAAAGTAACCCCAAATTCCAACACTCAACTATATCCCGGTATAAAGTTCTGATAGAGTTGGGGGAAAGTTACCCTAAAGTTCAACTTTCAACCCTATTCCGAAACAAAGTTCGGATAGAGTTGGGGCAAAGTCCAACGTTCAACTCTATCCCGGTATAAAGTTCGGATAGAGTTGGAGGAAAGTTACCCTAAAATTTAACTTTCAACTGTATTCCGAAACAAAGTTCGGATAGAGTTGGGGCAAAGTAACCGCAAAGTCCAACATTCAACTCTATGCCGGTATAAAGTTCGGATAGAGTTGGGGGAAAGTAACCCCAAATTCCAACACTCAACGATATCCCGGTATAAAGTTCTGATAGAGTTGGGGGAAAGTTACCCTAAAGTTCAACTTTCAACTCTATTCCGAAACAAAGTTCGGATAGAGTTGGGGCAAAGTCCAACCTTCAACTCTATCCCGGTATAAAGTTCGGATAGAGTTGGGGGAAAATAACCCCAAATTCCAACACTCAACTCTATCCTGGTATAAAGTTCGGATAGAGTTGGAGGAAAGTTACCCTAAAGTTCAACTTTCAACTCTATTCCGAAACAAAGTTCGGATAGAGTTGGGGCAAAGTATCCGCAAAGTCCAACATTCAACTCTATGCCGGTATAAAGTTCGGATAGAGTTGGGGGAAAGTAACCCCAAATTCCAACACTCAACTATATCCCGGTATAAAGTTCTGATAGAGTTGGGGGAAAGTTACCCTAAAGTTCAACTTTCAACTCTATTCCGAAACAAAGTTCGGATAGAGTTGGGGCAAAGTCCAACGTTCAACTCTAGCCCGGTATAAAGTTCGGATAGAGTTGGGGGAAAGTAACCCCAAATTCTAATACTCAACTCTATCCTGGTATAAAGTTCGGATAGAGTTGGGGGAAAGTTACCCTAAAGTTCAACTTTCAACCCTATTCCGAAACAAAGTTCGGATAGAGTTGGGGCAAAGTCCAACGTTCAACTCTATCCCGGTATAAAGTTCGGATAGAGTTGGGGGAAAGTAACCCCAAATTCCAACCCTCAACTCTATCCTGGTATAAAGTTCGGATAGAGTTGGAGGAAAGTTACCCTAAAATTTAACTTTCAACTCTATTCCGAAACAAAGTTCGGATAGAGTTGGGGCAAAGTAACCCTAAAATTTGACTTTCAACTCTATCCCGGTATAAAGTTCTGATAGAGTGGGGGAAAGTTACCCTAAAGTTCAACTTTCAACTCTATTCCGAAACAAAGTTCGGATAGAGTTGGGGCAAAGTCACCGCAAAGTCCAACATTCAACTCTATCCCGGTATAAAGTTCGGATAGAGTTGGGGGAAAGTAACCCCAAATTCCAACACTCAACTCTATCCTGGTATAAAGTTCGGATAGAGTTGGAGGAGAGTTACCCTAAAGTTCAACTTTCAACTCTATTCCGAAACAAAGTTCGGATAGAGTTGGGGCAAAGTATCCGCAAAGTCCAACATTCAACTCTATGCCGGTATAAAGTTCGGATAGAGTTGGGGGAAAGTAACCCCAAATTCCAACACTCAACTATATCCCGGTATAAAGTTCTGATAGAGTTGGGGGAAAGTTACCCTAAAGTTCAACTTTCAACCCTATTCCGAAACAAAGTTCGGATAGAGTTGGGGCAAAGTCCAACGTTCAACTCTATCCCGGTATAAAGTTCGGATAGAGTTGGAGGAAAGTTACCCTAAAATTTAACTTTCAACTGTATTCCGAAACAAAGTTCGGATAGAGTTGGGGCAAAGTAACCGCAAAGTCCAACATTCAACTCTATGCCGGTATAAAGTTCGGATAGAGTTGGGGGAAAGTAACCCCAAATTCCAACACTCAACGATATCCCGGTATAAAGTTCTGATAGAGTTGGGGGAAAGTTACCCTAAAGTTCAACTTTCAACTCTATTCCGAAACAAAGTTCGGATAGAGTTGGGGCAAAGTCCAACCTTCAACTCTATCCCGGTATAAAGTTCGGATAGAGTTGGGGGAAAATAACCCCAAATTCCAACACTCAACTCTATCCTGGTATAAAGTTCGGATAGAGTTGGAGCAAAAGTTACCCTAAAGTTCAACTTTCAACTCTATTCCGAAACAAAGTTCGGATAGAGTTGGGGCAAAGTATCCGCAAAGTCCAACATTCAACTCTATGCCGGTATAAAGTTCGGATAGAGTTGGGGGAAAGTAACCCCAAATTCCAACACTCAACTATATCCCGGTATAAAGTTCTGATAGAGTTGGGGGAAAGTTACCCTAAAGTTCAACTTTCAACCCTATTCCGAAACAAAGTTCGGATAGAGTTGGGGCAAAGTCCAACGTTCAACTCTATCCCGGTATAAAGTTCGGATAGAGTTGGAGGAAAGTTACCCTAAAATTTAACTTTCAACTCTATTCCGAAACAAAGTTCGGATAGAGTTGGGGCAAAGTAACCCTAAAATTTGACTTTCAACTCTATCCCGGTGTAAAGTTCGGATAGAGTTGGGGGAAAGTAACCCCAAATTCCAACACTCAACTATATCCCGGTATAAAGTTCTGATAGAGTTGGGGGAAAGTTACCCTAAAGTTCAACTTTCAACCCTATTCCGAAACAAAGTTCGGATAGAGTTGGGGCAAAGTCCAACGTTCAACTCTATCCCGGTATAAAGTTCGGATAGAGTTGGAGGAAAGTTACCCTAAAATTTAACTTTCAACTCTATTCCGAAACAAAGTTCGGATAGAGTTGGGGCAAAGTAACCCTAAAATTTGACTTTCAACTCTATCCCGGTATAAAGTTCGGATAGAGTTGGGGGAAAGTACCCTCAAAGTCGAATATTCAACTCTATCCCGGTATAAAGTTCTGATAGAGTTGGGGGAAAGTTACCCTAAAGTTCAACTTTCAACTCTATTCCGAAACAAAGTTCGGGTAGAGTTGGGGCAAAGTCCAACCTTCAACTCTATCCCGGTATAAAGTTCGGATAGAGTTGGGGGAAAATAACCCCAAATTCCAACACTCAACTCTATCCTGGTATAAAGTTCGGATAGAGTTGGAGGAAAGTTACCCTAAAGTTCAACTTTCAACTCTATTCCGAACCAAAGTTCGGATAGAGTTGGGGCAAAGTCCAACGTTCAACTCTATCCCGGTATAAAGTTCGGATAGAGTTGGGGGAAAGTAACCCCAAATTCCAACACTCAACTCTATCCTGGTATAAAGTTCGGATAGAGTTGGAGGAAAGTTACCCTAAAATTTAACTTTCAACTCTATTCCGAAACAAAGTTCGGATAGAGTTGGGGCAAAGTAACCGCAAAGTCCAACATTCAACTCTATCCCGGTATAAAGTTCGGATAGAGTTGGGGGAAAGTAACCCCAAATTCTAATACTCAACTCTATCCTGGTATAAAGTTCGGATAGAGTTGGAGGAAAGTTACCCTAAAATTTAACTTTCAACTC
This sequence comes from Asobara japonica, assembly GCA_026005395.1. Lineage (NCBI taxonomy): Eukaryota > Metazoa > Arthropoda > Insecta > Hymenoptera > Braconidae > Asobara > Asobara japonica. Next base: position 141,776 of record BQMI01000337.1, read on the forward strand.
TATTCCGAAACAAAGTTCGGATAGAGTTGGGGCAAAGTAACCCTAAAATTTGACTTTCAACTCTATCCCGGTATAAAGTTCTGATAGAGTGGGGGAAAGTTACCCTAAAGTTCAACTTTCAACTCTATTCCGAAACAAAGTTCGGATAGAGTTGGGGCAAAGTCACCGCAAAGTCCAACATTCAACTCTATCCCGGTATAAAGTTCGGATAGAGTTGGGGGAAAGTAACCCCAAATTCCAACACTCAACTCTATCCTGGTATAAAGTTCGGATAGAGTTGGAGGAAAGTTACCCTAAAGTTCAACTTTCAACCCTATTCCGAAACAAAGTTCGGATAGAGTTGGGGCAAAGTCCAACGTTCAACTCTATCCTGGTATAAAGTTCGGATAGAGTTGGAGGAAAGTTACCCTAAAATTTAACTTTCAACTCTATTCCGAAACAAAGTTCGGATAGAGTTGGGGCAAAGTAACCCTAAAATTTGACTTTCAACTCTATCCCGGTATAAAGTTCGGATAGAGTTGGGGGAAAGTACCCTCAAAGTCGAATATTCAACTCTATCCCGGTATAAAGTTCGGATAGAGTTGGGGGAAAGTAACCCCAAATTCCAACCCTCAACTCTATCCTGGTATAAAGTTCGGATAGAGTTGGAGGAAAGTTACCCTAAAATTTAACTTTCAACTCTATTCCGAAACAAAGTTCGGATAGAGTTGGGGCAAAGTAACCCTAAAATTTGACTTTCAACTCTATCCCGGTATAAAGTTCTGATAGAGTGGGGGAAAGTTACCCTAAAATTCAACTTTCAACTCTATTCCGAAACAAAGTTCGGATAGAGTTGGGGCAAAGTCACCGCAAAGTCCAACATTCAACTCTATCCCGGTATAAAGTTCGGATAGAGTTGGGGGAAAGTAACGCCAAATTCCAACACTCAACTATATCCCGGTATAAAGTTCTGATAGAGTTGGGGGAAAGTTACCCTAAAGTTCAACTTTCAACTCTATTCCGAAACAAAGTTCGGATAGAGTTGGGGCAAAGTCCAACGTTCAACTCTATCCCGGTATAAATTTCGGATAGAGTTGGGGGAAAGTAACCCCAAATTCTAATACTCAACTCTATCCTGGTATAAAGTTCGGATAGAGTTGGAGGAAAGTTACCCTAAAATTTAACTTTCAACTCTATTCCGAAACAAAGTTCGGATAGAGTTGGGGCAAAGTAACCCTAAAATTTGACTTTCAACTCTATCCCGGTATAAAGTTCTGATAGAGTGGGGGAAAGTTACCCTAAAGTTCAACTTTCAACTCTATTCCGAAACAAAGTTCGGATAGAGTTGGGGCAAAGTCACCGCAAAGTCCAACATTCAACTCTATCCCGGTATAAAGTTCGGATAGAGTTGGGGGAAAGTAACCCCAAATTCCAACACTCAACTCTATCCTGGTATAAAGTTCGGATAGAGTTGGAGGAAAGTTACCCTAAAGTTCAACTTTCAACCCTATTCCGAAACAAAGTTCGGATAGAGTTGGGGCAAAGTCCAACGTTCAACTCTATCCTGGTATAAAGTTCGGATAGAGTTGGAGGAAAGTTACCCTAAAATTTAACTTTCAACTCTATTCCGAAACAAAGTTCGGATAGAGTTGGGGCAAAGTAACCCTAAAATTTGACTTTCAACTCTATCCCGGCATAAAGTTCGGATAGAGTTGGGGGAAAGTACCCTCAAAGTCGAATATTCAACTCTATCCCGGTATAAAGTTCGGATAGAGTTGGGGGAAAGTAACCCCAAATTCCAACCCTCAACTCTATCCTGGTATAAAGTTCGGATAGAGTTGGAGGAAAGTTACCCTAAAATTTAACTTTCAACTCTATTCCGAAACAAAGTTCGGATAGAGTTGGGGCAAAGTAACCCTAAAATTTGACTTTCAACTCTATCCCGGTATAAAGTTCTGATAGAGTGGGGGAAAGTTACCCTAAAATTCAACTTTCAACTCTATTCCGAAACAAAGTTCGGATAGAGTTGGGGCAAAGTCACCGCAAAGTCCAACATTCAACTCTATCCCGGTATAAAGTTCGGATAGAGTTGGGGGAAAGTAACCCCAAATTCCAACACTCAACTCTATCCTGGTATAAAGTTCGGATAGAGTTGGAGGAAAGTTACCCTAAAGTTCAACTTTCAACTCTATTCCGAAACAAAGTTCGGATAGAGTTGGGGCAAAGTATCCGCAAAGTCCAACATTCAACTCTATGCCGGTATAAAGTTCGGATAGAGTTGGGGGAAAGTAACCCCAAATTCCAACACTCAACTATATCCCGGTATAAAGTTCTGATAGAGTTGGGGGAAAGTTACCCTAAAGTTCAACTTTCAACCCTATTCCGAAACAAAGTTCGGATAGAGTTGGGGCAAAGTCCAACGTTCAACTCTATCCCGGTATAAAGTTCGGATAGAGTTGGAGGAAAGTTACCCTAAAATTTAACTTTCAACTCTATTCCGAAACAAAGTTCGGATAGAGTTGGGGCAAAGTAACCCTAAAATTTGACTTTCAACTCTATCCCGGTGTAAAGTTCGGATAGAGTTGGGGGAAAGTAACCCCAAATTCCAACACTCAACTATATCCCGGTATAAAGTTCTGATAGAGTTGGGGGAAAGTTACCCTAAAGTTCAACTTTCAACCCTATTCCGAAACAAAGTTCGGATAGAGTTGGGGCAAAGTCCAACGTTCAACTCTATCCCGGTATAAAGTTCGGATAGAGTTGGAGGAAAGTTACCCTAAAATTTAACTTTCAACTCTATTCCGAAACAAAGTTCGGATAGAGTTGGGGCAAAGTAACCCTAAAATTTGACTTTCAACTCTATCCCGGTATAAAGTTCGGATAGAGTTGGGGGAAAGTACCCTCAAAGTCGAATATTCAACTCTATCCCGGTATAAAGTTCTGATAGAGTGGGGGAAAGTTACCCTAAAGTTCAACTTTCAACTCTATTCCGAAACAAAGTTCGGATAGAGTTGGGGCAAAGTCCAACGTTCAACTCTATCCCGGTATAAAGTTCGGATAGAGTTGGGGGAAAGTAACCCCAAATTCCAACACTCAACTCTATCCTGGTATAAAGTTCGGATAGAGTTGGAGGAAAGTTACCCTAAAGTTCAACTTTCAACTCTATTCCGAAACAAAGTTCGGATAGAGTTGGGGCAAAGTATCCGCAAAGTCCAACATTCAACTCTATGCCGGTATAAAGTTCGGATAGAGTTGGGGGAAAGTAACCCCAAATTCCAACACTCAACTATATCCCGGTATAAAGTTCTGATAGAGTTGGGGGAAAGTTACCCTAAAGTTCAACTTTCAACCCTATTCCGAAACAAAGTTCGGATAGAGTTGGGGCAAAGTCCAACGTTCAACTCTATCCCGGTATAAAGTTCGGATAGAGTTGGAGGAAAGTTACCCTAAAATTTAACTTTCAACTCTATTCCGAAACAAAGTTCGGATAGAGTTGGGGCAAAGTAACCCTAAAATTTGACTTTCAACTCTATCCCGGTATAAAGTTCTGATAGAGTGGGGGAAAGTTACCCTAAAGTTCAACTTTCAACTCTATTCCGAAACAAAGTTCGGATAGAGTTGGGGCAAAGTCACCGCAAAGTCCAACATTCAACTCTATCCCGGTATAAAGTTCGGATAGAGTTGGGGGAAAGTAACCCCAAATTCCAACACTCAACTCTATCCTGGTATAAAGTTCGGATAGAGTTGGAGGAAAGTTACCCTAAAGTTCAACTTTCAACCCTATTCCGAAACAAAGTTCGGATAGAGTTGGGGCAAAGTCCAACGTTCAACTCTATCCTGGTATAAAGTTCGGATAGAGTTGGAGGAAAGTTACCCTAAAATTTAACTTTCAACTCTATTCCGAAACAAAGTTCGGATAGAGTTGGGGCAAAGTAACCCTAAAATTTGACTTTCAACTCTATCCCGGTATAAAGTTCGGATAGAGTTGGGGGAAAGTACCCTCAAAGTCGAATATTCAACTCTATCCCGGTATAAAGTTCGGATAGAGTTGGGGGAAAGTAACCCCAAATTCCAACCCTCAACTCTATCCTGGTATAAAGTTCGGATAGAGTTGGAGGAAAGTTACCCTAAAATTTAACTTTCAACTCTATTCCGAAACAAAGTTCGGATAGAGTTGGGGCAAAGTAACCCTAAAATTTGACTTTCAACGCTATCCCGGTATAAAGTTCTGATAGAGTGGGGGAAAGTTACCCTAAAATTCAACTTTCAACTCTATTCCGAAACAAAGTTCGGATAGAGTTGGGGCAAAGTCACCGCAAAGTCCAACATTCAACTCTATCCCGGTATAAAGTTCGGATAGAGTTGGGGGAAAGTAACCCCAAATTCCAACACTCAACTCTATCCTGGTATAAAGTTCGGATAGAGTTGGAGGAAAGTTACCCTAAAGTTCAACTTTCAACTCTATTCCGAAACAAAGTTCGGATAGAGTTGGGGCAAAGTATCCGCAAAGTCCAACATTCAACTCTATGCCGGTATAAAGTTCGGATAGAGTTGGGGGAAAGTAACCCCAAATTCCAACACTCAACTATATCCCGGTATAAAGTTCTGATAGAGTTGGGGGAAAGTTACCCTAAAGTTCAACTTTCAACCCTATTCCGAAACAAAGTTCGGATAGAGTTGGGGCAAAGTCCAACGTTCAACTCTATCCCGGTATAAAGTTCGGATAGAGTTGGAGGAAAGTTACCCTAAAATTTAACTTTCAACTCTATTCCGAAACAAAGTTCGGATAGAGTTGGGGCAAAGTAACCCTAAAATTTGACTTTCAACTCTATCCCGGTGTAAAGTTCGGATAGAGTTGGGGGAAAGTAACCCCAAATTCCAACACTCAACTATATCCCGGTATAAAGTTCTGATAGAGTTGGGGGAAAGTTACCCTAAAGTTCAACTTTCAACCCTATTCCGAAACAAAGTTCGGATAGAGTTGGGGCAAAGTCCAACGTTCAACTCTATCCCGGTATAAAGTTCGGATAGAGTTGGAGGAAAGTTACCCTAAAATTTAACTTTCAACTCTATTCCGAAACAAAGTTCGGATAGAGTTGGGGCAAAGTAACCCTAAAATTTGACTTTCAACTCTATCCCGGTATAAAGTTCGGATAGAGTTGGGGGAAAGTACCCTCAAAGTCGAATATTCAACTCTATCCCGGTATAAAGTTCTGATAGAGTGGGGGAAAGTTACCCTAAAGTTCAACTTTCAACTCTATTCCGAAACAAAGTTCGGATAGAGTTGGGGCAAAGTCCAACGTTCAACTCTATCCCGGTATAAAGTTCGGATAGAGTTGGGGGAAAGTAACCCCAAATTCCAACACTCAACTCTATCCTGGTATAAAGTTCGGATAGAGTTGGAGGAAAGTTACCCTAAAGTTCAACTTTCAACTCTATTCCGAAACAAAGTTCGGATAGAGTTGGGGCAAAGTATCCGCAAAGTCCAACATTCAACTCTATGCCGGTATAAAGTTCGGATAGAGTTGGGGGAAAGTAACCCCAAATTCCAACACTCAACTATATCCCGGTATAAAGTTCTGATAGAGTTGGGGGAAAGTTACCCTAAAGTTCAACTTTCAACCCTATTCCGAAACAAAGTTCGGATAGAGTTGGGGCAAAGTCCAACGTTCAACTCTATCCCGGTATAAAGTTCGGATAGAGTTGGAGGAAAGTTACCCTAAAATTTAACTTTCAACTCTATTCCGAAACAAAGTTCGGATAGAGTTGGGGCAAAGTAACCCTAAAATTTGACTTTCAACTCTATCCCGGTGTAAAGTTCGGATAGAGTTGGGGGAAAGTAACCCCAAATTCCAACACTCAACTATATCCCGGTATAAAGTTCTGATAGAGTTGGGGGAAAGTTACCCTAAAGTTCAACTTTCAACCCTATTCCGAAACAAAGTTCGGATAGAGTTGGGGCAAAGTCCAACGTTCAACTCTATCCCGGTATAAAGTTCGGATAGAGTTGGAGGAAAGTTACCCTAAAATTTAACTTTCAACTCTATTCCGAAACAAAGTTCGGATAGAGTTGGGGCAAAGTAACCCTAAAATTTGACTTTCAACTCTATCCCGGTATAAAGTTCGGATAGAGTTGGGGGAAAGTACCCTCAAAGTCGAATATTCAACTCTATCCCGGTATAAAGTTCTGATAGAGTTGGGGGAAAGTTACCCTAAAGTTCAACTTTCAACTCTATTCCGAAACAAAGTTCGGATAGAGTTGGGGCAAAGTCCAACCTTCAACTCTATCCCGGTATAAAGTTCGGATAGAGTTGGGGGAAAATAACCCCAAATTCCAACACTCAACTCTATCCTGGTATAAAGTTCGGATAGAGTTGGAGGAAAGTTACCCTAAAGTTCAACTTTCAACTCTATTCCGAACCAAAGTTCGGATAGAGTTGGGGCAAAGTCCAACGTTCAACTCTATCCCGGTATAAAGTTCGGATAGAGTTGGGGGAAAGTAACCCCAAATTCCAACACCCAACTCTATCCTGGTATAAAGTTCGGATAGAGTTGGAGGAAAGTTACCCTAAAATTTAACTTTCAACTCTATTCCGAAACAAAGTTCGGATAGAGTTGGGGCAAAGTAACCGCAAAGTCCAACATTCAACTCTATCCCGGTATAAAGTTCGGATAGAGTTGGGGGAAAGTAACCCCAAATTCTAATACTCAACTCTATCCTGGTATAAAGTTCGGATAGAGTTGGAGGAAAGTTACCCTAAAATTTAACTTTCAACTCTATTCCGAAACAAAGTTCGGATAGAGTTGGGGCAAAGTAACCCTAAAATTTGACTTTCAACTCTATCCCGGTATAAAGTTCTGATAGAGTGGGGGAAAGTTACCCTAAAGTTCAACTTTCAACTCTATTCCGAAACAAAGTTCGGATAGAGTTGGGGCAAAGTCACCGCAAAGTCCAACATTCAACTCTATCCCGGTATAAAGTTCGGATAGAGTTGGGGGAAAGTAACCCCAAATTCCAACACTCAACTATATCCCGGTATAAAGTTCTGATAGAGTTGGGGGAAAGTTACCCTAAAGTTCAACTTTCAACCCTATTCCGAAACAAAGTTCGGATAGAGTTGGGGCAAAGTCCAACGTTCAACTCTATCCCGGTATAAAGTTCGGATAGAGTTGGAGGAAAGTTACCCTAAAATTTAACTTTCAACTCTATTCCGAAACAAAGTTCGGATAGAGTTGGGGCAAAGTAACCCTAAAATTTGACTTTCAACTCTATCCCGGTATAAAGTTCGGATAGAGTTGGGGGAAAGTACCCTCAAAGTCGAATATTCAACTCTATCCCGGTATAAAGTTCTGATAGAGTTGGGGGAAAGTTACCCTAAAGTTCAACTTTCAACTCTATTCCGAAACAAAGTTCGGATAGAGTTGGGGCAAAGTCCAACCTTCAACTCTATCCCGGTATAAAGTTCGGATAGAGTTGGGGGAAAATAACCCCAAATTCCAACACTCAACTCTATCCTGGTATAAAGTTCGGATAGAGTTGGAGGAAAGTTACCCTAAAGTTCAACTTTCAACTCTATTCCGAACCAAAGTTCGGATAGAGTTGGGGCAAAGTCCAACGTTCAACTCTATCCCGGTATAAAGTTCGGATAGAGTTGGGGGAAAGTAACCCCAAATTCCAACACCCAACTCTATCCTGGTATAAAGTTCGGATAGAGTTGGAGGAAAGTTACCCTAAAATTTAACTTTCAACTCTATTCCGAAACAAAGTTCGGATAGAGTTGGGGCAAAGTAACCGCAAAGTCCAACATTCAACTCTATCCCGGTATAAAGTTCGGATAGAGTTGGGGGAAAGTAACCCCAAATTCTAATACTCAACTCTATCCTGGTATAAAGTTCGGATAGAGTTGGAGGAAAGTTACCCTAAAATTTAACTTTCAACTCTATTCCGAAACAAAGTTCGGATAGAGTTGGGGCAAAGTAACCCTAAAATTTGACTTTCAACTCTATCCCGGTATAAAGTTCTGATAGAGTGGGGGAAAGTTACCCTAAAATTCAACTTTCAACTCTATTCCGAAACAAAGTTCGGATAGAGTTGGGGCAAAGTCACCGCAAAGTCCAACATTCAACTCTATCCCGGTATAAAGTTCGGATAGAGTTGGGGGAAAGTAACGCCAAATTCCAACACTCAACTATATCCCGGTATAAAGTTCTGATAGAGTTGGGGGAAAGTTACCCTAAAGTTCAACTTTCAACTCTATTCCGAAACAAAGTTCGGATAGAGTTGGGGCAAAGTCCAACGTTCAACTCTATCCCGGTATAAATTTCGGATAGAGTTGGGGGAAAGTAACCCCAAATTCTAATACTCAACTCTATCCTGGTATAAAGTTCGGATAGAGTTGGAGGAAAGTTACCCTAAAATTTAACTTTCAACTCTATTCCGAAACAAAGTTCGGATAGAGTTGGGGCAAAGTAACCCTAAAATTTGACTTTCAACTCTATCCCGGTATAAAGTTCGGATAGAGTTGGGGGAAAGTACCCTCAAAGTCGAATATTCAACTCTATCCCGGTATAAAGTTCGGATAGAGTTGGGGGAAAGTAACCCCAAATTCCAACCCTCAACTCTATCCTGGTATAAAGTTCGGATAGAGTTGGAGGAAAGTTACCCTAAAATTTAACTTTCAACTCTATTCCGAAACAAAGTTCGGATAGAGTTGGGGCAAAGTAACCCTAAAATTTGACTTTCAACTCTATCCCGGTATAAAGTTCTGATAGAGTGGGGGAAAGTTACCCTAAAATTCAACTTTCAACTCTATTCCGAAACAAAGTTCGGATAGAGTTGGGGCAAAGTCACCGCAAAGTCCAACATTCAACTCTATCCCGGTATAAAGTTCGGATAGAGTTGGGGGAAAGTAACCCCAAATTCCAACACTCAACTCTATCCTGGTATAAAGTTCGGATAGAGTTGGAGGAAAGTTACCCTAAAGTTCAACTTTCAACTCTATTCCGAAACAAAGTTCGGATAGAGTTGGGGCAAAGTATCCGCAAAGTCCAACATTCAACTCTATGCCGGTATAAAGTTCGGATAGAGTTGGGGGAAAGTAACCCCAAATTCCAACACTCAACTATATCCCGGTATAAAGTTCTGATAGAGTTGGGGGAAAGTTACCCTAAAGTTCAACTTTCAACCCTATTCCGAAACAAAGTTCGGATAGAGTTGGGGCAAAGTCCAACGTTCAACTCTATCCCGGTATAAAGTTCGGATAGAGTTGGAGGAAAGTTACCCTAAAATTTAACTTTCAACTCTATTCCGAAACAAAGTTCGGATAGAGTTGGGGCAAAGTAACCCTAAAATTTGACTTTCAACTCTATCCCGGTGTAAAGTTCGGATAGAGTTGGGGGAAAGTAACCCCAAATTCCAACACTCAACTATATCCCGGTATAAAGTTCTGATAGAGTTGGGGGAAAGTTACCCTAAAGTTCAACTTTCAACCCTATTCCGAAACAAAGTTCGGATAGAGTTGGGGCAAAGTCCAACGTTCAACTCTATCCCGGTATAAAGTTCGGATAGAGTTGGAGGAAAGTTACCCTAAAATTTAACTTTCAACTCTATTCCGAAACAAAGTTCGGATAGAGTTGGGGCAAAGTAACCCTAAAATTTGACTTTCAACTCTATCCCGGTATAAAGTTCGGATAGAGTTGGGGGAAAGTACCCTCAAAGTCGAATATTCAACTCTATCCCGGTATAAAGTTCTGATAGAGTGGGGGAAAGTTACCCTAAAGTTCAACTTTCAACTCTATTCCGAAACAAAGTTCGGATAGAGTTGGGGCAAAGTCCAACGTTCAACTCTATCCCGGTATAAAGTTCGGATAGAGTTGGGGGAAAGTAACCCCAAATTCCAACACTCAACTCTATCCTGGTATAAAGTTCGGATAGAGTTGGAGGAAAGTTACCCTAAAATTTAACTTTCAACTCTATTCCGAAACAAAGTTCGGATAGAGTTGGGGCAAAGTAACCCTAAAATTTGACTTTCAACTCTATCCCGGTATAAAGTTCTGATAGAGTGGGGGAAAGTTACGCTAAAGTTCAACTTTCAACTCTATTCCGAAACAAAGTTCGGATAGAGTTGGGGCAAAGTCACCGCAAAGTCCAACATTCAACTCTATCCCGGTATAAAGTTCGGATAGAGTTGGGGGAAAGTAACCCCAAATTCCAACACTCAACTCTATCCTGGTATAAAGTTCGGATAGAGTTGGAGGAAAGTTACCCTAAAGTTCAACTTTCAACCCTATTCCGAAACAAAGTTCGGATAGAGTTGGGGCAAAGTCCAACGTTCAACTCTATCCCGGTATAAAGTTCGGATAGAGTTGGGGGAAACTAACCCCAAATTCCAACACTCAACTCTATCCTGGTATAAAGTTCGGATAGAGTTGGAGGAAAGTTACCCTAAAATTTAACTTTCAACTGTATTCCGAAACAAAGTTCGGATAGAGTTGGGGCAAAGTAACCGCAAAGTCCAACATTCAACTCTATCCCGGTATAAAGTTCGGATAGAGTTGGGGGAAAGTAACCCCAAATTCCAACACTCAACTATATCCCGGTATAAAGTTCTGATAGAGTTGGGGGAAAGTTACCCTAAAGTTCAACTTTCAACTCGATTCCGAAACAAAGCTCGGATAGAGTTGGGGCAAAGTCCAACGTTCAACTCTATCCCGGTATAAAGTTCTGATAGAGTGGGGGAAAGTTCCCCTAAAGTTCAACTTTCAACCCTATTCCGAAACAAAGTTCGGATAGAGTTGGGGCAAAGTCCAACGTTCAACTCTATCCCGGTATAAAGTTCGGATAGAGTTGGGGGAAAGTAACCCCAAATCCCAACACTCAACTCTATCCTGGTATAAAGTTCGGATAGAGTTGGAGGAAAGTTACCCTAAAATTTAACTTTCAACTGTATTCCGAAACAAAGTTCGGATAGAGTTGGGGCAAAGTAACCGCAAAGTCCAACATTCAACTCTATCCCGGTATAAAGTTCGGATAGAGTTGGGGGAAAGTAACCCCAAATTCCAACACTCAACTATATCCCGGTATAAAGTTCTGATAGAGTTGGGGGAAAGTTACCCTAAAGTTCAACTTTCAACCCTATTCCGAAACAAAGTTCGGATAGAGTTGGGGCAAAGTCCAACGTTCAACTCTATCCTGGTATAAAGTTCGGATAGAGTTGGAGGAAAGTTACCCTAAAATTAAACTTTCAACTCTATTCCGAAACAAAGTTCGGATAGAGTTGGGGCAAAGTAACCCTAAAATTTGACTTTCAACTCTATCCCGGTATAAAGTTCGGATAGAGTTGGGGGAAAGTACCCTCAAAGTCGAATATTCAACTCTATCCCGCTATAAAGTTCTGATAGAGTGGGGGAAAGTTACCCTAAAGTTCAACTTTCAACTCTATTCCGAAACAAAGTTCGGATAGAGTTGGGGCAAAGTCCAACGTTCAACTCTATCCCGGTATAAAGTTCGGATAGAGTTGGGGGAAAGTAACCCCAAATTCCAACACCCAACTCTATCCTGGTATAAAGTTCGGATAGAGTTGGAGGAAAGTTACCCTAAAATTTAACTTTCAACTCTATTCCGAAACAAAGGTCGGATAGAATTGGGGCAAAGTAACCGCAAAGTCCAACATTCAACTCTATGCCGGTATAAAGTTCGGATAGAGTTGGGGGAAAGTAACCCCGAATTCCAACACTCAACTATATCCCGGTATAAAGTTCTGATAGAGTTGGGGGAAAGTTACCCTAAAATTTAACCTTCAACTCTATTCCGAAACAAAGTTCGGATAGAGTTCGGGCAAAGTAACCGCAAAGTCCAACATTCAACTCTATCCCGGTATAAAGTTCGGATAGAGTTGGGGGAAAGTAACCCCAAATTTCAACACTCAACTATATCCCGGTATAAAGTTCTGATAGAGTTGGGGGAAAGTTACCCTAAAGTTCAACTTTCAACTCGATTCCGAAACAAAGCTCGGATAGAGTTGGGGCAAAGTCCAACGTTCAACTCTATCCCGGTATAAAGTTCTGATAGAGTGGGGGAAAGTTACCCTAAAGTTCAACTTTCAACTCTATTCCGAAACAAAGTTCGGATAGAGTTGGGGCAAAGTCCAACGTTCAACTCTATCCCGGTATAAAGTACGGATAGAGTTGGGGGAAAGTAACCCCAAATTCCAACACTCAACTCTATCCTGGTATAAAGTTCGGATAGAGTTGGAGGAAAGTTACCCTAAAATTTAACTTTCAACTCTATTCCGAAACAAAGTTCGGATAGAGTTGGGGCAAAGTAACCGCAAAGTCCAACATTCAACTCTATACCGGTATAAAGTTCGGATAGAGTTGGGGGAAAGTAACCCCAAATTCCAACACTCAACTATATCCCGGTATGAATTTCTGATAGAGTTGGGGGAAAGTTACCCTAAAGTTCAACTTTCAACTCTATTCCGAAACAAAGTTCGGATAGAGTTGGGGCAAAGTCCAACGTTCAACTCTATCCCGGTATAAAGTTCGGATAGAGTTGGAGGAAAGTTACCCTAAAATTTAACTTTCAACTCTATTCCGAAACCAAGTTCGGATAGAGTTGGGGCAAAGTAACCCTAAAATTTGACTTTCAACTCTATCCCGGTATAAAGTTCGGATAGAGTTGGGGGAAAGTACCCTCAAAGTCGAATATTCAACTCTATCCCGGTATAAAGTTCTGATAGAGTGGGGGAAAGTTACCCTAAAGTTCATCTTTCAACTCTATTCCGAAACAAAGTTCGGATAGAGTTGGGGCAAAGTCCACCGTTCAACTCTATTCCGGTATAAAGTTCGGATAGAGTTGGGGGAAAGTAACCCCAAATTCCAACACTCAACTCTATCCTGGTATAAAGTTCGGATAGAGTTGGAGGAAAGTTACGCTAAAATTTAACTTTCAACTCTATTCCGAAACAAAGTTCGGATAGAGTTGGGGCAAAGTAACCGCAAAGTCCAACATTCAACTCTATGCCGGTATAAAGTTCGGATAGAGTTGGGGGAAAGTAACCCCAAATTCCAACACTCAACGATATCCCGGTATAAAGTTCTGATAGAGTTGGGGGAAAGTTACGCTAAAGTTCAACTTTCGACTCTATTCCGAAACAAAGTTCGGATAGAGTTGGGGCAAAGTTCAACGTTCAGCTCTATCCCGGTATAAAGTTCGGATAGAGTTGGGGGAAAGTAACCCCAAATTCCAACACTCAACTCTATCCTGGTATAAACTTCGGATAGAGTTGGAGGAAAGTTACCCTAAAATTTAACTTTGAACTCTATTCCGAAACAAAGTTCGGATAGAGTTCGGGCAAAGTAACCGCAAAGCCCAACATTCAACTCTATCCCGGTATAAAGTTCGGATAGAGTTGGGGGAAAGTAACCCCAAATTCCAACACTCAACTATATCCCGGTATAAAGTTCTGATAGAGTTGGGGGAAAGTTACCCTAAAGTTCAACTTTCAACTCTATTCCGAAACAAAGCTCGGATAGAGTTGGGGCAAAGTCCAACGTTCAACTCTATCCCGGTATAAAGTTCTGATAGAGTGGGGGAAAGTTACCCTAAAGTTCAACTTTCAACTCTATTCCGAAACAAAGTTCGGATAGAGTTGGGGCAAAGTCCAACGTTCAACTCTATCCCGGTATAAAGTTCGGATAGAGTTGGGGGAAAGTAACCCCAAATTCCAACACTCAACTCTATCCTGGTATAAAGTTCGGATAGAGTTGGAGGAAAGTTACCCTAAAATTTAACTTTCAACTCTATTCCGAAACAAAGTTCGGATAGAGTTGGGGCAAAGTCCAACGTTCAACTCTATCCCGGTAGAAAGTTCGGATAGAGTTGGGGGAAAGTAACCCCAAATTCCAACACTCAACTCTATCCTGGTATAAAGTTCGGATAGAGTTGGAGGAAAGTTACCCTAAAGTTCAACTTTCAACTCTATTCCGAAACAAAGTTCGGATAGAGTTGGGGCAAAGTCCAACGTTCAACTCTATCCCGGTATAAAGTTCGGATAGAGTTGGGGGAAAGTAACCCCAAATTCCAACACTCAACTCTATCCTGGTATAAAGTTCGGATAGAGTTGGAGGAAAGTTACGCTAAAATTTAACTTTGAACTCTATTCCGAAACAAAGTTCGGATAGAGTTGGGGCAAAGTAACCGCAAAGTCCAACATTCAACTCTATGCCGGTATAAAGTTCGGATAGAGTTGGGGGAAAGTAACCCCAAATTCCAACACTCAACTATATCCCGGTATAAAGTTCTGATAGAGTTGGGGGAAAGTTACCCTAAAGTTCAACTTTCAACTCTATTCCGAAACAAAGTTCGGATAGAGTTGGGGCAAAGTCCAACGTTCAACTCTATCCCTGTATAAAGTTCGGATAGAGTTGGGGGAAAGTAACCCCAAATTCCAACACTCAACTCTATCCTGGTATAAAGTTCGGATAGAGTTGGAGGAAAGTTACCCTAAAATTTAACTTTCAACTCTATTCCGAAACAAAGTTCGGATAGAGTTCGGGCAAAGTAACCGCAAAGTCCAACACTCAACTATATCCCGGTATAAAGTTCTGATAGAGTTGGGGGAAAGTTACCCTAAAGTTCAACTTTCAACTCTATTCCGAAACAAAGCTCGGATAGAGTTGGGGCAAAGTCCAACGTTCAACTCTATCCCGGTATAAAGTTCTGATAGAGTGGGGGAAAGTTACCCTAAAGTTCAACTTTCAACTCTATTCCGAAACAAAGTTCGGATAGAGTTGGGGCAAAGTCCAACGTTCAACTCTATCCCGGTATAAAGTTCGGATAGAGTTGGGGGAAAGTAACCCCAAATTCCAACACTCAACTCTATCCTGGTATAAAGTTCGGATAGAGTTGGAGGAAAGTTACCCTAAAGTTCAACTTCCAACTCTATTCCGAAACAAAGTTCGGATAGAGTTGGGGCAAAGTCCAACGTTCAACTCTATCCCGGTATAAAGTTCGGATAGAGTTGGGGGAACGTAACCCCAAATTCCAACACTCAACTCTATCCTGGTATAAAGTTCGGATAGAGTTGGAGGAAAGTTACCCTAAAATTTAACTTTCAAGTCTATTCCGAAACAAAGTTCGGATAGAGTTGGGGCAAAGTAACCGCAAAGTCCAACATTCAACTCTATGCCGGTATAAAGTTCGGATAGAGTTGGGGGAAAGTAACCCCAAATTCCAACACTCAACGATATCCCGGTATAAAGTTCGGATAGAGTTGGAGGAAAGTTACCCTAAAATTTAACTTTCAACTCTATTCCGAAACAAAGTTCGGATAGAGTTGGGGCAAAGTAACCGCAAAGTCCAACATTCAACTCTATGCCGGTATAAAGTTCGGATAGAGTTGGGGGAAAGTAACCCCAAATTCCAACACTCAACTATATCCCGGTATAAAGTTCTGATAGAGTTGGGGGAAAGTTACCCTAAAGTTCAACTTTCAACTCTATTCCGAAACAAAGTTCGGATAGAGTTGGGGCAAAGTCCAACGTTCAACTCTATCCCGGTATAAAGTTCGGATAGAGTTGGGGGAAAGTAACCCCAAATTCCAACACTCAACTCTATCCTGGTATAAAGTTCGGATAGAGTTGGAGGAAAGTTACCCTAAAATTCAACTTTCAACTCTATTCCGAAACAAAGTTCGGATAGAGTTGGGGCAAAGTCCAACGTTCAACTCTATCCCGGTATAAAGTTCGGATAGAGTTGGGGGAAAGTAACCCCAAATTCCAACACTCAACTCTATCCTGGTATAAAGTTCGGATAGAGTTGGAGGAAAGTTACCCTAAAATTTAACTTTCAACTCTATTCCGAAACAAAGTTCGGATAGAGTTGGGGCAAAGCAACCGCAAAGGCCAACATTCAACTCTATGCCGGTATAAAGTTCGGATAGAGTTGGGGGAAAGTAACCCCAAATTCCAACACTCAACTATATCCCGGTATAAAGTTCTGATAGAGTTGGAGGAAAGTTACCCTAAAGTTCAACTTTCAACTCTATTCCGAAACAAAGTTCGGATAGAGTTGGGGCAAAGTCCAACGTTCAACTCTATCCCGGTATAAAGTTCGGATAGAGTTGGGGGAAAGTAACCCCAAATTCCAACACTCAACTCTATCCTGGTATAAAGTTCGGATAGAGTTGGAGGAAAGTTACCCTAAAGTTCAACTTTCAACTCTATTCCGAAACAAAGTTCGGATAGAGTTGGGGCAAAGTCCAACGTTCAACTCTATCCCGGTATAAAGTTCGGATAGAGTTGGGGGAAAGTAACCCCAAATTCCAACACTCAACTCTATCCTGGTATAAAGTTCGGATAGAGTTGGAGGAAAGTTACCCTAAAGTTCAACTTTCAACTCTATTCCGCAACAAAGTTCGGATAGAGTTGGGGCAAAGTCCAACGTTCAACTCTATCCCGGTATAAAGTTCGGATAGCGTTGGGGGAAAGTAACCCCAAATTCCAACACTCAACTCTATCCTGGTATAAAGTTCGGATAGAGTTGGAGGAAAGTTACCCTAAAATTTAACTTTGAACTCTATTCCGAAACAAAGTTCGGATAGACTTGGGGCAAAGTAACCGCAAAGTCCAACATTCAACTCTATGCCGGTATAAAGTTCGGATAGAGTTGGGGGAAAGTAACCCCAAATTCCAACACTCAACTATATCCCGGTATCAAGTTCTGATAGAGTTGGGGGAAAGTTACCCTAAAGTTCAACTTTCAACTCTATTCCGAAACAAAGTTCGGATAGAGTTGGGGCAAAGTCCAACGTTCAACTCTATCCCGGTATAAAGTTCGGATAGACTTGGGGGAAAGTAACCCCAAATTCCAACACTCAACTCTATCCTGGTATAAAGTTCGGATAGAGTTGGAGGAAAGTTACCCTAAAATTTAACTTTCAAGTCTATTCCGAAACAAAGTTCGGATAGAGTTGGGGCAAAGTAACCGCAAAGTCCAACATTCAACTCTATGCCGGTATAAAGTTCGGATAGAGTTGGGGGAAAGTAACCCCAAATTCCAACACTCAACGATATCCCGGTATAAAGTTCGGATAGAGTTGGAGGAAAGTTACCCTAAAATTTAACTTTCAACTCTATTCCGAAACAAAGTTCGGATAGAGTTGGGGCAAAGTAACCGCAAAGTCCAACATTCAACTCTATGCCGGTATAAAGTTCGGATAGAGTTGGGGGAAAGTAACCCCAAATTCCAACACTCAACTATATCCCGGTATAAAGTTCTGATAGAGTTGGGGGAAAGTTACCCTAAAGTTCAACTTTCAACTCTATTCCGAAACAAAGTTCGGATAGAGTTGGGGCAAAGTCCAACGTTCAACTCTATCCCGGTATAAAGTTCGGATAGAGTTGGGGGAAAGTAACCCCAAATTCCAACACTCAACTCTATCCTGGTATAAAGTTCGGATAGAGTTGGAGGAAAGTTACCCTAAAATTCAACTTTCAACTCTATTCCGAAACAAAGTTCGGATAGAGTTGGGGCAAAGTCCAACGTTCAACTCTATCCCGGTATAAAGTTCGGATAGAGTTGGGGGAAAGTAACCCCAAATTCCAACACTCAACTCTATCCTGGTATAAAGTTCGGATAGAGTTGGGGGAAAGTTACCCTAAAGTTCAACTTTCAACTCTATTCCGAAACAAAGTCCGGATAGAGTTGGGGCAAAGTCCAACGTTCAACTCTATCCCGGTATAAAGTTCGGATAGACTTGGGGGAAAGTAACCCCAAATTCCAACACTCAACTCTATCCTGGTATAAAGTTCGGATAGAGTTGGAGGAAAGTTACCCTAAAATTTAACTTTCAACTCTATTCCGAAACAAAGTTCGGATAGAGTTCGGGCAAAGTAACCGCAAAGTCCAACATTCAACTCTATCCCGGTATAAAGTTCGGATAGAGTTGGAGGAAAGTTACCCTAAAGTTCAAGTTTCAACTCTATTCCGCAACAAAGTTCGGATAGAGTTGGGGCAAAGTCCAACGTTCAACTCTATCCCGGTATAAAGTTCGGATAGCGTTGGGGGAAAGTGACCCCAAATTCCAACACTCAACTCTATCCTGGTATAAAGTTCGGATAGAGTTGGAGGAAAGTTACCCTAAAGTTCAACTTTCAACTCGATTCCGAAACAAAGCTCGGATAGAGTTGGGGCAAAGTCCAACGTTCAACTCTATCCCGGTATAAAGTTCTGATAGAGTGGGGGAAAGTTACCCTAAAGTTCAACTTTCAACTCTATTCCGAAACAAAGTTCGGATAGAGTTGGGGCAAAGTAACCGCAAAGTCCAACATTCAACTCTATCCCGGTATAAAGTTCGGATAGAGTTGGGGGAAAGTAACCCCAAATTCCAACACTCAACTATATCCCGGTATGAAGTTCTGATAGAATTGGGGGAAAGTTACCCTAAAGTTCAATTTTCAACTCTATTCCGAAACAAAGTTCGGATAGAGTTGGGGCAAAGTCCAACGTTCAACTCTATCCCGGTATAAAGTTTGGATAGAGTTGGGGGAAAGTAACCCCAATATCCAACACTCAACTCTATCCTGGTACAAAGTTCGGCTAGACTTGGAGGAAAGTTACCCTAAAATTTAACTTTCAACTCTATTCCGAAACAAAGTTCGGATAGAGTTGGGGCAAAGTAACCCTAAAATTTGACTTTCAACTCTATCCCGGTATAAAGTTCTGATAGAGTGGGGGAAAGTTACCCTAAAGTTCAACTTTCAACTCTATTCCGAAACAAAGTTCGGATAGAGTTGGGGCAAAGTCACCGCAAAGTCCAACATTCAACTCTATCCCGGTATAAAGTTCGGATAGAGTTGGGGGAAAGTAACCCCAAATTCCAACACTCAACTATATCCCGGTATAAAGTTCTGATAGAGTTGGGGGAAAGTTACCCTAAAGTTCAACTTTCAACCCTATTCCGAAACAAAGTTCGGATAGAGTTGGGGCAAAGTCCAACGTTCAACTCTATCCCGGTATAAAGTTCGGATAGAGTTGGGGGAAAGTACCCTCAAAGTCGAATATTCAACTCTATCCCGGTATAAAGTTCTGATAGAGTGGGGGAAAGTTACCCTAAAGTTCAACTTTCAACTCTATTCCGAAATAAAGTTCGGATAGAATTGGGGCAAAGTAACCGCAAAGTCCAACATTCAACTCTATGCCGGTATAAAGTTCGGATAGAGTTGGGGGAAAGTAACCCCAAATTCCAACACTCAACTATATCCCGGTATAAAGTTCTGATAGAGTTGGGGGAAAGTTACCCTAAAGTTCAACTTTCAACTCTATTCCGAAACAAAGTTCGGATAGAGTTGGGGCAAAGTCCAACGTTCAACTCTATCCCGATATAAAGTTCGGATAGAGTTGGGGGAAAGTAACCCCAAATTCCAACAAAAAGTTACCCTAAAGTTCAACTTTCAACTCTATTCCGAAACAAAGTTCGGATAGAGTTAGGGCAAAGTCCAACGTTCAACTCTATCCCGGTATAAAGTTCGGATAGAGTTAGGGGAAAGTAACCCCAAATTCCAACACTCAACTCTATCCTGGTATAAAGTTCGGATAGAGTTGGAGGAAAGTTACCCTAAAATTTAACTTTCAACTCTATTCCGAAACAAAGTTCGGATAGAGTTGGGGCAAAGTAACCGCAAAGTCCAACATTCAACTCTATGCCGGTATAAAGTTCGGATAGAGTTGGGGGAAAGTAACCCCAAATTCCAACACTCAACGATATCCCGGTATAAAGTTCGGATAGAGTTGGAGGAAAGTTACCCTAAAATTTAACTTTCCACTCTATTCCGAAACAAAGTTCGGATAGAGTTGGGCCAAAGTAACCGCAAAGTCCAACATTCAACTCTATGCCGGTATAAAGTTCGGATAGAGTTGGGGGAAAGTAACCCCAAATTCCAACACTCAACTCTATCCCGGTATAAAGTTCTGATAGAGTTGGGGGAAAGTTACCCTAAAGTTCAACTTTCAACTCTATTCCGAAACAAAGTTCGGATAGAGTTGGGGCAAAGTCCAACGTTCAACTCTATCCCGGTATAAAGTTCGGATAGAGTTGGGGGAAAGTAACCCCAAATTCCAACACTCAACTCTATCCTGGTATAAAGTTCGGATAGAGTTGGAGGAAAGTTACCCTAAAGTTCAACTTTCAACTCTATTCCGAAACAAAGTTCGGATAGAGTTGGGGCAAAGTCCAACGTTCAACTCTATCCCGGTATAAAGTTCGGATAGAGTTGGGGGAAAGTAACCCCAAATTCCAACACTCAACTCTATCCTGGTATAAAGTTCGGATAGAGTTGGAGGAAAGTTACCCTAAAATTTAACTTTCAACTCTATTCCGAAACAAAGTTCGGATAGAATTGGGGCAAAGTAACCGCAAAGTCCAACATTCAACTCTATGCCGGTATAAAGTTCGGATAGAGTTGGGGGAAAGTAACCCCAAATTCCAACACTCAACGATATCCCGGTATAAAGTTCGGATAGAGTTGGAGGAAAGTTACCCTAAAATTTAACTTTCAACTCTATTCCGAAACAAAGTTCGGATAGAGTTGGGGCAAAGTAACCGCAAAGTCCAACATTCAACTCTATGCCGGTATAAAGTTCGGATAGAGTTGGGGGAAAGTAACCCCAAATTCCAACACTCAACTATATCCCGGTATAAAGTTCTGATAGAGTTGGGGGAAAGTTACCCTAAAGTTCAACTTTCAACTCTATTCCGAAACAAAGTTCGGATAGAGTTGGGGCAAAGTCCAACGTTCAACTCTATCCCGGTATAAAGTTCGGATAGAGTTGGGGGAAAGTAACCCCAAATTCCAACACTCAACTCTATCCTGGTATAAAGTTCGGATAGAGTTGGAGGAAAGTTACCCTAAAGTTCAACTTTCAACTCTATTCCGAAACAAAGTTCGGATAGAGTTGGGGCAAAGTCCAACGTTCAACTCTATCCCGGTATAAAGTTCGGATAGAGTTGGGGGAAAGTAACCCCAAATTCCAACACTCAACTCTATCCTGGTATAAAGTTCGGATAGAGTTGGAGGAAAGTTACCCTAAAATTTAACTTTCAAGTCTATTCCGAAACAAAGTTCGGATAGAGTTGGGGCAAAGTAACCGCAAAGTCCAACATTCAACTCTATGCCGGTATAAAGTTCGGATAGAGTTGGGGGAAAGTAACCCCAAATTCCAACACTCAACTATATCCCGGTATAAAGTTCTGATAGAGTTGGAGGAAAGTTACCCTAAAGTTCAACTTTCAACTCTATTCCGAAACAAAGTTCGGATAGAGTTGGGGCAAAGTCCAACGTTCAACTCTATCCCGGTATAAAGTTCGGATAGAGTTGGGGGAAAGTAACCCCAAATTCCAACACTCAACTCTATCCTGGTATAAAGTTCGGATAGAGTTGGAGGAAAGTTACCCTAAAGTTCAACTTTCAACTCTATTCCGAAACAAAGTTCGGATAGAGTTGGGGCAAAGTCCAACGTTCAACTCTATCCCGGTATAAAGTTCGGATAGAGTTGGGGGAAAGTAACCCCAAATTCCAACACTCAACTCTATCCTGGTATAAAGTTCGGATAGAGTTGGGGGAAAGTTACCCTAAAGTTCAACTTTCAACTCTATTCCGAAACAAAGTTCGGATAGAGTTGGGGCAAAGTCCAACGTTCAACTCTATCCCGGTATAAAGTTCGGATAGACTTGGGGGAAAGTAACCCCAAATTCCAACACTCAACTCTATCCTGGTATAAAGTTCGGATAGAGTTGGAGGAAAGTTACCCTAAAATTTAACTTTCAACTCTATTCCGAAACAAAGTTCGGATAGAGTTCGGGCAAAGTAACCGCAAAGTCCAACATTCAACTCTATCCCGGTATAAAGTTCGGATAGAGTTGGGGGGAAGTAACCCCAAATTCCAACACTCAACTATATCCCGGTATAAAGTTCTGATAGAGTTGGGGGAAAGTTACCCTAAAGTTCAACTTTCAACTCTATTCCGAAACAAAGCTCGGATAGAGTTGGGGCAAAGTCCAACGTTCAACTCTATCCCGGTATAAAGTTCGGATAGAGTTGGGGGAAAGTAACCCCAAATTCCAACACTCAACTATATCCCGGTATAAAGTTCTGATAGAGTTGGGGGAAAGTTACCCTAAAGTTCAACTTTCAACTCTATTCCGAAACAAAGTTCGGATAGAGTTGGGGCAAAGTCCAACGTTCAACTCTATCCCGGTATAAAGTTCTGATAGAGTGGGGGAAAGTTACCCTAAAGTTCAACTTTCAACTCTATTCCGAAACAAAGTTCGGATAGAGTTGGGGCAAAGTCCAACGTTCAACTCTATCCCGGTATAAAGTTCTGATAGAGTGGGGGAAAGTTACCCTAAAGTTCAACTTTCAACTCTATTCCGAAACAAAGTTCTGATAGAGTGGGGGAAAGTTACCCTAAAGTTCAACTTTCAACTCTATTCCGAAACAAAGTTCGGATAGAGTTGGGGCAAAGTCCAACGTTCAACTCTATCCCGGTATAAAGTTCGGATAGAGTTGGGGGAAAGTAACCCCAAATTCCAACACTCAACTCTATCCTGGTATAAAGTTCGGATAGAGTTGGAGGAAAGTTACCCTAAAGTTCAACTTTCAACTCTATTCCGAAACAAAGTTCGGATAGAGTTGGGGCAAAGTCCAACGTTCAACTCTATCCCGGTATAAAGTTCGGATAGAGTTGGGGGAAAGTAACCCCAAATTCCAACACTCAACTCTATCCTGGTATAAAGTTCGGATAGAGTTGGAGGAAAGTTACCCTAAAGTTCAACTTTCAACTCTATTCCGAAACAAAGTTCGGATAGAGTTGGGGCAAAGTCCAACGTTCAACCCTATCCCGGTATAAAGTTCGGATAGAGTTGGGGGAAAGTAACCCCAAATTCCAACACTCAACTCTATCCTGGTATAAAGTTCGGATAGAGTTGGAGGAAAGTTACCCTAAAGTTCAACTTTCAACTCTATTCCGAAACAAAGTTCGGATAGAGTTGGGGCAAAGTCCAACGTTCAACTCTATCCCGGTATAAAGTTCGGATAGAGTTGGGGGAAAGTAACCCCAAATTCCAACACTCAACTCTATCCTGGTATAAAGTTCGGATAGAGTTGGAGGAAAGTTACGCTAAAATTTAACTTTGAACTCTATTCCGAAACAAAGTTCGGATAGAGTTGGGGCAAAGTAACCGCAAAGTCCAACATTCAACTCTATGCCGGTATAAAGTTCGGATAGAGTTGGGGCAAAGTCCAACGTTCAACTCTATCCCGGTATAAAGTTCGGATAGAGTTGGGGGAAAGTAACCCCAAATTCCAACACTCAACTCTATCCCGGTATAAAGTTCTGATAGAGTTGGGGGAAAGTTACCCTAAAGTTCAACTTTCAACTCTATTCCGAAACAAAGTTCGGATAGAGTTGGGGCAAAGTCCAACGTTCAACTCTATCCCGGTATAAAGTTCGGATAGAGTTGGGGGAAAGTAACCCCAAATTCCAACACTCAACTCTATCCTGGTATAAAGTTCGGATAGAGTTGGAGGAAAGTTACCCTAAAGTTCAACTTTCAACTCTATTCCGAAACAAAGTTCGGATAGAGTTGGGGCAAAGTCCAACGTTCAACTCTATCCCGGTATAAAGTTCGGATAGAGTTGGGGGAAAGTAACCCCAAATTCCAACACTCAACTCTATCCTGGTATAAAGTTCGGATAGAGTTGGAGGAAAGTTACCCTAAAATTTAACTTTCAACTCTATTCCGAAACAAAGTTCGGATAGAATTGGGGCAAAGTAACCGCAAAGTCCAACATTCAAGTCTATGCCGGTATAAAGTTCGGATAGAGTTGGGGGAAAGTAACCCCAAATTCCAACACTCAACTATATCCCGGTATAAAGTTCTGATAGAGTTGGGGGAAAGTTACCCTAAAGTTCAACTTTCAACTCTATTCCGAAACAAAGTTCGGATAGAGTTGGGGCAAAGTCCAACGTTCAACTCTATCCCGGTATAAAGTTCGGATAGAGTTGGGGGAAAGTAACCCCAAATTCCAACACTCAACTCTATCCTGGTATAAAGTTCGGATAGAGTTGGAGGAAAGTTACCCTAAAGTTCAACTTTCAACTCTATTCCGAAACAAAGTTCGGATAGAGTTGGGGCAAAGTCCAACGTTCAACTCTCTCCCGGTATAAAGTTCGGATAGAGTTGGGGGAACGTAACCCCAAATTCCAACACTCAACTCTATCCTGGTATAAAGTTCGGATAGAGTTGGAGGAAAGTTACCCTAAAATTTAACTTTCAACTCTATTCCGAAACAAAGTTCGGATAGAGTTGGGGCAAAGTAACCGCAAAGTCCAACATTCAACTCTATGCCGGTATAAAGTTCGGATAGAGTTGGGGGAAAGTAACCCCAAATTCCAACACTCAACTATATCCCGGTATCAAGTTCTGATAGAGTTGGGGGAAAGTTACCCTAAAGTTCAACTTTCAACTCTATTCCGAAACAAAGTTCGGATAGAGTTGGGGCAAAGTCCAACGTTCAACTCTATCCCGGTATAAAGTTCGGATAGACTTGGGGGAAAGTAACCCCAAATTCCAACACTCAACTCTATCCTGGTATAAAGTTCGGATAGAGTTGGAGGAAAGTTACCCTAAAATTTAACTTTCAACTCTATTCCGAAACAAAGTTCGGATAGAGTTCGGGCAAAGTAACCGCAAAGTCCAACATTCAACTCTATCCCGGTATAAAGTTCGGATAGAGTTGGAGGAAAGTTACCCTAAAGTTCAAGTTTCAACTCTATTCCGCAACAAAGTTCGGATAGAGTTGGGGCAAAGTCCAACGTTCAACTCTATCCCGGTATAAAGTTCGGATAGCGTTGGGGGAAAGTAACCCCAAATTCCAACACTCAACTCTATCCTGGTATAAAGTTCGGATAGAGTTGGAGGAAAGTTACCCTAAAGTTCAACTTTCAACTCGATTCCGAAACAAAGCTCGGATAGAGTTGGGGCAAAGTCCAACGTTCAACTCTATCCCGGTATAAAGTTCTGATAGAGTGGGGGAAAGTTACCCTAAAGTTCAACTTTCAACTCTATTCCGAAACAAAGTTCGGATAGAGTTGGGGCAAAGTAACCGCAAAGTCCAACATTCAACTCTATCCCGGTATAAAGTTCGGATAGAGTTGGGGGAAAGTAACCCCAAATTCCAACACTCAACTATATCCCGGTATGAAGTTCTGATAGAATTGGGGGAAAGTTACCCTAAAGTTCAATTTTCAACTCTATTCCGAAACAAAGTTCGGATAGAGTTGGGGCAAAGTCCAACGTTCAACTCTATCCCGGTATAAAGTTTGGATAGAGTTGGGGGAAAGTAACCCCAATATCCAACACTCAACTCTATCCTGGTACAAAGTTCGGCTAGACTTGGAGGAAAGTTACCCTAAAATTTAACTTTCAACTCTATTCCGAAACAAAGTTCGGATAGAGTTGGGGCAAAGTAACCCTAAAATTTGACTTTCAACTCTATCCCGGTATAAAGTTCTGATAGAGTGGGGGAAAGTTACCCTAAAGTTCAACTTTCAACTCTATTCCGAAACAAAGTTCGGATAGAGTTGGGGCAAAGTCACCGCAAAGTCCAACATTCAACTCTATCCCGGTATAAAGTTCGGATAGAGTTGGGGGAAAGTAACCCCAAATTCCAACACTCAACTATATCCCGGTATAAAGTTCTGATAGAGTTGGGGGAAAGTTACCCTAAAGTTCAACTTTCAACCCTATTCCGAAACAAAGTTCGGATAGAGTTGGGGCAAAGTCCAACGTTCAACTCTATCCCGGTATAAAGTTCGGATAGAGTTGGGGGAAAGTACCCTCAAAGTCGAATATTCAACTCTATCCCGGTATAAAGTTCTGATAGAGTGGGGGAAAGTTACCCTAAAGTTCAACTTTCAACTCTATTCCGAAATAAAGTTCGGATAGAATTGGGGCAAAGTAACCGCAAAGTCCAACATTCAACTCTATGCCGGTATAAAGTTCGGATAGAGTTGGGGGAAAGTAACCCCAAATTCCAACACTCAACTATATCCCGGTATAAAGTTCTGATAGAGTTGGGGGAAAGTTACCCTAAAGTTCAACTTTCAACTCTATTCCGAAACAAAGTTCGGATAGAGTTGGGGCAAAGTCCAACGTTCAACTCTATCCCGATATAAAGTTCGGATAGAGTTGGGGGAAAGTAACCCCAAATTCCAACAAAAAGTTACCCTAAAGTTCAACTTTCAACTCTATTCCGAAACAAAGTTCGGATAGAGTTAGGGCAAAGTCCAACGTTCAACTCTATCCCGGTATAAAGTTCGGATAGAGTTAGGGGAAAGTAACCCCAAATTCCAACACTCAACTCTATCCTGGTATAAAGTTCGGATAGAGTTGGAGGAAAGTTACCCTAAAATTTAACTTTCAACTCTATTCCGAAACAAAGTTCGGATAGAGTTGGGGCAAAGTAACCGCAAAGTCCAACATTCAACTCTATGCCGGTATAAAGTTCGGATAGAGTTGGGGGAAAGTAACCCCAAATTCCAACACTCAACGATATCCCGGTATAAAGTTCGGATAGAGTTGGAGGAAAGTTACCCTAAAATTTAACTTTCCACTCTATTCCGAAACAAAGTTCGGATAGAGTTGGGGCAAAGTAACCGCAAAGTCCAACATTCAACTCTATGCCGGTATAAAGTTCGGATAGAGTTGGGGGAAAGTAACCCCAAATTCCAACACTCAACTCTATCCCGGTATAAAGTTCTGATAGAGTTGGGGGAAAGTTACCCTAAAGTTCAACTTTCAACTCTATTCCGAAACAAAGTTCGGATAGAGTTGGGGCAAAGTCCAACGTTCAACTCTATCCCGGTATAAAGTTCGGATAGAGTTGGGGGAAAGTAACCCCAAATTCCAACACTCAACTCTATCCTGGTATAAAGTTCGGATAGAGTTGGAGGAAAGTTACCCTAAAGTTCAACTTTCAACTCTATTCCGAAACAAAGTTCGGATAGAGTTGGGGCAAAGTCCAACGTTCAACTCTATCCCGGTATAAAGTTCGGATAGAGTTGGGGGAAAGTAACCGCAAATTCCAACACTCAACTCTATCCTGGTATAAAGTTCGGATAGAGTTGGAGGAAAGTTACCCTAAAATTTAACTTTCAACTCTATTCCGAAACAAAGTTCGGATAGAATTGGGGCAAAGTAACCGCAAAGTCCAACATTCAAGTCTATGCCGGTATAAAGTTCGGATAGAGTTGGGGGAAAGTAACCCCAAATTCCAACACTCAACTATATCCCGGTATAAAGTTCTGATAGAGTTGGGGGAAAGTTACCCTAAAGTTCAACTTTCAACTCTATTCCGAAACAAAGTTCGGATAGAGTTGGGGCAAAGTCCAACGTTCAACTCTATCCCGGTATAAAGTTCGGATAGAGTTGGGGGAAAGTAACCCCAAATTCCAACACTCAACTCTATCCTGGTATAAAGTTCGGATAGAGTTGGAGGAAAGTTACCCTAAAGTTCAACTTTCAACTCTATTCCGAAACAAAGTTCGGATAGAGTTGGGGCAAAGTCCAACGTTCAACTCTATCCCGGTATAAAGTTCGGATAGAGTTGGGGGAACGTAACCCCAAATTCCAACACTCAACTCTATCCTGGTATAAAGTTCGGATAGAGTTGGAGGAAAGTTACCCTAAAATTTAACTTTCAACTCTATTCCGAAACAAAGTTCGGATAGAGTTGGGGCAAAGTAACCGCAAAGTCCAACATTCAACTCTATGCCGGTATAAAGTTCGGATAGAGTTTTCGGGAAAGTAACCCCAAATTCCAACACTCAACGATATCCCGGTATAAAGTTCGGATAGAGTTGGAGGAAAGTTACCCTAAAATTTAACTTTCAACTCTATTCCGAAACAAAGTTCGGATAGAGTTGGGGCAAAGTAACCGCAAAGTCCAACATTCAACTCTATGCCGGTATAAAGTTCGGATAGAGTTGGGGGAAAGTAACCCCAAATTCCAACACTCAACTATATCCCGGTATAAAGTTCTGATAGAGTTGGGGGAAAGTTACCCTAAAGTTCAACTTTCAACTCTATTCCGAAACAAAGTTCGGATAGAGTTGGGGCAAAGTCCAACGTTCAACTCTATCCCGGTATAAAGTTCGGATAGAGTTGGGGGAAAGTAACCCCAAATTCCAACACTCAACTCTATCCTGGTATAAAGTTCGGATAGAGTTGGAGGAAAGTTACCCTAAAGTTCAACTTTCAACTCTATTCCGAAACAAAGTTCGGATAGAGTTGGGGCAAAGTCCAACGTTCAACTCTATCCCGGTATAAAGTTCGGATAGCGTTGGGGGAAAGTAACTCCAAATTCCAACACTCAACTCTATCCTGGTATAAAGTTCGGATAGAGTTGGAGGAAAGTTACCCTAAAATTTAACTTTGAACTCTATTCCGAAACAAAGTTCGGATAGAGTTGGGGCAAAGTAACCGCAAAGTCCAACATTCAACTCTATGCCGGTATAAAGTTCGGATAGAGTTGGGGGAAAGTAACCGCAAATTCCAACACTCAACTATATCCCGGTATCAAGTTCTGATAGAGTTGGGGGAAAGTTACCCTAAAGTTCAACTTTCAACTCTATTCCGAAACAAAGTTCGGATAGAGTTGGGGCAAAGTCCAACGTTCAACTCTATCCCGGTATAAAGTTCGGATAGACTTGGGGGAAAGTAACCCCAAATTCCAACACTCAACTCTATCCTGGTATAACGTTCGGATAGAGTTGGAGGAAAGTTACCCTAAAATTTAACTTTCAACTCTATTCCGAAACAAAGCTCGGATAGAGTTCGGGCAAAGTAACCGCAAAGTCCAACATTCAACTCTATCCCGGTATAAAGTTCGGATAGAGTTGGGGGGAAGTAACCCCAAATTCCAACACTCAACTATATCCCGGTATAAAGTTCTGATAGAGTTGGGGGAAAGTTACCCTAAAGTTCAACTTTCAACTCTATTCCGAAACAAAGCTCGGATAGAGTTGGGGCAAAGTCCAACGTTCAACTCTATCCCGGTATAAAGTTCTGATAGAGTGGGGGAAAGTTACCCTAAAGTTCAACTTTCAACTCTATTCCGAAACAAAGTTCGGATAGAGTTGGGGCAAAGTCCAACGTTCAACTCTATCCCGGTATAAAGTTCGGATAGAGTTGGGGGAAAGTAACCCCAAATTCCAACACTCAACTATATCCCGGTATAAAGTTCGGATAGAGTTGGAGGAAAGTTACCCTAAAATTTAACTTTCAACTCTATTCCGAAACAAAGTTCGGATAGAGTTGGGGCAAAGTAACCGCAAAGTCCAACATTCAACTCTATGCCGGTATAAAGTTCGGATAGAGTTGGGGGAAAGTAACCCCAAATTCCAACACTCAACTATATCCCGGTATAAAGTTCTGATAGAGTTGGGGGAAAGTTACCCTAAAGTTCAACTTTCAACTCTATTCCGAAACAAAGTTCGGATAGAGTTGGGGCAAAGTCCAACGTTCAACTCTATCCCGGTATAAAGTTCGGATAGAGTTGGGGGAAAGTAACCCCAAATTCCAACACTCAACTCTATCCTGGTATAAAGTTCGGATAGAGTTGGAGGAAAGTTACCCTAAAGTTCAACTTTCAACTCTATTCCGAAACAAAGTTCGGATAGAGTTGGGGCAAAGTCCAACGTTCAACTCTATCCCGGTATAAAGTTCGGATAGCGTTGGGGGAAAGTAACTCCAAATTCCAACACTCAACTCTATCCTGGTATAAAGTTCGGATAGAGTTGGAGGAAAGTTACCCTAAAATTTAACTTTGAACTCTATTCCGAAACAAAGTTCGGATAGAGTTGGGGCAAAGTAACCGCAAAGTCCAACATTCAACTCTATGCCGGTATAAAGTTCGGATAGAGTTGGGGGAAAGTAACCCCAAATTCCAACACTCAACTATATCCCGGTATCAAGTTCTGATAGAGTTGGGGGAAAGTTACCCTAAAGTTCAACTTTCAACTCTATTCCGAAACAAAGTTCGGATAGAGTTGGGGCAAAGTCCAACGTTCAACTCTATCCCGGTATAAAGTTCGGATAGACTTGGGGGAAAGTAACCCCAAATTCCAACACTCAACTCTATCCTGGTATAACCTTCGGATAGAGTTGGAGGAAAGTTACCCTAAAATTTAACTTTCAACTCTATTCCGAAACAAAGCTCGGATAGAGTTCGGGCAAAGTAACCGCAAAGTCCAACATTCAACTCTATCCCGGTATAAAGTTCGGATAGAGTTGGGGGGAAGTAACCCCAAATTCCAACACTCAACTATATCCCGGTATAAAGTTCTGATAGAGTTGGGGGAAAGTTACCCTAAAGTTCAACTTTCAACTCTATTCCGAAACAAAGCTCGGATAGAGTTGGGGCAAAGTCCAACGTTCAACTCTATCCCGGTATAAAGTTCTGATAGAGTGGGGGAAAGTTACCCTAAAGTTCAACTTTCAACTCTATTCCGAAACAAAGTTCGGATAGAGTTGGGGCAAAGTCCAACGTTCAACTCTATCCCGGTATAAAGTTCGGATAGAGTTGGGGGAAAGTAACCCCAAATTCCAACACTCAACTATATCCCGGTATAAAGTTCTGATAGAGTTGGGGGAAAGTTACCCTAAAGTTCAACTTTCAACTCTATTCCGAAACAAAGTTCGGATAGAGTTGGGGCAAAGTCCAACGTTCAACTCTATCCCGGTATAAAGTTCGGATAGAGTTGGGGGAAAGTAACCCCAAATTCCAACACTCAACTCTATCCTGGTATAAAGTTCGGATAGAGTTGGAGGAAAGTTACCCTAAAGTTCAACTTTCAACTCTATTCCGAAACAAAGTTCGGATAGAGTTGGGGCAAAGTCCAACGTTCAACTCTATCCCGGTATAAAGTTCGGATAGAGTTGGGGGAAAGTAACCCCAAATTCCAACACTCAACTCTATCCTGGTATAAAGTTCGGATAGAGTTGGAGGAAAGTTACCCTAAAGTTCAACTTTCAACTCTATTCCGAAACAAAGTTCGGATAGAGTTGGGGCAAAGTCCAACGTTCAACTCTATCCCGGTATAAAGTTCGGATAGAGTTGGGGGAAAGTAACCCCAAATTCCAACACTCAACTCTATCCTGGTATAAAGTTCGGATAGAGTTGGAGGAAAGTTACCCTAAAGTTCAACTTTCAACTCTATTCCGAAACAAAGTTCGGATAGAGTTGGGGCAAAGTCCAACGTTCAACTCTATCCCGGTATAAAGTTCGGATAGAGTTGGGGGAAAGTAACCCCAAATTCCAACACTCAACTCTATCCTGGTATAAAGTTCGGATAGAGTTGGAGGAAAGTTACGCTAAAATTTAACTTTGAACTCTATTCCGAAACAAAGTTCGGATAGAGTTGGGGCAAAGTAACCGCAAAGTCCAACATCCAACTCTATGCCGGTATAAAGTTCGGATAGAGTTGGGGGAAAGTAACCCCAAATTCCAACACTCAACTATATCCCGGTATAAAGTTCTGATAGAGTTGGGGGAAAGTTACCCTAAAGTTCAACTTTCAACTCTATTCCGAAACAAAGTTCGGATAGAGTTGGGGCAAAGTCCAACGTTCAACTCTATCCCGATATAAAGTTCGGATAGAGTTGGGGGAAAGTAACCCCAAATTCCAACAAAAAGTTACCCTAAAGTTCAACTTTCAACTCTATTCCGAAACAAAGTTCGGATAGAGTTAGGGCAAAGTCCAACGTTCAACTCTATCCCGGTATAAAGTTCGGATAGAGTTAGGGGAAAGTAACCCCAAATTCCAACACTCAACTCTATCCTGGTATAAAGTTCGGATAGAGTTGGAGGAAAGTTACCCTAAAATTTAACTTTCAACTCTATTCCGAAACAAAGTTCGGATAGAGTTGGGGCAAAGTAACCGCAAAGTCCAACATTCAACTCTATGCCGGTATAAAGTTCGGATAGAGTTGGGGGAAAGTAACCCCAAATTCCAACACTCAACGATATCCCGGTATAAAGTTCGGATAGAGTTGGAGGAAAGTTACCCTAAAATTTAACTTTCCACTCTATTCCGAAACAAAGTTCGGATAGAGTTCGGGCAAAGTAACCGCAAAGTCCAACACTCAACTATATCCCGGTATAAAGTTGTGATAGAGTTGGGGGAAAGTTACCCTAAAGTTCAACTTTCAACTCTATTCCGAAACAAAGCTCGGATAGAGTTGGGGCAAAGTCCAACGTTCAACTCTATCCCGGTATAAAGTTCTGATAGAGTGGGGGAAAGTTACCCTAAAGTTCAACTTTCAACTCTATTCCGAAACAAAGTTCGGATAGAGTTGGGGCAAAGTCCAACGTTCAACTCTATCCCGGTATAAAGTTCGGATAGAGTTGGGGGAAAGTAACCCCAAATTCCAACACTCAACTCTATCCTGGTATAAAGTTCGGATAGAGTTGGAGGAAAGTTACCCTAAAGTTCAACTTTCAACTCTATTCCGAAACAAAGTTCGGATAGAGTTGGGGCAAAGTCCAACGTTCAACTCTATCCCGGTATAAAGTTCGGATAGAGTTGGGGGAACGTAACCCCAAATTCCAACACTCAACTCTATCCTGGTATAAAGTTCGGATAGAGTTGGAGGAAAGTTACCCTAAAATTTAACTTTCAAGTCTATTCCGAAACAAAGTTCGGATAGAGTTGGGGCAAAGTAACCGCAAAGTCCAACATTCAACTCTATGCCGGTATAAAGTTCGGATAGAGTTGGGGGAAAGTAACCCCAAATTCCAACACTCAACGATATCCCGGTATAAAGTTCGGATAGAGTTGGAGGAAAGTTACCCTAAAATTTAACTTTCAACTCTATTCCGAAACAAAGTTCGGATAGAGTTGGGGCAAAGTAACCGCAAAGTCCAACATTCAACTCTATGCCGGTATAAAGTTCGGATAGAGTTGGGGGAAAGTAACCCCAAATTCCAACACTCAACTATATCCCGGTATAAAGTTGTGATAGAGTTGGGGGAAAGTTACCCTAAAGTTCAACTTTCAACTCTATTCCGAAACAAAGCTCGGATAGAGTTGGGGCAAAGTCCAACGTTCAACTCTATCCCGGTATAAAGTTCTGATAGAGTGGGGGAAAGTTACCCTAAAGTTCAACTTTCAACTCTATTCCGAAACAAAGTTCGGATAGAGTTGGGGCAAAGTCCAACGTTCAACTCTATCCCGGTATAAAGTTCGGATAGAGTTGGGGGAAAGTAACCCCAAATTCCAACACTCAACTCTATCCTGGTATAAAGTTCGGATAGAGTTGGAGGAAAGGTACCCTAAAATTTAACTTTCAAGTCTATTCCGAAACAAAGTTCGGATAGAGTTGGGGCAAAGTAACCGCAAAGTCCAACATTCAACTCTATGCCGGTATAAAGTTCGGATAGAGTTGGGGGAAAGTAACCCCAAATTCCAACACTCAACGATATCCCGGTATAAAGTTCGGATAGAGTTGGAGGAAAGTTACCCTAAAATTTAACTTTCAACTCTATTCCGAAACAAAGTTCGGATAGAGTTGGGGCAAAGTAACCGCAAAGTCCAACATTCAACTCTATGCCGGTATAAAGTTCGGATAGAGTTGGGGGAAAGTAACCCCAAATTCCAACACTCAACTATATCCCGGTATAAAGTTCTGATAGAGTTGGGGGAAAGTTACCCTAAAGTTCAACTTTCAACTCTATTCCGAAACAAAGTTCGGATAGAGTTGGGGCAAAGTCCAACGTTCAACTCTATCCCGGTATAAAGTTCGGATAGAGTTGGGGGAAAGTAACCCCAAATTCCAACACTCAACTCTATCCTGGTATAAAGTTCGGATAGAGTTGGAGGAAAGTTACCCTAAAGTTCAACTTTCAACTCTATTCCGAAACAAAGTACGGATAGAGTTGGGGCAAAGTCCAACGTTCAACTCTATCCCGGTATAAAGTTCGGATAGAGTTGGGGGAAAGTAACCCCAAATTCCAACACTCAACTCTATCCTGGTATAAAGTTCGGATAGAGTTGGAGGAAAGTTACCCTAAAATTTAACTTTCAACTCTATTCCGAAACAAAGTTCGGATAGAGTTGGGGCAAAGTAACCGCAAAGTCCAACATTCAACTCTATGCCGGTATAAAGTTCGGATAGAGTTGGGGGAAAGTAACCCCAAATTCCAACACTCAACTATATCCCGGTATAAAGTTCTGATAGAGTTGGAGGAAAGTTACCCTAAAGTTCAACTTTCAACTCTATTCCGAAACAAAGTTCGGATAGAGTTGGGGCAAAGTCCAACGTTCAACTCTATCCCGGTATAAAGTTCGGATAGAGTTGGGGGAAAGTAACCCCAAATTCCAACACTCAACTCTATCCTGGTATAAAGTTCGGATAGAGTTGGAGGAAAGTTACCCTAAAGTTCAACTTTCAACTCTATTCCGAAACAAAGTTCGGATAGAGTTGGGGCAAAGTCCAACGTTCAACTCTATCCCGGTATAAAGTTCGGATAGAGTTGGGGGAACGTAACCCCAAATTCCAACACTCAACTCTATCCTGGTATAAAGGTCGGATAGAGTTGGAGGAAAGTTACCCTAAAATTTAACTTTCAAGTCTATTCCGAAACAAAGTTCGGATAGAGTTGGGGCAAAGTAACCGCAAAGTCCAACATTCAACTCTATGCCGGTATAAAGTTCGGATAGAGTTGGGGGAAAGTAACCCCAAATTCCAACACTCAACGATATCCCGGTATAAAGTTCGGATAGAGTTGGAGGAAAGTTACCCTAAAATTTAACTTTCAACTCTATTCCGAAACAAAGTTCGGATAGAGTTGGGGCAAAGTAACCGCAAAGTCCAACATTCAACTCTATGCCGGTATAAAGTTCGGATAGAGTTGGCGGAAAGTAACCCCAAATTCCAACACTCAACTATATCCCGGTATAAAGTTCTGATAGAGTTGGGGGAAAGTTACCCTAAAGTTCAACTTTCAACTCTATTCCGAAACAAAGTTCGGATAGAGTTGGGGCAAAGTCCAACGTTCAACTCTATCCCGGTATAAAGTTCGGATAGAGTTGGGGGAAAGTAACCCCAAATTCCAACACTCAACTCTATCCTGGTATAAAGTTCGGATAGAGTTGGAGGAAAGTTACCCTAAAGTTCAACTTTCAACTCTATTCCGAAACAAAGTACGGATAGAGTTGGGGCAAAGTCCAACGTTCAACTCTATCCCGGTATAAAGTTCGGATAGAGTTGGGGGAAAGTAACCCCAAATTCCAACACTCAACGATATCCCGGTATAAAGTTCGGATAGAGTTGGAGGAAAGTTACCCTAAAATTTAACTTTCCACTCTATTCCGAAACAAAGTTCGGATAGAGTTCGGGCAAAGTAACCGCAAAGTCCAACACTCAACTATATCCCGGTATAAAGTTGTGATAGAGTTGGGGGAAAGTTACCCTAAAGTTCAACTTTCAACTCTATTCCGAAACAAAGCTCGGATAGAGTTGGGGCAAAGTCCAACGTTCAACTCTATCCCGGTATAAAGTTCTGATAGAGTGGGGGAAAGTTACCCTAAAGTTCAACTTTCAACTCTATTCCGAAACAAAGTTCGGATAGAGTTGGGGCAAAGTCCAACGTTCAACTCTATCCCGGTATAAAGTTCGGATAGAGTTGGGGGAAAGTAACCCCAAATTCCAACACTCAACTCTATCCTGGTATAAAGTTCGGATAGAGTTGGAGGAAAGTTACCCTAAAGTTCAACTTTCAACTCTATTCCGAAACAAAGTTCGGATAGAGTTGGGGCAAAGTCCAACGTTCAACTCTATCCCGGTATAAAGTTCGGATAGAGTTGGGGGAACGTAACCCCAAATTCCAACACTCAACTCTATCCTGGTATAAAGTTCGGATAGAGTTGGAGGAAAGTTACCCTAAAATTTAACTTTCAAGTCTATTCCGAAACAAAGTTCGGATAGAGTTGGGGCAAAGTAACCGCAAAGTCCAACATTCAACTCTATGCCGGTATAAAGTTCGGATAGAGTTGGGGGAAAGTAACCCCAAATTCCAACACTCAACGATATCCCGGTATAAAGTTCGGATAGAGTTGGAGGAAAGTTACCCTAAAATTTAACTTTCAACTCTATTCCGAAACAAAGTTCGGATAGAGTTGGGGCAAAGTAACCGCAAAGTCCAACATTCAACTCTATGCCGGTATAAAGTTCGGATAGAGTTGGGGGAAAGTAACCCCAAATTCCAACACTCAACTATATCCCGGTATAAAGTTGTGATAGAGTTGGGGGAAAGTTACCCTAAAGTTCAACTTTCAACTCTATTCCGAACAAAGCTCGGATAGAGTTGGGGCAAAGTCCAACGTTCAACTCTATCCCGGTATAAAGTTCTGATAGAGTGGGGGAAAGTTACCCTAAAGTTCAACTTTCAACTCTATTCCGAAACAAAGTTCGGATAGAGTTGGGGCAAAGTCCAACGTTCAACTCTATCCCGGTATAAAGTTCGGATAGAGTTGGGGGAAAGTAACCCCAAATTCCAACACTCAACTCTATCCTGGTATAAAGTTCGGATAGAGTTGGAGGAAAGGTACCCTAAAATTTAACTTTCAAGTCTATTCCGAAACAAAGTTCGGATAGAGTTGGGGCAAAGTAACCGCAAAGTCCAACATTCAACTCTATGCCGGTATAAAGTTCGGATAGAGTTGGGGGAAAGTAACCCCAAATTCCAACACTCAACGATATCCCGGTATAAAGTTCGGATAGAGTTGGAGGAAAGTTACCCTAAAATTTAACTTTCAACTCTATTCCGAAACAAAGTTCGGATAGAGTTGGGGCAAAGTAACCGCAAAGTCCAACATTCAACTCTATGCCGGTATAAAGTTCGGATAGAGTTGGGGGAAAGTAACCCCAAATTCCAACACTCAACTATATCCCGGTATAAAGTTCTGATAGAGTTGGGGGAAAGTTACCCTAAAGTTCAACTTTCAACTCTATTCCGAAACAAAGTTCGGATAGAGTTGGGGCAAAGTCCAACGTTCAACTCTATCCCGGTATAAAGTTCGGATAGAGTTGGGGGAAAGTAACCCCAAATTCCAACACTCAACTCTATCCTGGTATAAAGTTCGGATAGAGTTGGAGGAAAGTTACCCTAAAGTTCAACTTTCAACTCTATTCCGAAACAAAGTACGGATAGAGTTGGGGCAAAGTCCAACGTTCAACTCTATCCCGGTATAAAGTTCGGATAGAGTTGGGGGAAAGTAACCCCAAATTCCAACACTCAACTCTATCCTGGTATAAAGTTCGGATAGAGTTGGAGGAAAGTTACCCTAAAATTTAACTTTCAACTCTATTCCGAAACAAAGTTCGGATAGAGTTGGGGCAAAGTAACCGCAAAGTCCAACATTCAACTCTATGCCGGTATAAAGTTCGGATAGAGTTGGGGGAAAGTAACCCCAAATTCCAACACTCAACTATATCCCGGTATAAAGTTCTGATAGAGTTGGAGGAAAGTTACCCTAAAGTTCAACTTTCAACTCTATTCCGAAACAAAGTTCGGATAGAGTTGGGGCAAAGTCCAACGTTCAACTCTATCCCGGTATAAAGTTCGGATAGAGTTGGGGGAAAGTAACCCCAAATTCCAACACTCAACTCTATCCTGGTATAAAGTTCGGATAGAGTTGGAGGAAAGTTACCCTAAAGTTCAACTTTCAACTCTATTCCGAAACAAAGTTCGGATAGAGTTGGGGCAAAGTCCAACGTTCAACTCTATCCCGGTATAAAGTTCGGATAGAGTTGGGGGAACGTAACCCCAAATTCCAACACTCAACTCTATCCTGGTATAAAGGTCGGATAGAGTTGGAGGAAAGTTACCCTAAAATTTAACTTTCAAGTCTATTCCGAAACAAAGTTCGGATAGAGTTGGGGCAAAGTAACCGCAAAGTCCAACATTCAACTCTATGCCGGTATAAAGTTCGGATAGAGTTGGGGGAAAGTAACCCCAAATTCCAACACTCAACGATATCCCGGTATAAAGTTCGGATAGAGTTGGAGGAAAGTTACCCTAAAATTTAACTTTCAACTCTATTCCGAAACAAAGTTCGGATAGAGTTGGGGCAAAGTAACCGCAAAGTCCAACATTCAACTCTATGCCGGTATAAAGTTCGGATAGAGTTGGCGGAAAGTAACCCCAAATTCCAACACTCAACTATATCCCGGTATAAAGTTCTGATAGAGTTGGGGGAAAGTTACCCTAAAGTTCAACTTTCAACTCTATTCCGAAACAAAGTTCGGATAGAGTTGGGGCAAAGTCCAACGTTCAACTCTATCCCGGTATAAAGTTCGGATAGAGTTGGGGGAAAGTAACCCCAAATTCCAACACTCAACTCTATCCTGGTATAAAGTTCGGATAGAGTTGGAGGAAAGTTACCCTAAAGTTCAACTTTCAACTCTATTCCGAAACAAAGTACGGATAGAGTTGGGGCAAAGTCCAACGTTCAACTCTATCCCGGTATAAAGTTCGGATAGAGTTGGGGGAAAGTAACCCCAAATTCCAACACTCAACTCTATCCTGGTATAAAGTTCGGATAGAGTTGGAGGAAAGTTACCCTAAAATTTAACTTTCAACTCTATTCCGAAACAAAGTTCGGATAGAGTTGGGGCAAAGTAACCGCAAAGTCCAACATTCAACTCTATGCCGGTATAAAGTTCGGATAGAGTTGGGGGAAAGTAACCCCAAATTCCAACACTCAACTATATCCCGGTATAAGTTCTGATAGAGTTGGAGGAAAGTTACCCTAAAGTTCAACTTTCAACTCTATTCCGAAACAAAGTTCGGATAGAGTTGGGGCAAAGTCCAACGTTCAACTCTATCCCGGTATAAAGTTCGGATAGAGTTGGGGGAAAGTAACCCCAAATTCCAACACTCAACTCTATCCTGGTATAAAGTTCGGATAGAGTTGGAGGAAAGTTACCCTAAAGTTCAAACTTTCAACTCTATTCCGAAACAAAGTTTCGGATAGAGTTGGGGCAAAGTCCAACGTTCAACTCTATCCCGGTATAAAGTTCGGATAGAGTTGGGGGAAAGTAACCCCAAATTCCAACACTCAACTCTATCCTGGTATAAAGTTCGGATAGAGTTGGAGGAAAGTTACCCTAAAGTTCAACTTTCAACTCTATTCCGCAACAAAGTTCGGATAGAGTTGGGGGCAAAGTCCAACGTTCAACTCTATCCCGGTATAAAGTTCGGATAGCGTTGGGGAAAGTAACCCCAAATTCCAACACTCAACTCTATCCTGTATAAAGTTCGGATAGAGTTGGAGGAAAGTTACCCTAAAATTTAACTTTGAACTCTATTCCGAAACAAAGTTCGGATAGAGTTGGGGCAAAGTAACCGCAAAGTCCAACATTCAACTCTATGCCGGTATAAAGTTCGATAGAGTTGGGGGAAAGTAACCCCAAATTCCAACACCCAACTATATCCCGGTATAAAGTTGTGATAGAGTTGGGGGAAAGTTACCCTAAAGTTCAACTTTCAACTCTATTCCGAAACAAAGCTCGGATAGAGTTGGGGCAAAGTCCAACGTTCAACTCTATCCCGGTATAAAGTTCTGATAGAGTGGGGGAAAGTTACCCTAAAGTTTCAACTTTCAACTCTATTCCGAAACAAAGTTCGGATAGAGTTGGGGCAAAGTCCAACGTTCAACTCTATCCCGGTATAAAGTTCGGATAGAGTTGGGGGAAAGTAACCCCAAATTCCAACACTCAACTCTATCCTGGTATAAAGTTCGGATAGAGTTGGAGGAAAGGTACCCTAAAATTTAACTTTCAAGTCTATTCCGAAACAAAGTTCGGATAGAGTTGGGGCAAAGTAACCGCAAAGTCCAACATTCAACTCTATGCCGGTATAAAGTTCGGATAGAGTTGGGGGAAAGTAACCCCAAATTCCAACACTCAACGATATCCCGGTATAAAGTTCGGATAGAGTTGGAGGAAAGTTACCCTAAAATTTAACTTTCAACTCTATTCCGAAACAAAGTTCGGATAGAGTTGGGGCAAAGTAACCGCAAAGTCCAACATTCAACTCTATGCCGGTATAAAGTTCGGATAGAGTTGGGGGAAAGTAACCCCAAATTCCAACACTCAACTATATCCCGGTATAAAAGTTCTGATAGAGTTGGGGGAAAGTTACCCTAAAGTTCAACTTTCAACTCTATTCCGAAACAAAGTTCGGATAGAGTTGGGGCAAAGTCCAACGTTCAACTCTATCCCGGTATAAAGTTCGGATAGAGTTGGGGGAAAGTAACCCCAAATTCCAACACTCAACTCTATCCTGGTATAAAGTTCGGATAGAGTTGGAGGAAAGTTACCCTAAAGTTCAACTTTCAACTCTATTCCGAAACAAAGTACGGATAGAGTTGGGGCAAAGTCCAACGTTCAACTCTATCCCGGTATAAAGTTCGGATAGAGTTGGGGGAAAGTAACCCCAAATTCCAACACTCAACTCTATCCTGGTATAAAGTTCGGATAGAGTTGGAGGAAAGTTACCCTAAAATTTAACTTTCAACTCTATTCCGAAACAAAGTTCGGATAGAGTTGGGGCAAAGTAACCGCAAAGTCCAACATTCAACTCTATGCCGGTATAAAGTTCGGATAGAGTTGGGGGAAAGTAACCCCAAATTCCAACACTCAACTATATCCCGGTATAAAGTTCTGATAGAGTTGGAGGAAAGTTACCCTAAAGTTCAACTTTCAACTCTATTCCGAAACAAAGTTCGGATAGAGTTGGGGCAAAGTCCAACGTTCAACTCTATCCCGGTATAAAGTTCGGATAGAGTTGGGGGAAAGTAACCCCAAATTCCAACACTCAACTCTATCCTGGTATAAAGTTCGGATAGAGTTGGAGGAAAGTTACCCTAAAGTTCAACTTTCAACTCTATTCCGAAACAAAGTTCGGATAGAGTTGGGGCAAAGTCCAACGTTCAACTCTATCCCGGTATAAAGTTCGGATAGAGTTGGGGGAACGTAACCCCAAATTCCAACACTCAACTCTATCCTGGTATAAAGGTCGGATAGAGTTGGAGGAAAGTTACCCTAAAATTTAACTTTCAAGTCTATTCCGAAACAAAGTTCGGATAGAGTTGGGGCAAAGTAACCGCAAAGTCCAACATTCAACTCTATGCCGGTATAAAGTTCGGATAGAGTTGGGGGAAAGTAACCCCAAATTCCAACACTCAACGATATCCCGGTATAAAGTTCGGATAGAGTTGGAGGAAAGTTACCCTAAAATTTAACTTTCAACTCTATTCCGAAACAAAGTTCGGATAGAGTTGGGGCAAAGTAACCGCAAAGTCCAACATTCAACTCTATGCCGGTATAAAGTTCGGATAGAGTTGGCGGAAAGTAACCCCAAATTCCAACACTCAACTATATCCCGGTATAAAGTTCTGATAGAGTTGGGGGAAAGTTACCCTAAAGTTCAACTTTCAACTCTATTCCGAAACAAAGTTCGGATAGAGTTGGGGCAAAGTCCAACGTTCAACTCTATCCCGGTATAAAGTTCGGATAGAGTTGGGGGAAAGTAACCCCAAATTCCAACACTCAACTCTATCCTGGTATAAAGTTCGGATAGAGTTGGAGGAAAGTTACCCTAAAGTTCAACTTTCAACTCTATTCCGAAACAAAGTACGGATAGAGTTGGGGCAAAGTCCAACGTTCAACTCTATCCCGGTATAAAGTTCGGATAGAGTTGGGGGAAAGTAACCCCAAATTCCAACACTCAACTCTATCCTGGTATAAAGTTCGGATAGAGTTGGAGGAAAGTTACCCTAAAATTTAACTTTCAACTCTATTCCGAAACAAAGTTCGGATAGAGTTGGGGCAAAGTAACCGCAAAGTCCAACATTCAACTCTATGCCGGTATAAAGTTCGGATAGAGTTGGGGGAAAGTAACCCCAAATTCCAACACTCAACTATATCCCGGTATAAAGTTCTGATAGAGTTGGAGGAAAGTTACCCTAAAGTTCAACTTTCAACTCTATTCCGAAACAAAGTTCGGATAGAGTTGGGGCAAAGTCCAACGTTCAACTCTATCCCGGTATAAAGTTCGGATAGAGTTGGGGGAAAGTAACCCCAAATTCCAACACTCAACTCTATCCTGGTATAAAGTTCGGATAGAGTTGGAGGAAAGTTACCCTAAAGTTCAACTTTCAACTCTATTCCGAAACAAAGTTCGGATAGAGTTGGGGCAAAGTCCAACGTTCAACTCTATCCCGGTATAAAGTTCGGATAGAGTTGGGGGAAAGTAACCCCAAATTCCAACACTCAACTCTATCCTGGTATAAAGTTCGGATAGAGTTGGAGGAAAGTTACCCTAAAGTTCAACTTTCAACTCTATTCCGCAACAAAGTTCGGATAGAGTTGGGGCAAAGTTCCAACGTTCAACTCTATCCCGGTATAAAGTTCGGATAGCGTTGGGGGAAAGTAACCCAAATTCCAACACTCAACTCTATCCTGGTATCAAGTTCGGATAGAGTTGGAGGAAAGTTACCCTAAAATTTAACTTTGAACTCTATTCCGAAACAAAGTTCGGATAGAGTTGGGGCAAAGTAACCGCAAAGTCCAACATTCAACTCTATGCCGGTATAAAGTTCGGATAGAGTTGGGGGAAAGTAACCCCAAATTCCAACACCCAACTATATCCCGGTATAAAGTTCTGATAGAGTTGGGGGAAAGTTACCCTAAAGTTCAACTTTCAACTCTATTCCGAAAACAAAGCTCGGATAGAGTTGGGGCAAAGTCCAACGTTCAACTCTATCCCGGTATAAAGTTCTGATAGAGTGGGGGAAAGTTACCCTAAAGTTCAACTTTCAACTCTATTCCGAAACAAAGTTCGGATAGAGTTGGGGCAAAGTCCAACGTTCAACTCTATCCCGGTATAAAGTTCGGATAGAGTTGGGGGAAAGTAACCCCAAATTCCAACACTCAACTATATCCCGGTATAAAGTTCTGATAGAGTTGGGGGAAAGTTACCCTAAAGTTCAACTTTCAACTCTATTCCGAAACAAAGTTCGGATAGAGTTGGGGCAAAGTCCAACGTTCAACTCTATCCCGGTATAAAGTTCGGATAGAGTTGGGGGAAAGTAACCCCAAATTCCAACACTCAACTCTATCCTGGTATAAAGTTCGGATAGAGTTGGAGGAAAGTTACCCTAAAGTTCAACTTTCAACTCTATTCCGAAACAAAGTTCGGATAGAGTTGGGGCAAAGTCCAACGTTCAACTCTATCCCGGTATAAAGTTCGGATAGAGTTGGGGAAAGTAACCCCAAATTCCAACACTCAACTCTATCCTGGTATAAAGTTCGGATAGAGTTGGAGGAAAGTTACCCTAAAGTTCAACTTTCAACTCTATTCCGAAACAAAGTTCGGATAGAGTTGGGGCAAAGTCAACGTTCAACTCTATCCCGGTATAAAGTTCGGATAGAGTTGGGGAAAGTAACCCAAATTTCAACACTCAACTCTATCCTGGTATAAAGTTCGGATAGAGTTGGAGGAAAGTTACGCCTAAATTTAACTTTGAACTCTATTCCGAAACAAAGTTCGGATAGAGTTGGGGCAAAGTAACCGCAAAGTCCAACATTCAACTCTATGCCGGTATAAAGTTCGGATAGAGTTGGGGGAAAGTAATCCCAAATTCCAACACTCAACTATATCCCGGTATAAAGTTCTGATAGAGTTGGGGGAAAGTTGCCCTAAAAGTTCAACTTTCAACTCTATTCCGAAACAAAGTTCGGATAGAGTTGGGGCAAAGTCCAACGTTCAACTCTATCCCGGTATAAAGTTCGGATAGAGTTGGGGGAAAGTACCCCAAATTCCAACACTCAACTCTATCCTGGTATAAAGTTCGGATAGAGTTGGGAGGTAAAGTTACCCTAAAATTTAAACTTTCAACTCTATTCCGAAAACAAGTTCGGATAGAGTTCGGGCAAAGTAACAGCAAAGTCCAACACTCACTATATCCCGGTATAAAGTTCTGATAGAGTTGGGGGAAAGTTACCCTGAAGTTGTCAACTTCAACTCTATTCCGAACAAAGCTCGGATAGAGGTTGGGGCAAAGCTCAACGTTCAACTCATCCGGTATAAAGTTCGGATTAGAGTGGGGAAAGTTACC
The DNA here is from genome assembly GCA_026005395.1 of Asobara japonica. Taxonomy (NCBI): domain Eukaryota; kingdom Metazoa; phylum Arthropoda; class Insecta; order Hymenoptera; family Braconidae; genus Asobara; species Asobara japonica. The sequence continues at coordinate 186,003 of BQMI01000337.1, forward strand.
CTAAAGTTCAACTTTCAAACTCTATTCCGAAACAAAGTTCGGATAGAGTTGGGGCAAAGTCCAACGTTCAACTCTATCCCGGTATAAAGTTCGGATAGAGTTGGGGGAAAGTAACCCCAAATTCCAACACTCAACTCTATCCTGGTATAAAGTTCGGATAGAGTTGGAGGAAAGTTACCCTAAAATTTAACTTTGAACTCTATTCCGAAACAAAGTTCGGATAGAGTTGGGGCAAAGTAACCGCAAAGTCCAACATTCAACGCGATGCCGGTATAAAGTTCGGATAGAGTTGGGGGAAAGTAACCCCAAATTCCAACACTCAACTATATCCGGTATAAAGTTCTGATAGAGTTGGGGGAAAGTTACCCTAAAGTTCAACTTTCAACTCTATTCCGAAACAAAGTTCGGATAGAGTTGGGGCAAAGTCCAACGTTCAACTCTATCCCGGTATAAAGTTCGGATAGAGTTGGGGGAAAGTAACCCCAAATTCCAACACTCAACTCTATCCTGGTATAAAGTTCGGATAGAGTTGGAGGAAAGTTACCCTAAAGTTCAACTTTCAACTCTATTCCGAAACAAAGTTCGGATAGAGTTGGGGCAAAGTCCAACGTTCAACTCTATCCCGGTATAAAGTTCGGATAGAGTTGGGGGAAAGTAACCCCAAATTCCAACACTCAACTCTATCCTGGTATAAAGTTCGGATAGAGTTGGAGGAAAGTTACCCTAAAGTTCAACTTTCAACTCTATTCCGAAACAAAGTTCGGATAGAGTTGGGGCAAAGTCCAACGTTCAACTCTATCCCGGTATAAAGTTCGGATAGAGTTGGGGGAAAGTAACCCCAAATTCCAACACTCAACTCTATCCTGGTATAAAGTTCGGATAGAGTTGGAGGAAAGTTACCCTAAAGTTCAACTTTCAACTCTATTCCGAAACAAAGTTCGGATAGAGTTGGGGCAAAGTCCAACGTTCAACTCTATCCCGGTATAAAGTTCGGATAGAGTTGGGGGAAAGTAACCCCAAATTCCAACACTCAACTCTATCCTGGTATAAAGTTCGGATAGAGTTGGAGGAAAGTTACCCTAAAATTTAACTTTCAACTCTATTCCGAAACAAAGTTCGGATAGAGTTGGGCAAAGTAACCGCAAAGTCCAACATTCAACTCTATCCCGGTATAAAGTTCGGATAGAGTTGGGGGAAAGTAACCCCAAATTCCAACACTCAACTATATCCCGGTATAAAGTTCTGATAGAGTTGGGGGAAAGTTACCCTAAAGTTCAACTTTCAACTCTATTCCGAAACAAAGTTCGGATAGAGTTGGGGCAAAGTCCAACGTTCAACTCTATCCCGGTATAAAGTTCGGATAGAGTTGGGGGAAAGTAACCCCAAATTCCAACACTCAACTCTATCCTGGTATAAAGTTCGGATAGAGTTGGAGGAAAGTTACCCTAAAGTTCAACTTTCAACTCTATTCCGAAACAAAGTTCGGATAGAGTTGGGGCAAAGTCCAACGTTCAACTCTATCCCGGTATAAAGTTCGGATAGAGTTGGGGGAAAGTAACCCCAAATTCCAACACTCAACTCTATCCTGGTATAAAGTTCGGATAGAGTTGGAGGAAAGTTACCCTAAAATTTAACTTTCAACTCTATTCCGAAACAAAGTTTCGGATAGAGTTGGGCAAAGTAACCGCAAAGTCCAACATTCAACTCTATCCGGTATAAAGTTCGGATAGAGTTGGGGGAAAGTAACCCCAAATTCCAACACTCAACTATATCCCGGTATAAAGTTCGGATAGAGTTGGAGGAAAGTTACCCTAAAGTTCAACTTTCAACTCTATTCCGAAACAAAGTTCGGATAGAGTTGGGGCAAAGTCCAACGTTCAACTCTATCCCGGTATAAAGTTCGGATAGAGTTGGGGGAAAGTAACCCCAAATTCCAACACTCAACTCTATCCTGGTATAAAGTTCGGATAGAGTTGGAGGAAAGTTACCCTAAAGTTCAACTTTCAACTCTATTCCGAAACAAAGTTCGGATAGAGTTGGGGCAAAGTCCAACGTTCAACTCTATCCCGGTATAAAGTTCGGATAGAGTTGGGGGAACGTAACCCCAAATTCCAACACTCAACTCTATCCTGGTATAAAGTTTCGGATAGAGTTGGAGGAAAGTTACCCTAAATTTAACTTTCAACTCTATTCCGAAACAAAGTTCGGATAGAGTTGGGGCAAAGTAACCGCAAAGTCCAACATTCAACTCTATGCCGGTATAAAGTTCGGATAGAGTTGGGGGAAAGTAACCCCAAATTCCAACACTCAACTATATCCCGGTATAAAGTTCGGATAGAGTTGGAGGAAAGTTACCCTAAAATTTAACTTTCAACTCTATTCCGAAACAAAGTTCGGATAGAGTTGGGGCAAAGTAACCGCAAAGTCCAACATTCAACTCTATGCCGGTATAAAGTTCGGATAGAGTTGGGGGAAAGTAACCCCAAATTCCAACACTCAACTATATCCCGGTATAAAGTTCTGATAGAGTTGGGGGAAAGTTACCCTAAAGTTCAACTTTCAACTCTATTCCGAAACAAAGTTCGGATAGAGTTGGGGCAAAGTCCAACGTTCAACTCTATCCCGGTATAAAGTTCGGATAGAGTTGGGGGAAAGTAACCCCAAATTCCAACACTCAACTCTATCCTGGTATAAAGTTCTGATAGAGTTGGAGGAAAGTTACCCTAAAGTTCAACTTTCAACTCTATTCCGAAACAAAGTTCGGATAGAGTTGGGGCAAAGTCCAACGTTCAACTCTATCCCGGTATAAAGTTCGGATAGAGTTGGGGGAAAGTAACCCCAAATTCCAACACTCAACTCTATCCTGGTATAAAGTTCGGATAGAGTTGGAGGAAAGTTACCCTAAAATTTAACTTTCAACTCTATTCCGAAACAAAGTTCGGATAGAGTTGGGGCAAAGTAACCGCAAAGTCCAACATTCAACTCTATCCCGGTATAAAGTTCGGATAGAGTTGGGGAAAGTAACCCCAAATTCCAACACTCAACTATATCCCGGTATAAAGTTCTGATAGAGTTGGAGGAAAGTTACCCTAAAGTTCAACTTTCAACTCTATTCCGAAACAAAGTTCGGATAGAGTTGGGGCAAAGTCCAACGTTCAACTCTATCCGGTATAAAGTTCGGATAGAGTTGGGGGAAAGTAACCCCAAATTCCAACACTCAACTCTATCCCTGGTATAAAGTTCTGATAGAGTTGGAGGAAAGTTACCCTAAAGTTCAACTTTCAACTCTATTCCGAAACAAAGTTCGGATAGAGTTGGGCAAAGTCCAACGTTCAACTCTATCCCGGTATAAAGTTCGGATAGAGTTGGGGGAAAGTAACCCCAAATTCCAACACTCAACTCTATCCTGGTATAAAGTTCGGATAGAGTTGGAGGAAAGTTACCCTAAAGTTCAACTTTCAACTCTATTCCGAAACAAAGTTCGGATAGAGTTGGGGCAAAGTCCAACGTTCAACTCTATCCCGGTATAAAGTTCGGATAGAGTTGGGGGAAAGTAACCCCAAATTCCAACACTCAACTCTATCCTGGTATAAAGTTCGGATAGAGTTGGAGGAAAGTTACCCTAAATTTAACTTTCAACTCTATTCCGAAACAAAGTTCGGATAGAGTTGGGGCAAAGTAACCGCAAAGTCCAACATTCAACTCTATCCCGGTATAAAGTTCGGATAGAGTTGGGGGAAAGTAACCCCAAATTCCAACACTCAACTATATCCCGGTATAAAGTTCTGATAGAGTTGGGGGAAAGTTACCCTAAAGTTCAACTTTCAACTCTATTCCGAAACAAAGTTCGGATAGAGTTGGGGCAAAGTCCAACGTTCAACTCTATCCCGGTATAAAGTTCGGATAGAGTTGGGGGAAAGTAACCCCAAATTCCAACACTCAACTCTATCCTGGTATAAAGTTCGGATAGAGTTGGAGGAAAGTTACCCTAAATTTAACTTTCAACTCTATTCCGAAACAAAGTTCGGATAGAGTTGGGGCAAAGTAACCGCAAAGTCCAACATTCAACTCTATCCCGGTATAAAGTTCGGATAGAGTTGGGGGAAAGTAACCCCAAATTCCAACACTCAACTATATCCCGGTATAAAGTTCTGATAGAGTTGGGGGAAAGTTACCCTAAAGTTCAACTTTCAACTCTATTCCGAAACAAAGTTCGGATAGAGTTGGGGCAAAGTAACGCCAAAGTCCAACATTCAACTCTATCCCGGTATAAAGTTCGGATAGAGTTGGGGGAAAGTAACCCCAAATTCCAACACTCAACTATATCCCGGTATAAAGTTCTGATAGAATTGGGGGAAAGTTACCCTAAAGTTCAACTTTCAACTCTATTCCGAAAACAAAGTTCGGATAGAGTTGGGGCAAAGTCCAACGTTCAACTCTATCCCGGTATAAGTTCGGATAGAGTTGGGGGAAAGTAACCCCAAATTCCAACACTCAACTCTATCCTGGTATAAAGTTCGGATAGAGTTGGAGGAAAGTTACCCTAAAGTTCAACTTTCAACTCTATTCCGAAACAAAGTTCGGATAGAGTTGGGGCAAAGTACCTCAAATTCGACTTCAACTCTATCCCGGTATAAAGTTCTGATAGAGTTGGGGAAAGTTACCCTAAAGTTCAACTTTTCAACTCTATCCGAAACAAAGTTCGGATAGAGTTGGGGACAAAGTCACCGCAACGTCCAACATTCAACTCTATCCCGGTATAAAGTTCGGATAGAGTTGGGGGAAAGTAACCCCAAATTCCAACACTCAACTCTATCCCTGGTATAAAGTTCGGATAGAGTTGGAGGAAAGTTACCCTAAAGTTCAACTTTCAACTCTATTCCGAAACAAAGTTCGGATAGAGTTGGGGCAAAGTAACGCAAAGTCCAACATTCAACTCTATCCCGGTATAAAGTTCGGATAGAGTTGGGGGAAAGTAACCCCAAATTCCAACACTCAACTATATCCCGGTATAAAGTTCTGATAGAGTTGGAGGAAAGTTACCCTAAAGTTCAACTTTCAACTCTATTCCGAAACAAAGTTCGGATAGAGTTGGGGCAAAGTAACCGCAAGTCCAACACTCAACTCTATCCCGGTATAAAGTTCGGATAGAGGTTGGGGAAAGTTACCCTAAAATTTAACTTTCAACTCTATTCCGAAACAAAGTTCGGATAGAGTTGGGGCAAAGTAACCGCAAAGTCCAACATTCAACTCTATCCCGGTATAAAGTTCGGATAGAGTTGGGGAAAGTAACCCCAAATTCCAACACTCAACTATATCCCGGTATAAAGTTCTGATAGAGTTGGGGGAAAGTTACCCTAAAGTTCAACTTTCAACTCTATTCCGAAACAAAGTTCGGATAGAGTTGGGGCAAAGTACCGCAAAGTCCAACATTCAACTCTATCCCGGTATAAAGTTCGGATAGAGTTGGGGGAAAGTAACCCCAAATTCCAACACTCAACTCTATCCCTGGTATAAAGTTCTGATAGAGTTGGAGGAAAGTTACCCTAAAGTTCAACTTTCAACTCTATTCCGAAACAAAGTTCGGATAGAGTTGGGGCAAAGTACCGCAACGTCCAACATTCACTATCCCGGTATAAAGTTCGGATAGAGTTGGGGGAAAGTAACCCCAAATTCCAACACTCAACTATATCCCTGGTATAAAGTTCTGATAGAGTTGGAGGAAAGTTACCCTAAAGTTCAACTTTCAACTCTATTCCGAAACAAAGTTCGGATAGAGTTGGGCAAGTACCGCAAAGTCCAACATTCAACTCTATCCCGGTATAAAGTTCGGATAGAGTTGGGGGAAAGTAACCCCAAATTCCAACACTCAACTCTATCCTGGTATAAAGTTCTGATAGAGTTGGAGGAAAGTTACCCTAAAGTTCAACTTTCAACTCTATTCCGAAACAAAGTTCGGATAGAGTTGGGGCAAAGTAACCGCAAAGTCCAACATTCAACTCTATCCCGGTATAAAGTTCGGATAGAGTTGGGGAAAGTAACCCCAAATTCCAACACTCAACTATATCCCGGTATAAAGTTCTGATAGAGTTGGAGGAAAGTTACCCTAAAGTTCAACTTTCAACTCTATTCCGAAACAAAGTTCGGATAGAGTTGGGGCAAAGTAACCGCAAAGTCCAACATTCAACTCTATCCCGGTATAAAGTTCGGATAGAGTTGGGGAAAGTAACCCCAAATTCCAACACTCAACTCTATCCTGGTATAAAGTTCTGATAGAGTTGGAGGAAAGTTACCCTAAAGTTCAACTTTCAACTCTATTCCGAAACAAAGTTCGGATAGAGTTGGGCAAAGTAACCGCAAAGTCCAACATTCAACTCTATCCCGGTATAAAGTTCGGATAGAGTTGGGGGAAAGTAACCCCAAATTCCAACACTCAACTATATCCCGGTATAAAGTTCTGATAGAGTTGGGGGAAAGTTACCCTAAAGTTCAACTTTCAACTCTATTCCGAAACAAAGTTCGGATAGAGTTGGGGCAAAGTCCAACGTTCAACTCTATCCCGGTATAAAGTTCGGATAGAGTTGGGGGAAAGTAACCCCAAATTCCAACACTCAACTCTATCCTGGTATAAAGTTCGGATAGAGTTGGAGGAAAGTTACCCTAAAATTTAACTTTCAACTCTATTCCGAAACAAAGTTCGGATAGAGTTGGGGCAAAGTAACCGCAAAGTCCAACATTCAACTCTATCCCGGTATAAAGTTCGGATAGAGTTGGGGGAAAGTAACCCCAAATTCCAACACTCAACTATATCCCGGTATAAAGTTCTGATAGAGTTGGGGGAAAGTTACCCTAAAGTTCAACTTTCAACTCTATTCCGAAACAAAGTTCGGATAGAGTTGGGGCAAAGTCCAACGTTCAACTCTATCCCGGTATAAAGTTCGGATAGAGTTGGGGGAAAGTAACCCCAAATTCCAACACTCAACTATATCCTGGTATAAAGTTCTGATAGAGTTGGGGGAAAGTTACCCTAAAGTTCAACTTTCAACTCTATTCCGAAACAAAGTTCGGATAGAGTTGGGGCAAAGTCCAACGTTCAACTCTATCCCGGTATAAAGTTCGGATAGAGTTGGGGGAAAGTAACCCCAAATTCCAACACTCAACTCTATCCTGGTATAAAGTTCGGATAGAGTTGGAGGAAAGTTACCCTAAATTTAACTTTCAACTCTATTCCGAAACAAAGTTCGGATAGAGTTGGGGCAAAGTAACCGCAAAGTCCAACATTCAACTCTATCCCGGTATAAAGTTCGGATAGAGTTGGGGGAAAGTAACCCCAAATTCCAACACTCAACTATATCCCGGTATAAAGTTCTGATAGAGTTGGGGGAAAGTTACCCTAAAGTTTCAACTTTCAACTCTATTCCGAAACAAAGTTCGGATAGAGTTGGGGCAAAGTAACCGCAAAGTCCAACATTCAACTCTATCCCGGTATAAAGTTCGGATAGAGTTGGGGGAAAGTAACCCCAAATTCCAACACTCAACTATATCCCGGTATAAAGTTCTGATAGAGTTGGGGGAAAGTTACCCTAAAGTTCAACTTTCAACTCTATTCCGAAACAAAGTTCGGATAGAGTTGGGGCAAAGTCCAACGTTCAACTCTATCCCGGTATAAAGTTCGGATAGAGTTGGGGGAAAGTAACCCCAAATTCCAACACTCAACTCTATCCTGGTATAAAGTTCGGATAGAGTTGGAGGAAAGTTACCCTAAAATTTAACTTTCAACTCTATTCCGAAACAAAGTTCGGATAGAGTTGGGGCAAAGTAACCGCAAAGTCCAACATTCAACTCTATCCCGGTATAAAGTTCGGATAGAGTTGGGGGAAAGTAACCCCAAATTCCAACACTCAACTATATCCCGGTATAAAGTTCTGATAGAGTTGGGGGAAAGTTACCCTAAAGTTCAACTTTCAACTCTATTCCGAAACAAAGTTCGGATAGAGTTGGGGCAAAGTAACCGCAAAGTCCAACATTCAACTCTATCCCGGTATAAAGTTCGGATAGAGTTGGGGGAAAGTAACCCCAAATTCCAACACTCAACTCTATCCCGGTATAAAGTTCGGATAGAGTTGGGGGAAAGTTACCCTAAAGTTCAACTTTGAACTCTATTCCGAAACAAAGTTCGGATAGAGTTGGGGCAAAGTAACCGCAAAGTCCAACATTCAGCTCTATCCCGGTATAAAGTTCGGATAGAGTTGGGGGAAAGTGACCCCAAATTCCAACACTCAACTATGTCCCGGTATAAAGTTCGGATAGAGTTGGGGGAAAGTTACCCTAAAGTTCAACTTTCAACTCTATTCCGAAACAAAGTTCGGATAGAGTTGGGGCAAAGTAACCGCAAAGTCCAACATTCAACTCTATCCCGGTATAAAGTTCGGATAGAGTTGGGGGAAAGTAACCCCAAATTCCAACACTCAACTATATCCCGGTATAAAGTTCTGATAGAGTTGGGGGAAAGTTACCCTAAAGTTCAACTTTCAACTCTATTCCGAAACAAAGTTCGGATAGAGTTGGGGCAAAGTCCAACGTTCAACTCTATGCCGGTATAAAGTTCGGATAGAGTTGGGGGGAAGTAACCCCAAATTCCAACACTCAACTCTATCCTGGTATAAAGTTCTGATAGAGTTGGGGGAAAGTTACCCTAAAGTTCAACTTTCAACTCTATTCCGAAACAAAGTTCGGATAGAGTTGGGGCAAAGTCCAACGTTTAACTCTATCCCGGTATAAAGTTCGGATAGAGTTGGGGGAAAGTAACCCCAAATTCCAACACTCAACTCTATCCTGGTATAAAGTTCGGATAGAGTGGAGGAAAGTACCCTAAAGTTCAACTTTAACTCTATCCGAAACAAAGTTCGGATAGAGTTGGGGCAAAGTCCAACGTTCAACTCTATCCGGTATAAAGTTCGGATAGAGTTGGGGGA
>BQMI01000338.1:0-48198 GCA_026005395.1 Asobara japonica
ACTTTTAGATTTTTCTGGTTCAAAGAAGCCAAGATGTGGATTTTCTGCTTTAAAGAAGCCAAGTTCTCGATTTTCTGGTTCAAAAAAGCCAACTCCTGCATATTCTGGGTCAAAACAGCCAACTTTTGTTCTTTGTGGTTCAAAGAAGCCAAGTTCCGGATTTGCTGGTGCAACGAAGCCAAATTCTGGATTTTCTGGTTCCAAGCAGCCAAGTTTGGATTTTCTGGTGCAAAAAAGCCAACTTTTGGGTTTTCTGGTACAAAAAAGCCAACTTTTGGATTTTCTGGTTCAACGAAGCCAAGATTCGGTCTTTCTGGTTCAAAGAAGCCAACTTTTAGATTTTCTGGTTCAAAGCCAAGATCTGCTTTTTCTGGTTCAAAGAAGCCAAGATTTGGATTTTCTGGTGCAAAAAAGCCAACTTTTGGGTTTTCTGGTACAAAAAAGCCAACTTTTGGATTTTCTGGTTCGAAAAAGCCAAGATCTCCTCTTTCTGGTTCAGAGAAGCCAAGTTCTGCATTTTCTGGTTGAAAGAAGTCAAGATTTGGTCTTTTTGCTTCAAAGAAGCCAAGTTCTCTATTTTCTGGTGCAAAGAAGCCAAATTCTGGATGTTCTGGTTCAAAGAAGCCAAGATTTGGATTTTCCGGTACAAAAAAGCCAACTTTTGGATTTTCTGGTTCAAAGAAGCCAAGATCTGGTCTTTCTGGTTCAGAGAAGCCAAGTTCTGCATTTTCTGCTTGAAGGAAGTTAAGATTTGGTTTTTTTGGTTCAAAGAAGGCAAGTTCTGCTTTTTCTGGTTCAAAGAAGCCAACTTTTAGATTTTCTGGTTCAAAGAAGCCAAGTTCCGGATTTTCTGGTTCAAAGTAGCCAAGATTTGGTCTTTCTGGTTCAAAGAAGCCAACTTTTAGATTTTCTGGTTCAAAGAAGCCAAGTTTTGCATTTTCTGGTTCCAAGAAGGCAACTTTTAGGTTTTCTGGTTCAAAGAAGCCAAGATCTGGATTTTCTGGTACAAAAAAGCCAACTTTTGGGATTTCTGGTACAAAAAAGCCAAATTCTGGATTTTCTGGTTCAAAGAAGCCAAGATTTGGATTTTCTGGTGCAAAAAAGCCAAATTCTGGATTTTCTGGTTCAAAGAAGCCAAGTTCTGCATTTTCTGGTGCAAAAAAGCCAAATTCTGGATTTTCTGGTTCAAAGAAGCCAAGATTTGGATTTTCCGGTACAAAAAAGCCAACTTTAGGGTTTTCTGGTACAAAAAAGCCAACTTTTGGATTTTCTGGTTCAACGAAGCCAAGATCTGGTCTTTCTGGTTCAGAGAAGCCAAGTTCTGCATTTTCTGGTTCAAAGAAGCCAAGATTTGGATTTTCTGGTACAAAAAAGCCAACGTTTGGGTTTTCTGGTACAAAAAAGCCAACTTTTGGGATTTCTGGTACGAAAAAGCCAAATTCTGGATTTTCTGGTTCAAAGAAGCCAAGATTTGGATTTTCTGGTACAAAAAAGCCAACTTTTGGGTTTTCTGGTACAAAAAAGCCAAATTCTGGATTTTCTGGTTCAAAGAAGCCAAGATTTGGATTTTCTGGTACAAAAAAGCCAACTTCTGGGTTTTCTGGTACAAAAAAGCCAACTTTTAGATTTTCTGGTTCAAAGAAGCCAAGATCTGGTCTTTCTGGTTCAGAGAAGCCAAGTTCTGCATTTTCTGGTTCAAAGAAGCCAAGATTTGGATTTTCTGGTACAAAAAAGCCAACTTTTGGGTTTTCTGGTACAAAAAAGCCAACTTTTAGATTTTCTGGTTCAAAGAAGCCAAGTTCCGGATTTTCTGGTTTAAAGAACGCAAGTTCTGCATTTTCTGCTTCAAAGAAGCCAACTTTTAGATTTTCTGGTTGAAAGAAGCCAAGATGTGGATTTTCTGCTTTAAAGAAGCCAAGTTCTCGATTTTCTGGTTCAAAAAAGCCAACTTCTGGATTTTCTGGGTCAAAACAGCCAACTTTTGTTCTTTGTGGTTCAAAGAAGCCAAGTTCCGGATTTTCTGGTGCAACGAAGCCAAATTCTGGATTTTCTGGTTCCAAGCAGCCAAGTTTGGATTTTCTGGTGCAAAAAAGCCAACTTTTGGGTTTTCTGGTACAAAAAAGCCAACTTTTGGATTTTCTGGTTCAACGAAGCCAAGATCTGGTCTTTCTGGTTCAGAGAAGCCAAGTTCTGCATTTTCTGGTTGAAGGAAGTCAAGATTTGGTCTTTTTGGTTCAAAGAAGGCAAGTTCTGCATTTTCTGGTTCAAAGAAGCCACGATTTGGTGTTTCTGGTTCGAAGAAACCAAGTTCTGGATTTTCCGGTTCAAAGAAGTGAAGATCTGGATTTTCTGGCATAACGAAGCCAAGTTCTGGATTTTGTGTTTCAAAAAAGCGAACTTTGGATTTTCTGGTTCAAAAAACCCAAGATCTGGTCTTTCTGGTTCAGAGAAGCCAAGTTCTGCATTTTCTGGCTGAAAGAAGTCAAGATTTGGTCTTTTTGCTTCAAAGAATCCAAGTTCTGCATTTTCTGGTGCAAAGAAGCCAAATTCTGGATTTTCTGGTTCAAAGAAGCCAAGATTTGGATTTTCCGGTACAAAAAAGCCAACTTTAGGGTTTTCTGGTCCAAAAAAGCCAACTTTTGGATTTTCTGGTTCAAAGAAGCCAAGATCTGGTCTTTCTGGTTCAGAGAAGCCAAGTTCTGCATTTTCTGGTTGAAAGAAGCCAAGATTCGGTCTTTCTGGTTCAAAGAAGCCAACTTTTAGATTTTCTGGTTCAAAGAAGCCAAGATCTGGATTTTCGGGTTTAAAGAAGCCAATTTCTGGATTTCCTGGTTTAAAAAGGCCAACTTTTGGTCTTTCTGGTTCAAAGAAGCCAAGTTGTGCATTTTCTGGTTCAAAGAAGCCTTGATTCGGTGTTTCTGATTCAAAGAAACCAAGTTCTGGATTTTCTGGTACAAAAAAGCCAACTTTTGGATTTTCTGGTTCAAAGAAGCCAATATCTGGTCTTTCTGGTTCAGAGAAGCCAAGTTCTGCATTTTCTGGTTGAAGGAAGTTAAGATTTGGTTTTTTTGGTTCAAAGAAGGCAACTTCTGCTTTTTCTGGTTCAAAGAAGCCAACTTTTAGATTTTCTGGTTCAAAGAAGCCAAGTTCCGGATTTTCTGGTTCAAAGTAGCCAAGATTTGGTCTTTCTGGTTTAAAGAACGCAAGTTCTGCATTTTCTGGTTGAAAGAAGTCAAGATTTGGTCTTTTTTTTTCAAAGAGTGCAAGTTCTGCATTTTCTGGTTCAAAGAAGCCAAGATTTGGATTTTCTGGTACAAAAAAGCCAACTTTTGGGTTTTCTGGTACAAAAAAGCCAAATTCTGGATTTTCTGGTTCAAAGAAGCCAACTTTTAGTTTTTCTGGTTCAAAGAAGCCAAGTTCTGCATTTTCTGGTTCAAAGAAGCCAAGATTTGGATTTTCTGGTACAAAAAAGCCAACTTTTTGGTTTTCTGGTACATAAAAGCCAAATTCTGGATTTTCTGGTTCAAAGAAGCCAAGATTTGGATTTTCTGCTACAAAAAAGCCAACTTCTGGGTTTTCTGGTACAAAAAAGCCAACTTTTGGATTTTCTGGTTCAAAGAAGCCAAGATCTGGTCTTTCTGGTTCAGAGAAGCCAAGTTCTGCATTTTCTGGTTCAAAGAAGCCAAGATTTGGATTTTCTGGTACAAAAAAGCCAACTTTTGGGTTTTCTGGTACAAAAAAGCCAACTTTTAGATTTTCTGGTTCAAAGAAGCCAAGTTCCGGATTTTCTGGTTTAAAGAACGCAAGTTCTGCATTTTCTGGTTCAAAGAAGCCAACTTTTAGATTTTCTGGTTGAAAGAAGCCAAGATGTGGATTTTCTGCTTTAAAGAAGCCAAGTTCTCGATTTTCTGGTTCAAAAAAGCCAACTTCTGGATTTTCTGGGTCAAAACAGCCAACTTTTGTTCTTTGTGGTTCAAAGAAGCCAAGTTCCGGATTTTCTGGTGCAACGAAGCCAAATTCTGGATTTTCTGGTTCCAAGCAGCCAAGTTTGGATTTTGTGGTGCAAAAAAGCCAACTTTTGGGTTCTCTGGTACAAAAAAGCCAACTTTTGGATTTTCTGGTTCAACGAAGCCAAGATCTGGTCTTTCTGGTTCAGAGAAGCCAAGTTCTGCATTTTCTGGTTGAAGGAAGTCAAGATTTGGTCTTTTTGGTTCAAAGAAGGCAAGTTCTGCATTTTCTGGTTCAAAGAAGCCAACTTTTAGATTTTCTGGTTCAAAGAAGCCAAGTTCTGCATTTTCTGGTTCAAAGAAGCCAACTTTTAGATATTCTGGTTCAAAGAAGCCAAGATCTGGATTTTCTGGTTTAAAGAAGCCAAGTTCTGCATTTTCTGGTACAAAGAAGCCACGATTTGGTCTTTCTGGTTTAAAGAAGCCAATTTCTGGATTTCCTGGTTCAAAAAAGCCAACTTTTGGTCTTTCGGGTTCAAAGAAGCCAAGTTCTGCATTTTCTGGTACAAAGAAGCCACGATTTGGTGTTTCTGGTTCGAAGAAACCAAGTTCTGGATTTTCCGCTTCAAAGAAGTGAAGATCTGGATTTTCTGGCATAACGAAGCCAAGTTCTGGATTTTGTGTTTCAAAAAAGCGAACTTTGGATTTTCTGGTTCAAAAAACCCAAGATCTGGTCTCTCTGGTTCAGAGAAGCCAAGTTCTGCATTTTCTGGTGCAAAGAAGCCAAATTCTGGATTTTCTTGTTCAAAGAAGCCAAGATTTGGATTTTCCGGTACAAAAAAGCCAACTTTAGGGTTTTCTGGTCCAAAAAAGCCAACTTTTGGATTTTCTGGTTCAAAGAAGCCAAGATCTGGTCTTTCTGGTTCAGAGAAGCCAAGTTCTGCATTTTCTGGTTGAAAGAAGCCAAGATTCGGTCTTTCTGGTTCAAAGAAGCCAACTTTTAGATTTTCTGGTTCAAAGAAGCCAAGTTCCGGATTTTCTGGTTTAAAGAACGCAAGTTGTGTATTTTCTGGTTCAAACAAGCCAAGTTCTGCATTTTCTGGTTCAAAGAAGCCAGGATTTGGATTTTCTGGTACAAAAAAGCCAACTTTTGGGTTTTCCGGTACAAAAAAGCCAACTTTTGGATTTTCTGGTTCAAAGAAGCCAAGATCCGGTCTTTCTGGTTCAGAGAAGCCAAGTTCTGCACTTTCTGGTTGAAAGAAGTCAAGATTTGGTCTTTTTGGTTCAAAGAGGGCAAGTTCTGCATTTTCTGGTTCAAAGAAGCCAACTTTTAGATTTTCTGGTTCAAAGAAGCCAAGATGTGGATTTTCTGCTTTAAAGAAGCCAAGTTCTCGATTTTCTGGTTCAAAAAAGCCAACTTCTGGATTTTCTGGGTCAAAACAGCCAACTTTTGTTCTTTGTGGTTCAAAGAAGCCAAGTTCCGGATTTTCTGGTGCAAAGAAGCCAAATTCTGGTTTTCTGGTTCCAAGCAGCCAAGTTTGGATTTTCTGGTGCAAAAAAGCCAACTTTTGGATTTTCTGGTTCGAAAAAGCCAAGATCTCCTCTTTCTGGTTCAGAGAAGCCAAGTTCTGCATTTTCTGGTTGAAAGAAGTCAAGATTTGGTCTTTTTGCTTCAAAGAAGCCAAGTTCTCTATTTTCTGGTGCAAAGAAGCCAAATTCTGGATGTTCTGGTTCAAAGAAGCCAAGATTTGGATTTTCCGGTACAAAAAAGCCAACTTTTGGATTTTCTGGTTCAAAGAAGCCAAGATCTGGTCTTTCTGGTTCAGAGAAGCCAAGTTCTGCATTTTCTGCTTGAAGGAAGTTAAGATTTGGTTTTTTTGGTTCAAAGAAAGCAAGTTCTGCTTTTTCTGGTTCACAGAAGCCAACTTTTAGATTTTCTGGTTCAAAGAAGCCAAGTTCCGGATTTTCTGGTTCAAAGTAGCCAAGATTTGGTCTTTCTGGTTTAAAGAACGCAAGTTCTGCATTTTCTGGTCCAAAGAAGCCAAGTTCTGCATTTTCTGGTTCAAAGAAGCCAGGATTTGGATTTTCTGGTGCAAAAAAGCCAACTTTTGGATTTTCCGGTACAAAAAAGCCAACTTTTGGATTTTCTGGTTCAAAGAAGCCAAGATCTGGTCTTTCTGGTTCAGAGAAGCCAAGTTCTGCATTTTCTGGTTGAAAGAAGTCAAGATTTGGTCTTTTTGGTTCAAAGAGGGCAAGTTCTGCATTTTCTGGTTCAAAGAAGCCAAGATTTGGATTTTCTGGTACAAAAAAGCCAACTTTTGGGTTTTCTGGTACAAAAAAGCCAAATTCTGGATTTTCTGGTTCAAAGAAGCCAAGATTTGGATTTTCTGGTACAAAAAAGCCAACTTCTGGGTTTTCTGGTACAAAAAAGCCAACTTTTGGATTTTCTGGTTCAAAGAAGCCAAGATCTGGTCTTTCTGGGTCAGAGAAGCCAAGTTCTGCATTTTCTGGATGAAAGAAGCCAACATTTGGTCTTTCTGGTTCAAAGAAGCCAAGTTCTGCATTTTCTGGTTCAAAGAAGCCAAGATTTGGATTTTCTGGTACAAAAAAGCCAACTTTTGGGTTTTCTGGTACAAAAAAGCCAAATTCTGGATTTTCTGGTTCAAAGAAGGCAAGATTTGGATTTTCTGGTACAAAAAAGCCAACTTCTGGGTTTTCTGGTACAAAAAAGCCAACTTTTGGATTTTCTGGTTCAAAGAAGCCAAGATCTGATCTTTCTGGTTCAGAGAAGCCAAGTTCTGCATTTTCTGGTTGAAAGAAGCCAAGATTTGGTCTTTCTGGTTCAAAGAAGCCAACTTTTAGATTTTCTGGTTCAAAGAAGCCAAGTTTTGCATTTTCTGGTTCAAAGAAGGCAACTTTTAGGTTTTCTGGTTCAAAGAAGCCAAGATCTGGATTTTCTGGTACAAAAAAGCCAACTTTTGGGATTTCTGGTACAAAAAAGCCAAATTCTGGATTTTCTGGTTCAAAGAAGCCAAGATTTGGATTTTCTGGTACAAAAAAGCCAACTTCTGGGTTTTCTGGTACAAAAAAGCCAACTTTTGGATTTTCTGGTTCAAAGAAGCCAAGTTCTGCATTTTCTGGTGCAAAAAAGCCAAATTCTGGATTTTCTGGTTCAAAGAAGCCAAGATTTGGATTTTCCGGTACAAAAAAGCCAACTTTAGGGTTTTCTGGTACAAAAAAGCTAACTTTTGGATTTTCTGGTTCAAAGAAGCCAAGATCTGGGCTTCCTGGTTCAGAGAAGCCAAGTTCTGCATTTTCTGGTTGAAAGAAGCCAAGATTCGGTCTTTCTGGTTCAAAGAAGCCAAGATCTGGATTTTCTGGTACAAAAAAGCCAACTTTTGGGATTTCTGGTACAAAAAAGCCAAATTCTGGATTTTCTGGTTCAAAGAAGCCAAGATTTGGATTTTCTGGTACAAAAAAGCCAACTTTTGGGTTTTCTGGTACAAAAAAGCCAAATTCTGGATTTTCTGGTTCAAAGCAGCCAAGATTTGGATTTTCTGGTACAAAAAAGCCAACTTCTGGGTTTTCTGGTACAAAAAAGCCAACTTTTGCATTTTCTGGTTCAAAGAAGCCAAGATCTGGTCTTTCTGGTTCAGAGAAGCCAAGTTCTGCATTTTCTGGTTCAAAGAAGCCAAGATTTGGATTTTCTGGTACAAAAAAGCCAACTTTTGGGTTTTCTGGTACAAAAAAGCCAACTTTTAGATTTTCTGGTTCAAAGAAGCCAAGTTCCGGATTTTCTGGTTTAAAGAACGCAAGTTCTGCATTTTCTGGTTCAAAGAAGCCAACTTTTAGATTTTCTGGTTGAAAGAAGCCAAGATGTGGATTTTCTGCTTTAAAGAAGCCAAGTTCTCGATTTTCTGGTTCAAAAAAGCCAACTTCTGGATTTTCTGGGTCAAAACAGCCAACTTTTGTTCTTTGTGGTTCAAAGAAGCCAAGTTCCGGATTTTCTGGTGCAACGAAGCCAAATTCTGGATTTTCTGGTTCCAAGCAGCCAAGTTTGGATTTTCTGGTGCAAAAAAGCCAACTTTTGGGTTTTCTGGTACAAAAAAGCCAACTTTTGGATTTTCTGGTTCAACGAAGCCAAGATCTGGTCTTTCTGGTTCAGAGAAGCCAAGTTCTGCATTTTCTGGTTGAAGGAAGTCAAGATTTGGTCTTTTTGGTTCAAAGAAGGCAAGTTCTGCATTTTCTGGTTCAAAGAAGCCAACTTTTAGATTTTCTGGTTCAAAGAAGCCAAGTTCTGCATTTTCTGGTTCAAAGAAGCCAACTTTTAGATTTTCTGGTTCAAAGAAGCCAAGATCTGGATTTTCTGGTTTAAAGAAGCCAAGTTCTGCATTTTCTGGTACAAAGAAACCACGATTTGGTCTTTCTGGTTTAAAGAAGCCAATTTCTGGATTTCCTGGTTCAAAAAAGCCAACTTTTGGTCTTTCGGGTTCAAAGAAGCCAAGTTCTGCATTTTCTGGTACAAAGAAGCCACGATTTGGTGTTTCTGGTTCGAAGAAACCAAGTTCTGGATTTTCCGGTTCAAAGAAGTGAAGATCTGGATTTTCTGGCATAACGAAGCCAAGTTCTGGATTTTGTGTTTCAAAAAAGCGAACTTTGGATTTTCTGGTTCAAAAAACCCAAGATCTGGTCTTTCTGGTTCAGAGAAGCCAAGTTCTGCATTTTCTGGTTGAAAGAAGTCAAGATTTGGTCTTTTTGCTTCAAAGAATCCAAGTTCTGCATTTTCTGGTGCAAAGAAGCCAAATTCTGGATTTTCTGGTTCAAAGAAGCCAAGATTTGGATTTTCCGGTACAAAAAAGCCAACTTTAGGGTTTTCTGGTCCAAAAAAGCCAACTTTTGGATTTTCTGGTTCAAAGAAGCCAAGATCTGGTCTTTCTGGTTCAGAGAAGCCAAGTTCTGCATTTTCTGGTTGAAAGAAGCCAAGATTCGGTCTTTCTGGTTCAAAGAAGCCAACTTTTAGATTTTCTGGTTCAAAGAAGCCAAGATCTGGATTTTCGGGTTTAAAGAAGCCAATTTCTGGATTTCCTGGTTTAAAAAGGCCAACTTTTGGTCTTTCTGGTTCAAAGAAGCCAAGTTCTGCATTTTCTGGTTCAAAGAAGCCTTGATTCGGTGTTTCTGATTCAAAGCAACCAAGTTCTGGATTTTCTGGTACAAAAAAGCCAACTTTTGGATTTTCTGGTTCAAAGAAGCCAATATCTGGTCTTTCTGGTTCAGAGAAGCCAAGTTCTGCATTTTCTGGTTGAAGGAAGTTAAGATTTGGTTTTTTTGGTTCAAAGAAGGCAACTTCTGCTTTTTCTGGTTCAAAGAAGCCAACTTTTAGATTTTCTGGTTCAAAGAAGCCAAGTTCCGGATTTTCTGGTTCAAAGTAGCCAAGATTTGGTCTTTCTGGTTTAAAGAACGCAAGTTCTGCATTTTCTGGTTCAAAGAAGCCAAGTTCTGCATTTTCTGGTTCAAAGAAGCCAGGATTTGGATTTTCTGGTACAAAAAAGCCAACTTTTGGGTTTTCCGGTACAAAAAAGCCAACTTTCGGATTTTCTGGTTCAAAGAAGCCAAGATCTGGTCTTTCTGGTTCAGAGAAGCCAAGTTCTGCATTTTCTGGTTGAAAGAAGTCAAGATTTGGTCTTTTTTTTTTCAAAGAGGGCAAGTTCTGCATTTTCTGGTTCAAAGAAGCCAAGATTTGGATTTTCTGGTACAAAAAAGCCAACTTTTGGGTTTTCTGGTACAAAAAAGCCAAATTCTGGATTTTCTGGTTCAAAGAAGCCAACTTTTAGATTTTCTGGTTCAAAGAAGCCAAGTTCTGCATTTTCTGGTTCAAAGAAGCCAAGATTTGGTGTTTCTGTTTCGAAGAAACCAAGTTCTGGATTTTCCGGTTCAAAGAAGCCAACTTTTAGATTTTCTGGTTCAAAGAAGCCAAGTTCCGGATTTTCTGGTTTAAAGAACGCAAGTTGTGTATTTTCTGGTTCAAACAAGCCAAGTTCTGCATTTTCTGGTTCAAAGAAGCCAGGATTTGGATTTTCTGGTACAAAAAAGCCAACTTTTGGGTTTTCCGGTACAAAAAAGCCAACTTTTGGATTTTCTGGTTCAAAGAAGCCAAGATCCGGTCTTTCTGGTTCAGAGAAGCCAAGTTCTGCACTTTCTGGTTGAAAGAAGTCAAGATTTGGTCTTTTTGGTTCAAAGAGGGCAAGTTCTGCATTTTCTGGTTCAAAGAAGCCAACTTTTAGATTTTCTGGTTCAAAGAAGCCAAGATGTGGATTTTCTGCTTTAAAGAAGCCAAGTTCTCGATTTTCTGGTTCAAAAAAGCCAACTTCTGGATTTTCTGGGTCAAAACAGCCAACTTTTGTTCTTTGTGGTTCAAAGAAGCCAAGTTCCGGATTTTCTGGTGCAAAGAAGCCAAATTCTGGTTTTCTGGTTCCAAGCAGCCAAGTTTGGATTTTCTGGTGCAAAAAAGCCAACTTTTGGATTTTCTGGTTCGAAAAAGTCAAGATCTCCTCTTTCTGGTTCAGAGAAGCCAAGTTCTGCATTTTCTGGTTCAAAGAAGCCAGGATTTGGATTTTCTGGTACAAAAAAGCCAACTTTTGGGTTTTCCGGTACAAAAAAGCCAACTTTTGGATTTTCTGGTTCAAAGAAGCCAAGATCCGGTCTTTCTGGTTCAGAGAAGCCAAGTTCTGCACTTTCTGGTTGAAAGAAGTCAAGATTTGGTCTTTTTGGTTCAAAGAGGGCAAGTTCTGCATTTTCTGGTTCAAAGAAGCCAACTTTTAGATTTTCTGGTTCAAAGAAGCCAAGATGTGGATTTTCTGCTTTAAAGAAGCCAAGTTCTCGATTTTCTGGTTCAAAAAAGCCAACTTCTGGATTTTCTGGGTCAAAACAGCCAACTTTTGTTCTTTGTGGTTCAAAGAAGCCAAGTTCCGGATTTTCTGGTGCAAAGAAGCCAAATTCTGGTTTTCTGGTTCCAAGCAGCCAAGTTTGGATTTTCTGGTGCAAAAAAGCCAACTTTTGGATTTTCTGGTTCGAAAAAGCCAAGATCTCCTCTTTCTGGTTCAGAGAAGCCAAGTTCTGCATTTTCTGGTTGAAAGAAGTCAAGATTTGGTCTTTTTGCTTCAAAGAAGCCAAGTTCTCTATTTTCTGGTGCAAAGAAGCCAAATTCTGGATGTTCTGGTTCAAAGAAGCCAAGATTTGGATTTTCCGGTACAAAAAAGCCAACTTTTGGATTTTCTGGTTCAAAGAAGCCAAGATCTGGATTTTCTGGTTTAAAGAAGCCAAGTTCTGCATTTTCTGGTACAAAGAAGCCACGATTTGGTCTTTCTGGTTTAAAGAAGCCAATTTCTGGATTTCCTGGTTCAAAAAAGCCAACTTTTGGTCTTTCGGGTTCAAAGAAGCCAAGTTCTGCATTTTCTGGTACAAAGAAGCCACGATTTGGTGTTTCTGGTTCGAAGAAACCAAGTTCTGGATTTTCCGGTTCAAAGAAGTGAAGATCTGGATTTTCTGGCATAACGAAGCCAAGTTCTGGATTTTGTGTTTCAAAAAAGCGAACTTTGGATTTTCTGGTTCAAAAAACCCAAGATCTGGTCTTTCTGGTTCAGAGAAGCCAAGTTCTGCATTTTCTGGTGCAAAGAAGCCAAATTCTGGATTTTCTTGTTCAAAGAAGCCAAGATTTGGATTTTCCGGTACAAAAAAGCCAACTTTAGGGTTTTCTGGTCCAAAAAAGCCAACTTTTGGATTTTCTGGTTCAAAGAAGCCAAGATCTGGTCTTTCTGGTTCAGAGAAGCCAAGTTCTGCATTTTCTGGTTGAAAGAAGCCAAGATTCGGTCTTTCTGGTTCAAAGAAGCCAACTTTTAGATTTTCTGGTTCAAAGAAGCCAAGTTCCGGATTTTCTGGTTTAAAGAACGCAAGTTGTGTATTTTCTGGTTCAAACAAGCCAAGTTCTGCATTTTCTGGTTCAAAGAAGCCAACTTTTAGATTTTCTGGTTGAAAGAAGCCAAGATGTGGATTTTCTGCTTTAAAGAAGCCAAGTTCTCGATTTTCTGGTTCAAAAAAGCCAACTTCTGGATTTTCTGGGTCAAAACAGCCAACTTTTGTTCTTTGTGGTTCAAAGAAGCCAAGTTCCGGATTTTCTGGTGCAACGAAGCCAAATTCTGGATTTTCTGGTTCCAAGCAGCCAAGTTTGGATTTTCTGGTGCAAAAAAGCCAACTTTTGGGTTTTCTGGTACAAAAAAGCCAACTTTTGGATTTTCTGGTTCAACGAAGCCAAGATCTGGTCTTTCTGGTTCAGAGAAGCCAAGTTCTGCATTTTCTGGTTGAAGGAAGTCAAGATTTGGTCTTTTTGGTTCAAAGAAGGCAAGTTCTGCATTTTCTGGTTCAAAGAAGCCAACTTTTAGATTTTCTGGTTCAAAGAAGCCAAGTTCTGCATTTTCTGGTTCAAAGAAGCCAACTTTTAGATTTTCTGGTTCAAAGAAGCCAAGATCTGGATTTTCTGGTTTAAAGAAGCCAAGTTCTGCATTTTCTGGTACAAAGAAACCACGATTTGGTCTTTCTGGTTTAAAGAAGCCAATTTCTGGATTTCCTGGTTCAAAAAAGCCAACTTTTGGTCTTTCGGGTTCAAAGAAGCCAAGTTCTGCATTTTCTGGTACAAAGAAGCCACGATTTGGTGTTTCTGGTTCGAAGAAACCAAGTTCTGGATTTTCCGGTTCAAAGAAGTGAAGATCTGGATTTTCTGGCATAACGAAGCCAAGTTCTGGATTTTGTGTTTCAAAAAAGCGAACTTTGGATTTTCTGGTTCAAAAAACCCAAGATCTGGTCTTTCTGGTTCAGAGAAGCCAAGTTCTGCATTTTCTGGTTGAAAGAAGTCAAGATTTGGTCTTTTTGCTTCAAAGAATCCAAGTTCTGCATTTTCTGGTGCAAAGAAGCCAAATTCTGGATTTTCTGGTTCAAAGAAGCCAAGATTTGGATTTTCCGGTACAAAAAAGCCAACTTTAGGGTTTTCTGGTCCAAAAAAGCCAACTTTTGGATTTTCTGGTTCAAAGAAGCCAAGATCTGGTCTTTCTGGTTCAGAGAAGCCAAGTTCTGCATTTTCTGGTTGAAAGAAGCCAAGATTCGGTCTTTCTGGTTCAAAGAAGCCAACTTTTAGATTTTCTGGTTCAAAGAAGCCAAGATCTGGATTTTCGGGTTTAAAGAAGCCAATTTCTGGATTTCCTGGTTTAAAAAGGCCAACTTTTGGTCTTTCTGGTTCAAAGAAGCCAAGTTCTGCATTTTCTGGTTCAAAGAAGCCTTGATTCGGTGTTTCTGATTCAAAGCAACCAAGTTCTGGATTTTCTGGTACAAAAAAGCCAACTTTTGGATTTTCTGGTTCAAAGAAGCCAATATCTGGTCTTTCTGGTTCAGAGAAGCCAAGTTCTGCATTTTCTGGTTGAAGGAAGTTAAGATTTGGTTTTTTTGGTTCAAAGAAGGCAACTTCTGCTTTTTCTGGTTCAAAGAAGCCAACTTTTAGATTTTCTGGTTCAAAGAAGCCAAGTTCCGGATTTTCTGGTTCAAAGTAGCCAAGATTTGGTCTTTCTGGTTTAAAGAACGCAAGTTCTGCATTTTCTGGTTCAAAGAAGCCAAGTTCTGCATTTTCTGGTTCAAAGAAGCCAGGATTTGGATTTTCTGGTACAAAAAAGCCAACTTTTGGGTTTTCCGGTACAAAAAAGCCAACTTTCGGATTTTCTGGTTCAAAGAAGCCAAGATCTGGTCTTTCTGGTTCAGAGAAGCCAAGTTCTGCATTTTCTGGTTGAAAGAAGTCAAGATTTGGTCTTTTTTTTTTCAAAGAGGGCAAGTTCTGCATTTTCTGGTTCAAAGAAGCCAAGATTTGGATTTTCTGGTACAAAAAAGCCAACTTTTGGGTTTTCTGGTACAAAAAAGCCAAATTCTGGATTTTCTGGTTCAAAGAAGCCAACTTTTAGATTTTCTGGTTCAAAGAAGCCAAGTTCTGCATTTTCTGGTTCAAAGAAGCCAAGATTTGGTGTTTCTGTTTCGAAGAAACCAAGTTCTGGATTTTCCGGTTCAAAGAAGCCAACTTTTAGATTTTCTGGTTCAAAGAAGCCAAGTTCCGGATTCCCTGGTTTAAAGAACGCAAGTTGTGTATTTTCTGGTTCAAACAAGCCAAGTTCTGCATTTTCTGGTTCAAAGAAGCCAGGATTTGGATTTTCTGGTACAAAAAAGCCAACTTTTGGGTTTTCCGGTACAAAAAAGCCAACTTTTGGATTTTCTGGTTCAAAGAAGCCAAGATCCGGTCTTTCTGGTTCAGAGAAGCCAAGTTCTGCACTTTCTGGTTGAAAGAAGTCAAGATTTGGTCTTTTTGGTTCAAAGAGGGCAAGTTCTGCATTTTCTGGTTCAAAGAAGCCAACTTTTAGATTTTCTGGTTCAAAGAAGCCAAGATGTGGATTTTCTGCTTTAAAGAAGCCAAGTTCTCGATTTTCTGGTTCAAAAAAGCCAACTTCTGGATTTTCTGGGTCAAAACAGCCAACTTTTGTTCTTTGTGGTTCAAAGAAGCCAAGTTCCGGATTTTCTGGTGCAAAGAAGCCAAATTCTGGTTTTCTGGTTCCAAGCAGCCAAGTTTGGATTTTCTGGTGCAAAAAAGCCAACTTTTGGATTTTCTGGTTCGAAAAAGTCAAGATCTCCTCTTTCTGGTTCAGAGAAGCCAAGTTCTGCATTTTCTGGTTCAAAGAAGCCAGGATTTGGATTTTCTGGTACAAAAAAGCCAACTTTTGGGTTTTCCGGTACAAAAAAGCCAACTTTTGGATTTTCTGGTTCAAAGAAGCCAAGATCCGGTCTTTCTGGTTCAGAGAAGCCAAGTTCTGCACTTTCTGGTTGAAAGAAGTCAAGATTTGGTCTTTTTGGTTCAAAGAGGGCAAGTTCTGCATTTTCTGGTTCAAAGAAGCCAACTTTTAGATTTTCTGGTTCAAAGAAGCCAAGATGTGGATTTTCTGCTTTAAAGAAGCCAAGTTCTCGATTTTCTGGTTCAAAAAAGCCAACTTCTGGATTTTCTGGGTCAAAACAGCCAACTTTTGTTCTTTGTGGTTCAAAGAAGCCAAGTTCCGGATTTTCTGGTGCAAAGAAGCCAAATTCTGGTTTTCTGGTTCCAAGCAGCCAAGTTTGGATTTTCTGGTGCAAAAAAGCCAACTTTTGGATTTTCTGGTTCGAAAAAGCCAAGATCTCCTCTTTCTGGTTCAGAGAAGCCAAGTTCTGCATTTTCTGGTTGAAAGAAGTCAAGATTTGGTCTTTTTGCTTCAAAGAAGCCAAGTTCTCTATTTTCTGGTGCAAAGAAGCCAAATTCTGGATGTTCTGGTTCAAAGAAGCCAAGATTTGGATTTTCCGGTACAAAAAAGCCAACTTTTGGATTTTCTGGTTCAAAGAAGCCAAGATCTGGATTTTCTGGTTTAAAGAAGCCAAGTTCTGCATTTTCTGGTACAAAGAAGCCACGATTTGGTCTTTCTGGTTTAAAGAAGCCAATTTCTGGATTTCCTGGTTCAAAAAAGCCAACTTTTGGTCTTTCGGGTTCAAAGAAGCCAAGTTCTGCATTTTCTGGTACAAAGAAGCCACGATTTGGTGTTTCTGGTTCGAAGAAACCAAGTTCTGGATTTTCCGGTTCAAAGAAGTGAAGATCTGGATTTTCTGGCATAACGAAGCCAAGTTCTGGATTTTGTGTTTCAAAAAAGCGAACTTTGGATTTTCTGGTTCAAAAAACCCAAGATCTGGTCTTTCTGGTTCAGAGAAGCCAAGTTCTGCATTTTCTGGTGCAAAGAAGCCAAATTCTGGATTTTCTTGTTCAAAGAAGCCAAGATTTGGATTTTCCGGTACAAAAAAGCCAACTTTAGGGTTTTCTGGTCCAAAAAAGCCAACTTTTGGATTTTCTGGTTCAAAGAAGCCAAGATCTGGTCTTTCTGGTTCAGAGAAGCCAAGTTCTGCATTTTCTGGTTGAAGGAAGTTAAGATTTGGTTTTTTTGGTTCAAAGAAGGCAACTTCTGCTTTTTCTGGTTCAAAGAAGCCAACTTTTAGATTTTCTGGTTCAAAGAAGCCAAGTTCCGGATTTTCTGGTTCAAAGTAGCCAAGATTTGGTCTTTCTGGTTTAAAGAACGCAAGTTCTGCATTTTCTGGTTCAAAGAAGCCAAGTTCTGCATTTTCTGGTTCAAAGAAGCCAGGATTTGGATTTTCTGGTACAAAAAAGCCAACTTTTGGGTTTTCCGGTACAAAAAAGCCAACTTTCGGATTTTCTGGTTCAAAGAAGCCAAGATCTGGTCTTTCTGGTTCAGAGAAGCCAAGTTCTGCATTTTCTGGTTGAAAGAAGTCAAGATTTGGTCTTTTTTTTTTCAAAGAGGGCAAGTTCTGCATTTTCTGGTTCAAAGAAGCCAAGATTTGGATTTTCTGGTACAAAAAAGCCAACTTTTGGGTTTTCTGGTACAAAAAAGCCAAATTCTGGATTTTCTGGTTCAAAGAAGCCAACTTTTAGATTTTCTGGTTCAAAGAAGCCAAGTTCTGCATTTTCTGGTTCAAAGAAGCCAAGATTTGGTGTTTCTGGTTCGAAGAAACCAAGTTCTGGATTTTCCGGTTCAAAGAAGCCAACTTTTAGATTTTCTGGTTCAAAGAAGCCAAGTTCCGGATTTTCTGGTTTAAAGAACGCAAGTTGTGTATTTTCTGGTTCAAACAAGCCAAGTTCTGCATTTTCTGGTTCAAAGAAGCCAGGATTTGGATTTTCTGGTACAAAAAAGCCAACTTTTGGGTTTTCCGGTACAAAAAAGCCAACTTTTGGATTTTCTGGTTCAAAGAAGCCAAGATCCGGTCTTTCTGGTTCAGAGAAGCCAAGTTCTGCACTTTCTGGTTGAAAGAAGTCAAGATTTGGTCTTTTTGGTTCAAAGAGGGCAAGTTCTGCATTTTCTGGTTCAAAGAAGCCAACTTTTAGATTTTCTGGTTCAAAGAAGCCAAGATGTGGATTTTCTGCTTTAAAGAAGCCAAGTTCTCGATTTTCTGGTTCAAAAAAGCCAACTTCTGGATTTTCTGGGTCAAAACAGCCAACTTTTGTTCTTTGTGGTTCAAAGAAGCCAAGTTCCGGATTTTCTGGTGCAAAGAAGCCAAATTCTGGTTTTCTGGTTCCAAGCAGCCAAGTTTGGATTTTCTGGTGCAAAAAAGCCAACTTTTGGATTTTCTGGTTCGAAAAAGCCAAGATCTCCTCTTTCTGGTTCAGAGAAGCCAAGTTCTGCATTTTCTGGTTCAAAGAAGCCAGGATTTGGATTTTCTGGTACAAAAAAGCCAACTTTTGGGTTTTCCGGTACAAAAAAGCCAACTTTTGGATTTTCTGGTTCAAAGAAGCCAAGATCCGGTCTTTCTGGTTCAGAGAAGCCAAGTTCTGCACTTTCTGGTTGAAAGAAGTCAAGATTTGGTCTTTTTGGTTCAAAGAGGGCAAGTTCTGCATTTTCTGGTTCAAAGAAGCCAACTTTTAGATTTTCTGGTTCAAAGAAGCCAAGATGTGGATTTTCTGCTTTAAAGAAGCCAAGTTCTCGATTTTCTGGTTCAAAAAAGCCAACTTCTGGATTTTCTGGGTCAAAACAGCCAACTTTTGTTCTTTGTGGTTCAAAGAAGCCAAGTTCCGGATTTTCTGGTGCAAAGAAGCCAAATTCTGGTTTTCTGGTTCCAAGCAGCCAAGTTTGGATTTTCTGGTGCAAAAAAGCCAACTTTTGGATTTTCTGGTTCGAAAAAGCCAAGATCTCCTCTTTCTGGTTCAGAGAAGCCAAGTTCTGCATTTTCTGGTTGAAAGAAGTCAAGATTTGGTCTTTTTGCTTCAAAGAAGCCAAGTTCTCTATTTTCTGGTGCAAAGAAGCCAAATTCTGGATGTTCTGGTTCAAAGAAGCCAAGATTTGGATTTTCCGGTACAAAAAAGCCAACTTTTGGATTTTCTGGTTCAAAGAAGCCAAGATCTGGATTTTCTGGTTTAAAGAAGCCAAGTTCTGCATTTTCTGGTACAAAGAAGCCACGATTTGGTCTTTCTGGTTTAAAGAAGCCAATTTCTGGATTTCCTGGTTCAAAAAAGCCAACTTTTGGTCTTTCGGGTTCAAAGAAGCCAAGTTCTGCATTTTCTGGTACAAAGAAGCCACGATTTGGTGTTTCTGGTTCGAAGAAACCAAGTTCTGGATTTTCCGGTTCAAAGAAGTGAAGATCTGGATTTTCTGGCATAACGAAGCCAAGTTCTGGATTTTGTGTTTCAAAAAAGCGAACTTTGGATTTTCTGGTTCAAAAAACCCAAGATCTGGTCTTTCTGGTTCAGAGAAGCCAAGTTCTGCATTTTCTGGTGCAAAGAAGCCAAATTCTGGATTTTCTTGTTCAAAGAAGCCAAGATGTGGATTTTCCGGTACAAAAAAGCCAACTTTAGGGTTTTCTGGTCCAAAAAAGCCAACTTTTGGATTTTCTGGTTCAAAGAAGCCAAGATCTGGTCTTTCTGGTTCAGAGAAGCCAAGTTCTGCATTTTCTGGTTGAAAGAAGCCAAGATTCGGTCTTTCTGGTTCAAAGAAGCCAACTTTTAGATTTTCTGGTTCAAAGAAGCCAAGTTCCGGATTTTCTGGTTTAAAGAACGCAAGTTGTGTATTTTCTGGTTCAAACAAGCCAAGTTCTGCATTTTCTGGTTCAAAGAAGCCAGGATTTGGATTTTCTGGTACAAAAAAGCCAACTTTTGGGTTTTCCGGTACAAAAAAGCCAACTTTTGGATTTTCTGGTTCAAAGAAGCCAAGATCCGGTCTTTCTGGTTCAGAGAAGCCAAGTTCTGCACTTTCTGGTTGAAAGAAGTCAAGATTTGGTCTTTTTGGTTCAAAGAGGGCAAGTTCTGCATTTTCTGGTTCAAAGAAGCCAACTTTTAGATTTTCTGGTTCAAAGAAGCCAAGATGTGGATTTTCTGCTTTAAAGAAGCCAAGTTCTCGATTTTCTGGTTCAAAAAAGCCAACTTCTGGATTTTCTGGGTCAAAACAGCCAACTTTTGTTCTTTGTGGTTCAAAGAAGCCAAGTTCCGGATTTTCTGGTGCAAAGAAGCCAAATTCTGGTTTTCTGGTTCCAAGCAGCCAAGTTTGGATTTTCTGGTGCAAAAAAGCCAACTTTTGGATTTTCTGGTTCGAAAAAGCCAAGATCTCCTCTTTCTGGTTCAGAGAAGCCAAGTTCTGCATTTTCTGGTTGAAAGAAGTCAAGATTTGGTCTTTTTGCTTCAAAGAAGCCAAGTTCTCTATTTTCTGGTGCAAAGAAGCCAAATTCTGGATGTTCTGGTTCAAAGAAGCCAAGATTTGGATTTTCCGGTACAAAAAAGCCAACTTTTGGATTTTCTGGTTCAAAGAAGCCAAGATCTGGTCTTTCTGGTTCAGAGAAGCCAAGTTCTGCATTTTCTGCTTGAAGGAAGTTAAGATTTGGTTTTTTTGGTTCAAAGAAAGCAAGTTCTGCTTTTTCTGGTTCACAGAAGCCAACTTTTAGATTTTCTGGTTCAAAGAAGCCAAGTTCCGGATTTTCTGGTTCAAAGTAGCCAAGATTTGGTCTTTCTGGTTTAAAGAACGCAAGTTCTGCATTTTCTGGTCCAAAGAAGCCAAGTTCTGCATTTTCTGGTTCAAAGAAGCCAGGATTTGGATTTTCTGGTGCAAAAAAGCCAACTTTCGGATTTTCCGGTACAAAAAAGCCAACTTTTGGATTTTCTGGTTCAAAGAAGCCAAGATCTGGTCTTTCTGGTTCAGAGAAGCCAAGTTCTGCATTTTCTGGTTGAAAGAAGTCAAGATTTGGTCTTTTTGGTTCAAAGAGGGCAAGTTCTGCATTTTCTGGTTCAAAGAAGCCAAGATTTGGATTTTCTGGTACAAAAAAGCCAACTTTTGGGTTTTCTGGTACAAAAAAGCCAAATTCTGGATTTTCTGGTTCAAAGAAGCCAAGATTTGGATTTTCTGGTACAAAAAAGCCAACTTCTGGGTTTTCTGGTACAAAAAAGCCAACTTTTGGATTTTCTGGTTCAAAGAAGCCAAGATCTGGTCTTTCTGGGTCAGAGAAGCCAAGTTCTGCATTTTCTGGTTGAAAGAAGCCAACATTTGGTCTTTCTGGTTCAAAGAAGCCAAGTTCTGCATTTTCTGGTTCAAAGAAGCCAAGATTTGGATTTTCTGGTACAAAAAAGCCAACTTTTGGGTTTTCTGGTACAAAAAAGCCAAATTCTGGATTTTCTGGTTCAAAGAAGGCAAGATTTGGATTTTCTGGTACAAAAAAGCCAACTTCTGGGTTTTCTGGTACAAAAAAGCCAACTTTTGGATTTTCTGGTTCAAAGAAGCCAAGATCTGATCTTTCTGGTTCAGAGAAGCCAAGTTCTGCATTTTCTGGTTGAAAGAAGCCAAGATTTGGTCTTTCTGGTTCAAAGAAGCCAACTTTTAGATTTTCTGGTTCAAAGAAGCCAAGTTTTGCATTTTCTGGTTCAAAGAAGGCAACTTTTAGGTTTTCTGGTTCAAAGAAGCCAAGATCTGGATTTTCTGGTACAAAAAAGCCAACTTTTGGGATTTCTGGTACAAAAAAGCCAAATTCTGGATTTTCTGGTTCAAAGAAGCCAAGATTTGGATTTTCTGGTACAAAAAAGCCAACTTCTGGGTTTTCTGGTACAAAAAAGCCAACTTTTGGATTTTCTGGTTCAAAGAAGCCAAGTTCTGCATTTTCTGGTGCAAAAAAGCCAAATTCTGGATTTTCTGGTTCAAAGAAGCCAAGATTTGGATTTTCCGGTACAAAAAAGCCAACTTTAGGGTTTTCTGGTACAAAAAAGCTAACTTTTGGATTTTCTGGTTCAAAGAAGCCAAGATCTGGGCTTCCTGGTTCAGAGAAGCCAAGTTCTGCATTTTCTGGTTGAAAGAAGCCAAGATTCGGTCTTTCTGGTTCAAAGAAGCCAAGATCTGGATTTTCTGGTACAAAAAAGCCAACTTTTGGGATTTCTGGTACAAAAAAGCCAAATTCTGGATTTTCTGGTTCAAAGAAGCCAAGATTTGGATTTTCTGGTACAAAAAAGCCAACTTTTGGGTTTTCTGGTACAAAAAAGCCAAATTCTGGATTTTCTGGTTCAAAGAAGCCAAGATTTGGATTTTCTGGTACAAAAAAGCCAACTTCTGGGTTTTCTGGTACAAAAAAGCCAACTTTTGCATTTTCTGGTTCAAAGAAGCCAAGATCTGGTCTTTCTGGTTCAGAGAAGCCAAGTTCTGCATTTTCTGGTTCAAAGAAGCCAAGATTTGGATTTTCTGGTACAAAAAAGCCAACTTTTGGGTTTTCTGGTACAAAAAAGCCAACTTTTAGATTTTCTGGTTCAAAGAAGCCAAGTTCCGGATTTTCTGGTTTAAAGAACGCAAGTTCTGCATTTTCTGGTTCAAAGAAGCCAACTTTTAGATTTTCTGGTTGAAAGAAGCCAAGATGTGGATTTTCTGCTTTAAAGAAGCCAAGTTCTCGATTTTCTGGTTCAAAAAAGCCAACTTCTGGATTTTCTGGGTCAAAACAGCCAACTTTTGTTCTTTGTGGTTCAAAGAAGCCAAGTTCCGGATTTTCTGGTGCAACGAAGCCAAATTCTGGATTTTCTGGTTCCAAGCAGCCAAGTTTGGATTTTCTGGTGCAAAAAAGCCAACTTTTGGGTTTTCTGGTACAAAAAAGCCAACTTTTGGATTTTCTGGTTCAAAGAAGCCAAGATCTGGGCTTCCTGGTTCAGAGAAGCCAAGTTCTGCATTTTCTGGTTGAAAGAAGCCAAGATTCGGTCTTTCTGGTTCAAAGAAGCCAAGATCTGGATTTTCTGGTACAAAAAAGCCAACTTTTGGGATTTCTGGTACAAAAAAGCCAAATTCTGGATTTTCTGGTTCAAAGAAGCCAAGATTTGGATTTTCTGGTACAAAAAAGCCAACTTTTGGGTTTTCTGGTACAAAAAAGCCAAATTCTGGATTTTCTGGTTCAAAGAAGCCAAGATTTGGATTTTCTGGTACAAAAAAGCCAACTTCTGGGTTTTCTGGTACAAAAAAGCCAACTTTTGCATTTTCTGGTTCAAAGAAGCCAAGATCTGGTCTTTCTGGTTCAGAGAAGCCAAGTTCTGCATTTTCTGGTTCAAAGAAGCCAAGATTTGGATTTTCTGGTACAAAAAAGCCAACTTTTGGGGTTTCTGGTACAAAAAAGCCAACTTTTAGATTTTCTGGTTCAAAGAAGCCAAGTTCCGGATTTTCTGGTTTAAAGAACGCAAGTTCTGCATTTTCTGGTTCAAAGAAGCCAACTTTTAGATTTTCTGGTTGAAAGAAGCCAAGATGTGGATTTTCTGCTTTAAAGAAGCCAAGTTCTCGATTTTCTGGTTCAAAAAAGCCAACTTCTGGATTTTCTGGGTCAAAACAGCCAACTTTTGTTCTTTGTGGTTCAAAGAAGCCAAGTTCCGGATTTTCTGGTGCAACGAAGCCAAATTCTGGATTTTCTGGTTCCAAGCAGCCAAGTTTGGATTTTCTGGTGCAAAAAAGCCAACTTTTGGGTTTTCTGGTACAAAAAAGCCAACTTTTGGATTTTCTGGTTCAACGAAGCCAAGATCTGGTCTTTCTGGTTCAGAGAAGCCAAGTTCTGCATTTTCTGGTTGAAGGAAGTCAAGATTTGGTCTTTTTGGTTCAAAGAAGGCAAGTTCTGCATTTTCTGGTTCAAAGAAGCCAACTTTTAGATTTTCTGGTTCAAAGAAGCCAAGTTCTGCATTTTCTGGTTCAAAGAAGCCAACTTTTAGATTTTCTGGTTCAAAGAAGCCAAGATCTGGATTTTCTGGTTTAAAGAAGCCAAGTTCTGCATTTTCTGGTACAAAGAAACCACGATTTGGTCTTTCTGGTTTAAAGAAGCCAATTTCTGGATTTCCTGGTGCAAAAAAGCCAACTTTTGGTCTTTCGGGTTCAAAGAAGCCAAGTTCTGCATTTTCTGGTACAAAGAAGCCACGATTTGGTGTTTCTGGTTCGAAGAAACCAAGTTCTGGATTTTCCGGTTCAAAGAAGTGAAGATCTGGATTTTCTGGCATAACGAAGCCAAGTTCTGGATTTTGTGTTTCAAAAAAGCGAACTTTGGATTTTCTGGTTCAAAAAACCCAAGATCTGGTCTTTCTGGTTCAGAGAAGCCAAGTTCTGCATTTTCTGGTTGAAAGAAGTCAAGATTTGGTCTTTTTGCTTCAAAGAATCCAAGTTCTGCATTTTCTGGTGCAAAGAAGCCAAATTCTGGATTTTCTGGTTCAAAGAAGCCAAGATTTGGATTTTCCGGTACAAAAAAGCCAACTTTAGGGTTTTCTGGTCCAAAAAAGCCAACTTTTGGATTTTCTGGTTCAAAGAAGCCAAGATCTGGTCTTTCTGGTTCAGAGAAGCCAAGTTCTGCATTTTCTGGTTGAAAGAAGCCAAGATTCGGTCTTTCTGGTTCAAAGAAGCCAACTTTTAGATTTTCTGGTTCAAACAAGCCAAGATCTGGATTTTCGGGTTTAAAGAAGCCAATTTCTGGATTTCCTGGTTTAAAAAGGCCAACTTTTGGTCTTTCTGGTTCAAAGAAGCCAAGTTCTGCATTTTCTGGTTCAAAGAAGCCTTGATTCGGTGTTTCTGATTCAAAGCAACCAAGTTCTGGATTTTCTGGTACAAAAAAGCCAACTTTTGGATTTTCTGGTTCAAAGAAGCCAATATCTGGTCTTTCTGGTTCAGAGAAGCCAAGTTCTGCATTTTCTGGTTGAAGGAAGTTAAGATTTGGTTTTTTTGGTTCAAAGAAGGCAACTTCTGCTTTTTCTGGTTCAAAGAAGCCAACTTTTAGATTTTCTGGTTCAAAGAAGCCAAGTTCCGGATTTTCTGGTTCAAAGTAGCCAAGATTTGGTCTTTCTGGTTTAAAGAACGCAAGTTCTGCATTTTCTGGTTCAAAGAAGCCAAGTTCTGCATTTTCTGGTTCAAAGAAGCCAGGATTTGGATTTTCTGGTACAAAAAAGCCAACTTTTGGGTTTTCCGGTACAAAAAAGCCAACTTTCGGATTTTCTGGTTCAAAGAAGCCAAGATCTGGTCTTTCTGGTTCAGAGAAGCCAAGTTCTGCATTTTCTGGTTCAAAGAAGCCAGGATTTGGATTTTCTGGTACAAAAAAGCCAACTTTTGGGTTTTCCGGTACAAAAAAGCCAACTTTTGGATTTTCTGGTTCAAAGAAGCCAAGATCCGGTCTTTCTGGTTCAGAGAAGCCAAGTTCTGCACTTTCTGGTTGAAAGAAGTCAAGATTTGGTCTTTTTGGTTCAAAGAGGGCAAGTTCTGCATTTTCTGGTTCAAAGAAGCCAACTTTTAGATTTTCTGGTTCAAAGAAGCCAAGATGTGGATTTTCTGCTTTAAAGAAGCCAAGTTCTCGATTTTCTGGTTCTAAAAAGCCAACTTCTGGATTTTCTGGGTCAAAACAGCCAACTTTTGTTCTTTGTGGTTCAAAGAAGCCAAGTTCCGGATTTTCTGGTGCAAAGAAGCCAAATTCTGGTTTTCTGGTTCCAAGCAGCCAAGTTTGGATTTTCTGGTGCAAAA
The DNA here is from genome assembly GCA_026005395.1 of Asobara japonica. Lineage (NCBI taxonomy): Eukaryota > Metazoa > Arthropoda > Insecta > Hymenoptera > Braconidae > Asobara > Asobara japonica. The sequence continues at coordinate 24,533 of BQMI01000338.1, forward strand.
AAGCCAACTTTTGGATTTTCTGGTTCGAAAAAGCCAAGATCTCCTCTTTCTGGTTCAGAGAAGCCAAGTTCTGCATTTTCTGGTTGAAAGAAGTCAAGATTTGGTCTTTTTGCTTCAAAGAAGCCAAGTTCTCTATTTTCTGGTGCAAAGAAGCCAAATTCTGGATGTTCTGGTTCAAAGAAGCCAAGATTTGGATTTTCCGGTACAAAAAAGCCAACTTTTGGATTTTCTGGTTCAAAGAAGCCAAGATCTGGATTTTCTGGTTTAAAGAAGCCAAGTTCTGCATTTTCTGGTACAAAGAAGCCACGATTTGGTCTTTCTGGTTTAAAGAAGCCAATTTCTGGATTTCCTGGTTCAAAAAAGCCAACTTTTGGTCTTTCGGGTTCAAAGAAGCCAAGTTCTGCATTTTCTGGTACAAAGAAGCCACGATTTGGTGTTTCTGGTTCGAAGAAACCAAGTTCTGGATTTTCCGGTTCAAAGAAGTGAAGATCTGGATTTTCTGGCATAACGAAGCCAAGTTCTGGATTTTGTGTTTCAAAAAAGCGAACTTTGGATTTTCTGGTTCAAAAAACCCAAGATCTGGTCTTTCTGGTTCAGAGAAGCCAAGTTCTGCATTTTCTGGTGCAAAGAAGCCAAATTCTGGATTTTCTTGTTCAAAGAAGCCAAGATTTGGATTTTCCGGTACAAAAAAGCCAACTTTAGGGTTTTCTGGTCCAAAAAAGCCAACTTTTGGATTTTCTGGTTCAAAGAAGCCAAGATCTGGTCTTTCTGGTTCAGAGAAGCCAAGTTCTGCATTTTCTGGTTGAAAGAAGCCAAGATTCGGTCTTTCTGGTTCAAAGAAGCCAACTTTTAGATTTTCTGGTTCAAAGAAGCCAAGTTCCGGATTTTCTGGTTTAAAGAACGCAAGTTGTGTATTTTCTGGTTCAAACAAGCCAAGTTCTGCATTTTCTGGTTCAAAGAAGCCAGGATTTGGATTTTCTGGTACAAAAAAGCCAACTTTAGGGTTTTCTGGTCCAAAAAAGCCAACTTTTGGATTTTCTGGTTCAACGAAGCCAAGATCTGGTCTTTCTGGTTCAGAGAAGCCAAGTTCTGCATTTTCTGGTTGAAGGAAGTCAAGATTTGGTCTTTTTGGTTCAAAGAAGGCAACTTCTGCTTTTTCTGGTTCAAAGAAGCCAACTTTTAGATTTTCTGGTTCAAAGAAGCCAAGTTCCGGATTTTCTGGTTCAAAGTAGCCAAGATTTGGTCTTTCTGGTTTAAAGAACGCAAGTTCTGCATTTTCTGGTTCAAAGAAGCCAAGTTCTGCATTTTCTGGTTCAAAGAAGCCAGGATTTGGATTTTCTGGTACAAAAAAGCCAACTTTTGGGTTTTCCGGTACAAAAAAGCCAACTTTCGGATTTTCTGGTTCAAAGAAGCCAAGATCTGGTCTTTCTGGTTCAGAGAAGCCAAGTTCTGCATTTTCTGGTTCAAAGAAGCCAGGATTTGGATTTTCTGGTACAAAAAAGCCAACTTTTGGGTTTTCCGGTACAAAAAAGCCAACTTTTGGATTTTCTGGTTCAAAGAAGCCAAGATCCGGTCTTTCTGGTTCAGAGAAGCCAAGTTCTGCACTTTCTGGTTGAAAGAAGTCAAGATTTGGTCTTTTTGGTTCAAAGAGGGCAAGTTCTGCATTTTCTGGTTCAAAGAAGCCAACTTTTAGATTTTCTGGTTCAAAGAAGCCAAGATGTGGATTTTCTGCTTTAAAGAAGCCAAGTTCTCGATTTTCTGGTTCAAAAAAGCCAACTTCTGGATTTTCTGGGTCAAAACAGCCAACTTTTGTTCTTTGTGGTTCAAAGAAGCCAAGTTCCGGATTTTCTGGTGCAAAGAAGCCAAATTCTGGTTTTCTGGTTCCAAGCAGCCAAGTTTGGATTTTCTGGTGCAAAAAAGCCAACTTTTGGATTTTCTGGTTCGAAAAAGCCAAGATCTCCTCTTTCTGGTTCAGAGAAGCCAAGTTCTGCATTTTCTGGTTGAAAGAAGTCAAGATTTGGTCTTTTTGCTTCAAAGAAGCCAAGTTCTCTATTTTCTGGTGCAAAGAAGCCAAATTCTGGATGTTCTGGTTCAAAGAAGCCAAGATTTGGATTTTCCGGTACAAAAAAGCCAACTTTTGGATTTTCTGGTTCAAAGAAGCCAAGATCTGGATTTTCTGGTTTAAAGAAGCCAAGTTCTGCATTTTCTGGTACAAAGAAGCCACGATTTGGTCTTTCTGGTTTAAAGAAGCCAATTTCTGGATTTCCTGGTTCAAAAAAGCCAACTTTTGGTCTTTCGGGTTCAAAGAAGCCAAGTTCTGCATTTTCTGGTACAAAGAAGCCACGATTTGGTGTTTCTGGTTCGAAGAAACCAAGTTCTGGATTTTCCGGTTCAAAGAAGTGAAGATCTGGATTTTCTGGCATAACGAAGCCAAGTTCTGGATTTTGTGTTTCAAAAAAGCGAACTTTGGATTTTCTGGTTCAAAAAACCCAAGATCTGGTCTTTCTGGTTCAGAGAAGCCAAGTTCTGCATTTTCTGGTGCAAAGAAGCCAAATTCTGGATTTTCTTGTTCAAAGAAGCCAAGATTTGGATTTTCCGGTACAAAAAAGCCAACTTTAGGGTTTTCTGGTCCAAAAAAGCCAACTTTTGGATTTTCTGGTTCAAAGAAGCCAAGATCTGGTCTTTCTGGTTCAGAGAAGCCAAGTTCTGCATTTTCTGGTTGAAAGAAGCCAAGATTCGGTCTTTCTGGTTCAAAGAAGCCAACTTTTAGATTTTCTGGTTCAAAGAAGCCAAGTTCCGGATTTTCTGGTTTAAAGAACGCAAGTTGTGTATTTTCTGGTTCAAACAAGCCAAGTTCTGCATTTTCTGGTTCAAAGAAGCCAGGATTTGGATTTTCTGGTACAAAAAAGCCAACTTTAGGGTTTTCTGGTCCAAAAAAGCCAACTTTTGGATTTTCTGGTTCAACGAAGCCAAGATCTGGTCTTTCTGGTTCAGAGAAGCCAAGTTCTGCATTTTCTGGTTGAAGGAAGTCAAGATTTGGTCTTTTTGGTTCAAAGAAGGCAAGTTCTGCATTTTCTGGTTCAAAGAAGCCAACTTTTAGATTTTCTGGTTCAAAGAAGCCAAGTTCTGCATTTTCTGGTTCAAAGAAGCCAACTTTTAGATTTTCTGGTTCAAAGAAGCCAAGATCTGGATTTTCTGGTTTAAAGAAGCCAAGTTCTGCATTTTCTGGTACAAAGAAACCACGATTTGGTCTTTCTGGTTTAAAGAAGCCAATTTCTGGATTTCCTGGTTCAAAAAAGCCAACTTTTGGTCTTTCGGGTTCAAAGAAGCCAAGTTCTGCATTTTCTGGTACAAAGAAGCCACGATTTGGTGTTTCTGGTTCGAAGAAACCAAGTTCTGGATTTTCCGGTTCAAAGAAGTGAAGATCTGGATTTTCTGGCATAACGAAGCCAAGTTCTGGATTTTGTGTTTCAAAAAAGCGAACTTTGGATTTTCTGGTTCAAAAAACCCAAGATCTGGTCTTTCTGGTTCAGAGAAGCCAAGTTCTGCATTTTCTGGTTGAAAGAAGTCAAGATTTGGTCTTTTTGCTTCAAAGAATCCAAGTTCTGCATTTTCTGGTGCAAGGAAGCCAAATTCTGGATTTTCTGGTTCAAAGAAGCCAAGATTTGGATTTTCCGGTACAAAAAAGCCAACTTTAGGGTTTTCTGGTCCAAAAAAGCCAACTTTTGGATTTTCTGGTTCAAAGAAGCCAAGATCTGGTCTTTCTGGTTCAGAGAAGCCAAGTTCTGCATTTTCTGGTTGAAAGAAGCCAAGATTCGGTCTTTCTGGTTCAAAGAAGCCAACTTTTAGATTTTCTGGTTCAAAGAAGCCAAGATCTGGATTTTCGGGTTTAAAGAAGCCAATTTCTGGATTTCCTGGTTTAAAAAGGCCAACTTTTGGTCTTTCTGGTTCAAAGAAGCCAAGTTCTGCATTTTCTGGTTCAAAGAAGCCTTGATTCGGTGTTTCTGATTCAAAGCAACCAAGTTCTGGATTTTCTGGTACAAAAAAGCCAACTTTTGGATTTTCTGGTTCAAAGAAGCCAATATCTGGTCTTTCTGGTTCAGAGAAGCCAAGTTCTGCATTTTCTGGTTGAAGGAAGTTAAGATTTGGTTTTTTTGGTTCAAAGAAGGCAACTTCTGCTTTTTCTGGTTCAAAGAAGCCAACTTTTAGATTTTCTGGTTCAAAGAAGCCAAGTTCCGGATTTTCTGGTTCAAAGTAGCCAAGATTTGGTCTTTCTGGTTTAAAGAACGCAAGTTCTGCATTTTCTGGTTCAAAGAAGCCAAGTTCTGCATTTTCTGGTTCAAAGAAGCCAGGATTTGGATTTTCTGGTACAAAAAAGCCAACTTTTGGGTTTTCCGGTACAAAAAAGCCAACTTTCGGATTTTCTGGTTCAAAGAAGCCAAGATCTGGTCTTTCTGGTTCAGAGAAGCCAAGTTCTGCATTTTCTGGTTGAAAGAATTCAAGATTTGGTCTTTTTTTTTTCAAAGAGGGCAAGTTCTGCATTTTCTGGTTCAAAGAAGCCAAGATTTGGATTTTCTGGTACAAAAAAGCCAACTTTTGGGTTTTCTGGTACAAAAAAGCCAAATTCTGGATTTTCTGGTTCAAAGAAGCCAACTTTTAGATTTTCTGGTTCAAAGAAGCCAAGTTCTGCATTTTCTGGTTCAAAGAAGCCAAGATTTGGATTTTCTGGTACAAAAAAGCCAACTTTTGGGTTTTCTGGTACAAAAAAGCCAAATTCTGGATTTTCTGGTTCAAAGAAGCCAAGATTTGGATTTTCTGGTACAAAAAAGCCAACTTCTGGGTTTTCTGGTACAAAAAAGCCAACTTTTGGATTTTCTGGTTCAAAGAAGCCAAGATCTGGTCTTTCTGGTTCAGAGAAGCCAAGTTCTGCATTTTCTGGTTCAAAGAAGCCAAGATTTGGATTTTCTGGTACAAAAAAGCCAACTTTTGGGTTTTCTGGTACAAAAAAGCCAACTTTTAGATTTTCTGGTTCAAAGAAGCCAAGTTCCGGATTTTCTGGTTTAAAGAACGCAAGTTCTGCATTTTCTGGTTCAAAGAAGCCAACTTTTAGATTTTCTGGTTGAAAGAAGCCAAGATGTGGATTTTCTGCTTTAAAGAAGCCAAGTTCTGCATTTTCTGGTTCAAAGAAGCCAACTTTTAGATTTTCTGGTTCAAAGAAGCCAAGATCTGGATTTTCTGGTTTAAAGAAGCCAAGTTCTGCATTTTCTGGTACAAAGAAACCACGATTTGGTCTTTCTGGTTTAAAGAAGCCAATTTCTGGATTTCCTGGTCCAAAAAAGCCAACTTTTGGTCTTTCGGGTTCAAAGAAGCCAAGTTCTGCATTTTCTGGTACAAAGAAGCCACGATTTGGTGTTTCTGGTTCGAAGAAACCAAGTTCTGGATTTTCCGGTTCAAAGAAGTGAAAATCTGGATTTTCTGGCATAACGAAGCCAAGTTCTGGATTTTGTGTTTCAAAAAAGCGAACTTTGGATTTTCTGGTTCAAAAAACCCAAGATCTGGTCCTTCTGGTTCAGAGAAGCCAAGTTCTGCATTTTCTGGTTGAAAGAAGTCAAGATTTGGTCTTTTTGCTTCAAAGAATCCAAGTTCTGCATTTTCTGGTGCAAAGAAGCCAAATTCTGGATTTTCTGGTTCAAAGAAGCCAAGATTTGGATTTTCCGGTACAAAAAAGCCAACTTTAGGGTTTTCTGGTCCAAAAAAGCCAACTTTTGGATTTTCTGGTTCAAAGAAGCCAAGATCTGGTCTTTCTGGTTCAGAGAAGCCAAGTTCTGCATTTTCTGGTTGAAAGAAGCCAAGATTCGGTCTTTCTGGTTCAAAGAAGCCAACTTTTAGATTTTCTGGTTCAAAGAAGCCAAGATCTGGATTTTCGGGTTTAAAGAAGCCAATTTCTGGATTTCCTGGTTTAAAAAGGCCAACTTTTGGTCTTTCTGGTTCAAAGAAGCCAAGTTCTGCATTTTCTGGTTCAAAGAAGCCTTGATTCGGTGTTTCTGATTCAAAGAACCCAAGTTCTGGATTTTCTGGTACAAAAAAGCCAACTTTTGGATTTTCTGGTTCAAAGAAGCCAAGATCTGGTCTTTCTGGTTCAGAGAAGCCAAGTTCTGCATTTTCTGGTTGAAAGAAGTCAAGATTTGGTCTTTTTGGTTCAAAGAGGGCAAGTTCTGCATTTTCTGGTTCAAAGAAGCCAAGATTTGGATTTTCTGGTACAAAAAAGCCAACTTTTGGGTTTTCTGGTACAAAAAAGCCAAATTGTGGATTTTCTGGTTCAAAGAAGCCAAGATTTGGATTTTCTGGTACAAAAAAGCCAACTTCTGGGTTTTCTGGTACAAAAAAGCCAACTTTTGGATTTTCTGGTTCAAAGAAGCCAAGATCTGATCTTTCTGGTTCAGAGAAGCCAAGTTCTGCATTTTCTGGTTCAAAGAAGCCAAGATTTGGTCTTTCTGGTTCAAAGAAGCCAACTTTTAGATTTTCTGGTTCAAAGAAGCCAAGTTTTGCATTTTCTGGTTCCAAGAAGGCAACTTTTAGGTTTTCTGGTTCAAAGAAGCCAAGATCTGGATTTTCTGGTACAAAAAAGCCAACTTTTGGGATTTCTGGTACAAAAAAGCCAAATTCTGGATTTTCTGGTTCAAAGAAGCCAAGATTTGGATTTTCTGGTGCAAAAAAGCCAAATTCTGGATTTTCTGGTTCAAAGAAGCCAAGTTCTGCATTTTCTGGTGCAAAAAAGCCAAATTCTGGATTTTCTGGTTCAAAGAAGCCAAGATTTGGATTTTCCGGTACAAAAAAGCCAACTTTAGGGTTTTCTGGTACAAAAAAGCTAACTTTTGGATTTTCTGGTTCAAAGAAGCCAAGATCTGGGCTTCCTGGTTCAGAGAAGCCAAGTTCTGCATTTTCTGGTTGAAAGAAGCCAAGATTCGGTCTTTCTGGTTCAAAGAAGCCAAGATCTGGATTTTCTGGTACAAAAAAGCCAACTTTTGGGATTTCTGGTACAAAAAAGCCAAATTCTGGATTTTCTGGTTCAAAGAAGCCAAGATTTGGATTTTCTGGTACAAAAAAGCCAACTTTTGGGTTTTCTGGTACAAAAAAGCCAAATTCTGGATTTTCTGGTTCAAAGAAGCCAAGATTTGGATTTTCTGGTACAAAAAAGCCAACTTCTGGGTTTTCTGGTACAAAAAAGCCAACTTTTGGATTTTCTGGTTCAAAGAAGCCACGATCTGGTCTTTCTGGTTCAGAGAAGCCAAGTTCTGCATTTTCTGGTTCAAAGAAGCCAAGATTTGGATTTTCTGGTACAAAAAAGCCAACTTTTAGATTTTCTGGTTCAAAGAAGCCAAGTTTTGCATTTTCTGGTTCCAAGAAGGCAACTTTTAGGTTTTCTGGTTCAAAGAAGCCAAGATTTGGATTTTCTGGTACAAAAAAGCCAACTTTTGGGTTTTCTGGTACAAAAAAGCCAAATTCTGGATTTTCTGGTTCAAAGAAGCCAAGATTTGGATTTTCTGGTACAAAAAAGCCAACTTCTGGGTTTTCTGGTACAAAAAAGCCAACTTTTGCATTTTCTGGTTCAAAGAAGCCAAGATCTGGTCTTTCTGGTTCAGAGAAGCCAAGTTCTGCATTTTCTGGTTCAAAGAAGCCAAGATTTGGATTTTCTGGTACAAAAAAGCCAACTTTTGGGTTTTCTGGTACAAAAAAGCCAACTTTTAGATTTTCTGGTTCAAAGAAGCCAAGTTCCGGATTTTCTGGTTTAAAGAACTCAAGTTCTGCATTTTCTGGTTCAAAGAAGCCAACTTTTAGATTTTCTGGTTGAAAGAAGCCAAGATGTGGATTTTCTGCTTTAAAGAAGCCAAGTTCTCGATTTTCTGGTTCAAAAAAGCCAACTTCTGGATTTTCTGGGTCAAAACAGCCAACTTTTGTTCTTTGTGGTTCAAAGAAGCCAAGTTCCGGATTTTCTGGTTCCAAGCAGCCAAGTTTGGATTTTCTGGTGCAAAAAAGCCAACTTTTGGGTTTTCTGGTACAAAAAAGCCAACTTTTGGATTTTCTGGTTCAACGAAGCCAAGATCTGGTCTTTCTGGTTCAGAGAAGCCAAGTTCTGCATTTTCTGGTTGAAGGAAGTCAAGATTTGGTCTTTTTGGTTCAAAGAAGGCAAGTTCTGCATTTTCTGGTTCAAAGAAGCCAACTTTTAGATTTTCTGGTTCAAAGAAGCCAAGTTCTGCATTTTCTGGTACAAAGAAGCCACGATTTGGTGTTTCTGGTTCGAAGAAACCAAGTTCTGGATTTTCCGGTTCAAAGAAGTGAAGATCTGGATTTTCTGGCATAACGAAGCCAAGTTCTGGATTTTGTGTTTCAAAAAAGCGAACTTTGGATTTTCTGGTTCAAAAAACCCAAGATCTGGTCTTTCTGGTTCAGAGAAGCCAAGTTCTGCATTTTCTGGTTGAAAGAAGTCAAGATTTGGCCTTTTTGCTTCAAAGAATCCAAGTTCTGCATTTTCTGGTACAAAAAAGCCAACTTTTGGATTTTCTGGTTCAAAGAAGCCAATATCTGGTCTTTCTGGTTCAGAGAAGCCAAGTTCTGCATTTTCTGGTTGAAGGAAGTTAAGATTTGGTTTTTTTGGTTCAAAGAAGGCAACTTCTGCTTTTTCTGGTTCAAAGAAGCCAACTTTTAGATTTTCTGGTTCAAAGAAGCCAAGTTCCGGATTTTCTGGTTCAAAGTAGCCAAGATTTGGTCTTTCTGGTTTAAAGAACGCAAGTTCTGCATTTTCTGGTTCAAAGAAGCCAAGTTCTGCATTTTCTGGTTCAAAGAAGCCAGGATTTGGATTTTCTGGTACAAAAAAGCCAACTTTTGGGTTTTCCGGTACAAAAAAGCCAACTTTTGGATTTTCTGGTTCAAAGAAGCCAAGATCTGGTCTTTCTGGTTCAGAGAAGCCAAGTTCTGCATTTTCTGGTTGAAAGAAGTCAAGATTTGGTCTTTTTTTTTCAAAGAGGGCAAGTTCTGCATTTTCTGGTTCAAAGAAGCCAAGATTTGGATTTTCTGGTACAAAAAAGCCAACTTTTGGGTTTTCTGGTACAAAAAAGCCAAATTCTGGATTTTCTGGTTCAAAGAAGCCAACTTTTAGTTTTTCTGGTTCAAAGAAGCCAAGTTCTGCATTTTCTGGTTCAAAGAAGCCAAGATTTGGATTTTCTGGTACAAAAAAGCCAACTTTTGGGTTTTCTGGTACAAAAAAGCCAAATTCTGGATTTTCTGGTTCAAAGAAGCCAAGATTTGGATTTTCTGCTACAAAAAAGCCAACTTCTGGGTTTTCTGGTACAAAAAAGCCAACTTTTGGATTTTCTTTTTCAAAGAAGCCAAGATCTGGTCTTTCTGGTTCAGAGAAGCCAAGTTCTGCATTTTCTGGTTCAAAGAAGCCAAGATTTGGATTTTCTGGTACAAAAAAGCCAACTTTTGGGTTTTCTGGTACAAAAAAGCCAACTTTTAGATTTTCTGGTTCAAAGAAGCCAAGTTCCGGATTTTCTGGTTTAAAGAACGCAAGTTCTGCATTTTCTGGTTCAAAGAAGCCAACTTTTAGATTTTCTGGTTGAAAGAAGCCAAGATGTGGATTTTCTGCTTTAAAGAAGCCAAGTTCTCGATTTTCTGGTTCAAAAAAGCCAACTTCTGGATTTTCTGGGTCAAAACAGCCAACTTTTGTTCTTTGTGGTTCAAAGAAGCCAAGTTCCGGATTTTCTGGTGCAACGAAGCCAAATTCTGGATTTTCTGGTTCCAAGCAGCCAAGTTTGGATTTTGTGGTGCAAAAAAGCCAACTTTTGGGTTCTCTGGTCCAAAAAAGCCAACTTTTGGATTTTCTGGTTCAAAGAAGCCAAGATCTGGTCTTTCTGGTTCAGAGAAGCCAAGTTCTGCATTTTCTGGTTGAAAGAAGCCAAGATTCGGTCTTTCTGGTTCAAAGAAGCCAACTTTTAGATTTTCTGGTTCAAAGAAGCCAAGATCTGGATTTTCGGGTTTAAAGAAGCCAATTTCTGGATTTCCTGGTTTAAAAAGGCCAACTTTTGGTCTTTCTGGTTCAAAGAAGCCAAGTTCTGCATTTTCTGGTTCAAAGAAGCCTTGATTCGGTGTTTCTGATTCAAAGAAACCAAGTTCTGCATTTTCTGGTACAAAAAAGCCAACTTTTGGATTTTCTGGTTCAAAGAAGCCAAGATCTGGTCTTTCTGGTTCAGAGAAGCCAAGTTCTGCATTTTCTGGTTGAAAGAAGTCAAGATTTGGTCTTTTTGGTTCAAAGAGGGCAAGTTCTGCATTTTCTGGTTCAAAGAAGCCAAGATTTGGATTTTCTGGTACAAAAAAGCCAACTTTTGGGTTTTCTGGTACAAAAAAGCCAAATTGTGGATTTTCTGGTTCAAAGAAGCCAAGATTTGGATTTTCTGGTACAAAAAAGCCAACTTCTGGGTTTTCTGGTACAAAAAAGCCAACTTTTGGATTTTCTGGTTCAAAGAAGCCAAGATCTGGTCTTTCTGGTTCAGAGAAGCCAAGTTCTGCATTTTCTGGTTGAAAGAAGCCAACATTTGGTCTTTCTGGTTCAAAGAAGCCAAGTTCTGCATTTTCTGGTTCAAAGAAGCCAAGATCTGGATTTTCGGGTTTAAAGAAGCCAATTTCTGGATTTTCTGGTTCAAAAAAGCCTACTTTTGGTCTTTCTGGTTCAGAGAAGCCAAGTTCTGCATTTTCTGGTTGAAAGAAGTCAAGATTTGGTCTTTTTGGTTCAAAGAGGGCAAGTTCTGCATTTTCTGGTTCAAAGAAGCCAAGATTTGGATTTTCTGGTACAAAAAAGCCAACTTTTGGGTTTTCTGGTACAAAAAAGCCAAATTCTGGATTTTCTGGTTCAACGAAGCCAACTTTTAGATTTTCTGGTTCAAAGAAGCCAAGTTCTGCATTTTCTGGTTCAAAGAAGCCAAGATTTGGATTTTCTGGTACAAAAAAGCCAACTTTTGGGTTTTCTGGTACAAAAAAGCCAAATTCTGGATTTTCTGGTACAAAAAAGCCAACTTTTGGGATTTCTGGTACAAAAAAGCCAAATTCTGGATTTTCTGGTTCAAAGAAGCCAAGATTTGGATTTTCTGGTACAAAAAAGCCAACTTTTGGGTTTTCTGGTACAAAAAAGCCAAATTCTGGATTTTCTGGTTCAAAGAAGCCAAGATTTGGATTTTCTGGTACAAAAAAGCCAACTTCTGGGTTTTCTGGTACAAAAAAGCCAACTTTTGGATTTTCTGGTTCAAAGAAGCCACGATCTGGTCTTTCTGGTTCAGAGAAGCCAAGTTCTGCATTTTCTGGTTCAAAGAAGCCAAGATTTGGATTTTCTGGTACAAAAAAGCCAACTTTTAGATTTTCTGGTTCAAAGAAGCCAAGTTTTGCATTTTCTGGTTCCAAGAAGGCAACTTTTAGGTTTTCTGGTTCAAAGAAGCCAAGATTTGGATTTTCTGGTACAAAAAAGCCAACTTTTGGGTTTTCTGGTACAAAAAAGCCAAATTCTGGATTTTCTGGTTCAAAGAAGCCAAGATTTGGATTTTCTGGTACAAAAAAGCCAACTTCTGGGTTTTCTGGTACAAAAAAGCCAACTTTTGCATTTTCTGGTTCAAAGAAGCCAAGATCTGGTCTTTCTGGTTCAGAGAAGCCAAGTTCTGCATTTTCTGGTTCAAAGAAGCCAAGATTTGGATTTTCTGGTACAAAAAAGCCAACTTTTGGGTTTTCTGGTACAAAAAAGCCAACTTTTAGATTTTCTGGTTCAAAGAAGCCAAGTTCCGGATTTTCTGGTTTAAAGAACTCAAGTTCTGCATTTTCTGGTTCAAAGAAGCCAACTTTTAGATTTTCTGGTTGAAAGAAGCCAAGATGTGGATTTTCTGCTTTAAAGAAGCCAAGTTCTCGATTTTCTGGTTCAAAAAAGCCAACTTCTGGATTTTCTGGGTCAAAACAGCCAACTTTTGTTCTTTGTGGTTCAAAGAAGCCAAGTTCCGGATTTTCTGGTTCCAAGCAGCCAAGTTTGGATTTTCTGGTGCAAAAAAGCCAACTTTTGGGTTTTCTGGTACAAAAAAGCCAACTTTTGGATTTTCTGGTTCAACGAAGCCAAGATCTGGTCTTTCTGGTTCAGAGAAGCCAAGTTCTGCATTTTCTGGTTGAAGGAAGTCAAGATTTGGTCTTTTTGGTTCAAAGAAGGCAAGTTCTGCATTTTCTGGTTCAAAGAAGCCAACTTTTAGATTTTCTGGTTCAAAGAAGCCAAGTTCTGCATTTTCTGGTACAAAGAAGCCACGATTTGGTGTTTCTGGTTCGAAGAAACCAAGTTCTGGATTTTCCGGTTCAAAGAAGTGAAGATCTGGATTTTCTGGCATAACGAAGCCAAGTTCTGGATTTTGTGTTTCAAAAAAGCGAACTTTGGATTTTCTGGTTCAAAAAACCCAAGATCTGGTCTTTCTGGTTCAGAGAAGCCAAGTTCTGCATTTTCTGGTTGAAAGAAGTCAAGATTTGGCCTTTTTGCTTCAAAGAATCCAAGTTCTGCATTTTCTGGTACAAAAAAGCCAACTTTTGGATTTTCTGGTTCAAAGAAGCCAATATCTGGTCTTTCTGGTTCAGAGAAGCCAAGTTCTGCATTTTCTGGTTGAAGGAAGTTAAGATTTGGTTTTTTTGGTTCAAAGAAGGCAACTTCTGCTTTTTCTGGTTCAAAGAAGCCAACTTTTAGATTTTCTGGTTCAAAGAAGCCAAGTTCCGGATTTTCTGGTTCAAAGTAGCCAAGATTTGGTCTTTCTGGTTTAAAGAACGCAAGTTCTGCATTTTCTGGTTCAAAGAAGCCAAGTTCTGCATTTTCTGGTTCAAAGAAGCCAGGATTTGGATTTTCTGGTACAAAAAAGCCAACTTTTGGGTTTTCCGGTACAAAAAAGCCAACTTTTGGATTTTCTGGTTCAAAGAAGCCAAGATCTGGTCTTTCTGGTTCAGAGAAGCCAAGTTCTGCATTTTCTGGTTGAAAGAAGTCAAGATTTGGTCTTTTTTTTTCAAAGAGGGCAAGTTCTGCATTTTCTGGTTCAAAGAAGCCAAGATTTGGATTTTCTGGTACAAAAAAGCCAACTTTTGGGTTTTCTGGTACAAAAAAGCCAAATTCTGGATTTTCTGGTTCAAAGAAGCCAACTTTTAGTTTTTCTGGTTCAAAGAAGCCAAGTTCTGCATTTTCTGGTTCAAAGAAGCCAAGATTTGGATTTTCTGGTACAAAAAAGCCAACTTTTGGGTTTTCTGGTACAAAAAAGCCAAATTCTGGATTTTCTGGTTCAAAGAAGCCAAGATTTGGATTTTCTGCTACAAAAAAGCCAACTTCTGGGTTTTCTGGTACAAAAAAGCCAACTTTTGGATTTTCTTTTTCAAAGAAGCCAAGATCTGGTCTTTCTGGTTCAGAGAAGCCAAGTTCTGCATTTTCTGGTTCAAAGAAGCCAAGATTTGGATTTTCTGGTACAAAAAAGCCAACTTTTGGGTTTTCTGGTACAAAAAAGCCAACTTTTAGATTTTCTGGTTCAAAGAAGCCAAGTTCCGGATTTTCTGGTTTAAAGAACGCAAGTTCTGCATTTTCTGGTTCAAAGAAGCCAACTTTTAGATTTTCTGGTTGAAAGAAGCCAAGATGTGGATTTTCTGCTTTAAAGAAGCCAAGTTCTCGATTTTCTGGTTCAAAAAAGCCAACTTCTGGATTTTCTGGGTCAAAACAGCCAACTTTTGTTCTTTGTGGTTCAAAGAAGCCAAGTTCCGGATTTTCTGGTGCAACGAAGCCAAATTCTGGATTTTCTGGTTCCAAGCAGCCAAGTTTGGATTTTGTGGTGCAAAAAAGCCAACTTTTGGGTTCTCTGGTCCAAAAAAGCCAACTTTTGGATTTTCTGGTTCAAAGAAGCCAAGATCTGGTCTTTCTGGTTCAGAGAAGCCAAGTTCTGCATTTTCTGGTTGAAAGAAGCCAAGATTCGGTCTTTCTGGTTCAAAGAAGCCAACTTTTAGATTTTCTGGTTCAAAGAAGCCAAGATCTGGATTTTCGGGTTTAAAGAAGCCAATTTCTGGATTTCCTGGTTTAAAAAGGCCAACTTTTGGTCTTTCTGGTTCAAAGAAGCCAAGTTCTGCATTTTCTGGTTCAAAGAAGCCTTGATTCGGTGTTTCTGATTCAAAGAAACCAAGTTCTGCATTTTCTGGTACAAAAAAGCCAACTTTTGGATTTTCTGGTTCAAAGAAGCCAAGATCTGGTCTTTCTGGTTCAGAGAAGCCAAGTTCTGCATTTTCTGGTTGAAAGAAGTCAAGATTTGGTCTTTTTGGTTCAAAGAGGGCAAGTTCTGCATTTTCTGGTTCAAAGAAGCCAAGATTTGGATTTTCTGGTACAAAAAAGCCAACTTTTGGGTTTTCTGGTACAAAAAAGCCAAATTGTGGATTTTCTGGTTCAAAGAAGCCAAGATTTGGATTTTCTGGTACAAAAAAGCCAACTTCTGGGTTTTCTGGTACAAAAAAGCCAACTTTTGGATTTTCTGGTTCAAAGAAGCCAAGATCTGGTCTTTCTGGTTCAGAGAAGCCAAGTTCTGCATTTTCTGGTTGAAAGAAGCCAACATTTGGTCTTTCTGGTTCAAAGAAGCCAAGTTCTGCATTTTCTGGTTCAAAGAAGCCAAGATCTGGATTTTCGGGTTTAAAGAAGCCAATTTCTGGATTTTCTGGTTCAAAAAAGCCTACTTTTGGTCTTTCTGGTTCAGAGAAGCCAAGTTCTGCATTTTCTGGTTGAAAGAAGTCAAGATTTGGTCTTTTTGGTTCAAAGAGGGCAAGTTCTGCATTTTCTGGTTCAAAGAAGCCAAGATTTGGATTTTCTGGTACAAAAAAGCCAACTTTTGGGTTTTCTGGTACAAAAAAGCCAAATTCTGGATTTTCTGGTTCAACGAAGCCAACTTTTAGATTTTCTGGTTCAAAGAAGCCAAGTTCTGCATTTTCTGGTTCAAAGAAGCCAAGATTTGGATTTTCTGGTACAAAAAAGCCAACTTTTGGGTTTTCTGGTACAAAAAAGCCAAATTCTGGATTTTCTGGTTCAAAGAAGGCAAGATTTGGATTTTCTGGTACAAAAAAGCCAACTTCTGGGTTTTCTGGTACAAAAAAGCCAACTTTTGGATTTTCTGGTTCAAAGAAGCCAAGATCTGATCTTTCTGGTTCAGAGAAGCCAAGTTCTGCATTTTCTGGTTCAAAGAAGCCAAGATTTGGTCTTTCTGGTTCAAAGAAGCCAACTTTTAGATTTTCTGGTTCAAAGAAGCCAAGTTTTGCATTTTCTGGTTCCAAGAAGGCAACTTTTAGGTTTTCTGGTTCAAAGAAGCCAAGATCTGGATTTTCTGGTACAAAAAAGCCAACTTTTGGGATTTCTGGTACAAAAAAGCCAAATTCTGGATTTTCTGGTTCAAAGAAGCCAAGATTTGGATTTTCTGGTGCAAAAAAGCCAAATTCTGGATTTTCTGGTTCAAAGAAGCCAAGTTCTGCATTTTCTGGTGCAAAAAAGCCAAATTCTGGATTTTCTGGTTCAAAGAAGCCAAGATTTGGATTTTCCGGTACAAAAAAGCCAACTTTAGGGTTTTCTGGTACAAAAAAGCTAACTTTTGGATTTTCTGGTTCAAAGAAGCCAAGATCTGGGCTTCCTGGTTCAGAGAAGCCAAGTTCTGCATTTTCTGGTTGAAAGAAGCCAAGATTCGGTCTTTCTGGTTCAAAGAAGCCAAGATCTGGATTTTCTGGTTCAAAGAAGCCAAGATTTGGATTTTCTGGTACAAAAAAGCCAACTTTTGGGTTTTCTGGTACAAAAAAGCCAAATTCTGGATTTTCTGGTTCAAAGAAGCCAAGATTTGGATTTTCTGGTACAAAAAAGCCAACTTCTGGGTTTTCTGGTACAAAAAAGCCAACTTTTGGATTTTCTGGTTCAAAGAAGCCAAGATCTGATCTTTCTGGTTCAGAGAAGCCAAGTTCTGCATTTTCTGGTTGAAAGAAGCCAAGATTCGGTCTTTCTGGTTCAAAGAAGCCAAGATCTGGATTTTCTGGTTCAAAGAAGCCAAGATTTGGATTTTCTGGTACAAAAAAGCCAACTTTTGGGTTTTCTGGTACAAAAAAGCCAAATTCTGGATTTTCTGGTTCAAAGAAGCCAAGATTTGGATTTTCTGGTACAAAAAAGCCAACTTTTGGATTTTCTGGTTCAAAGAAGCCAATATCTGGTCTTTCTGGTTCAGAGAAGCCAAGTTCTGCATTTTCTGGTTGAAGGAAGTTAAGATTTGGTTTTTTTGGTTCAAAGAAGGCAACTTCTGCTTTTTCTGGTTCAAAGAAGCCAACTTTTAGATTTTCTGGTTCAAAGAAGCCAAGTTCCGGATTTTCTGGTTCAAAGTAGCCAAGATTTGGTCTTTCTGGTTTAAAGAACGCAAGTTCTGCATTTTCTGGTTCAAAGAAGCCAACTTTTAGATTTTCTGGTTCAAAGAAGCCAAGATGTGGATTTTCTGCTTTAAAGAAGCCAAGTTCTCGATTTTCTGGTTCAAAAAAGCCAACTTCTGGATTTTCTGGGTCAAAACAGCCAACTTTTGTTCTTTGTGGTTCAAAGAAGCCAAGTTCCGGATTTTCTGGTGCAAAGAAGCCAAATTCTGGTTTTCTGGTTCCAAGCAGCCAAGTTTGGATTTTCTGGTGCAAAAAAGCCAACTTTTGGATTTTCTGGTTCGAAAAAGCCAAGATCTCCTCTTTCTGGTTCAGAGAAGCCAAGTTCTGCATTTTCTGGTTCAAAGAAGCCAGGATTTGGATTTTCTGGTACAAAAAAGCCAACTTTTGGGTTTTCCGGTACAAAAAAGCCAACTTTTGGATTTTCTGGTTCAAAGAAGCCAAGATCCGGTCTTTCTGGTTCAGAGAAGCCAAGTTCTGCACTTTCTGGTTGAAAGAAGTCAAGATTTGGTCTTTTTGGTTCAAAGAGGGCAAGTTCTGCATTTTCTGGTTCAAAGAAGCCAACTTTTAGATTTTCTGGTTCAAAGAAGCCAAGATGTGGATTTTCTGCTTTAAAGAAGCCAAGTTCTCGATTTTCTGGTTCAAAAAAGCCAACTTCTGGATTTTCTGGGTCAAAACAGCCAACTTTTGTTCTTTGTGGTTCAAAGAAGCCAAGTTCCGGATTTTCTGGTGCAAAGAAGCCAAATTCTGGTTTTCTGGTTCCAAGCAGCCAAGTTTGGATTTTCTGGTGCAAAAAAGCCAACTTTTGGATTTTCTGGTTCGAAAAAGCCAAGATCTCCTCTTTCTGGTTCAGAGAAGCCAAGTTCTGCATTTTCTGGTTGAAAGAAGTCAAGATTTGGTCTTTTTGCTTCAAAGAAGCCAAGTTCTCTATTTTCTGGTGCAAAGAAGCCAAATTCTGGATGTTCTGGTTCAAAGAAGCCAAGATTTGGATTTTCCGGTACAAAAAAGCCAACTTTTGGATTTTCTGGTTCAAAGAAGCCAAGATCTGGATTTTCTGGTTTAAAGAAGCCAAGTTCTGCATTTTCTGGTACAAAGAAGCCACGATTTGGTCTTTCTGGTTTAAAGAAGCCAATTTCTGGATTTCCTGGTTCAAAAAAGCCAACTTTTGGTCTTTCGGGTTCAAAGAAGCCAAGTTCTGCATTTTCTGGTACAAAGAAGCCACGATTTGGCGTTTCTGGTTCGAAGAAACCAAGTTCTGGATTTTCCGGTTCAAAGAAGTGAAGATCTGGATTTTCTGGCATAACGAAGCCAAGTTCTGGATTTTGTGTTTCAAAAAAGCGAACTTTGGATTTTCTGGTTCAAAAAACCCAAGATCTGGTCTTTCTGGTTCAGAGAAGCCAAGTTCTGCATTTTCTGGTGCAAAGAAGCCAAATTCTGGATTTTCTTGTTCAAAGAAGCCAAGATTTGGATTTTCCGGTACAAAAAAGCCAACTTTAGGGTTTTCTGGTCCAAAAAAGCCAACTTTTGGATTTTCTGGTTCAAAGAAGCCAAGATCTGGTCTTTCTGGTTCAGAGAAGCCAAGTTCTGCATTTTCTGGTTGAAAGAAGCCAAGATTCGGTCTTTCTGGTTCAAAGAAGCCAACTTTTAGATTTTCTGGTTCAAAGAAGCCAAGTTCCGGATTTTCTGGTTTAAAGAACGCAAGTTGTGTATTTTCTGGTTCAAACAAGCCAAGTTCTGCATTTTCTGGTTCAAAGAAGCCAGGATTTGGATTTTCTGGTACAAAAAAGCCAACTTTAGGGTTTTCTGGTCCAAAAAAGCCAACTTTTGGATTTTCTGGTTCAACGAAGCCAAGATCTGGTCTTTCTGGTTCAGAGAAGCCAAGTTCTGCATTTTCTGGTTGAAGGAAGTCAAGATTTGGTCTTTTTGGTTCAAAGAAGGCAAGTTCTGCATTTTCTGGTTCAAAGAAGCCAACTTTTAGATTTTCTGGTTCAAAGAAGCCAAGTTCTGCATTTTCTGGTTCAAAGAAGCCAACTTTTAGATTTTCTGGTTCAAAGAAGCCAAGATCTGGATTTTCTGGTTTAAAGAAGCCAAGTTCTGCATTTTCTGGTACAAAGAAACCACGATTTGGTCTTTCTGGTTTAAAGAAGCCAATTTCTGGATTTCCTGGTTCAAAAAAGCCAACTTTTGGTCTTTCGGGTTCAAAGAAGCCAAGTTCTGCATTTTCTGGTACAAAGAAGCCACGATTTGGTGTTTCTGGTTCGAAGAAACCAAGTTCTGGATTTTCCGGTTCAAAGAAGTGAAGATCTGGATTTTCTGGCATAACGAAGCCAAGTTCTGGATTTTGTGTTTCAAAAAAGCGAACTTTGGATTTTCTGGTTCAAAAAACCCAAGATCTGGTCTTTCTGGTTCAGAGAAGCCAAGTTCTGCATTTTCTGGTTGAAAGAAGTCAAGATTTGGTCTTTTTGCTTCAAAGATTCCAAGTTCTGCATTTTCTGGTGCAAGGAAGCCAAATTCTGGATTTTCTGGTTCAAAGAAGCCAAGATTTGGATTTTCCGGTACAAAAAAGCCAACTTTAGGGTTTTCTGGTCCAAAAAAGCCAACTTTTGGATTTTCTGGTTCAAAGAAGCCAAGATCTGGTCTTTCTGGTTCAGAGAAGCCAAGTTCTGCATTTTCTGGTTGAAAGAAGCCAAGATTCGGTCTTTCTGGTTCAAAGAAGCCAACTTTTAGATTTTCTGGTTCAAAGAAGCCAAGATCTGGATTTTCGGGTTTAAAGAAGCCAATTTCTGGATTTCCTGGTTTAAAAAGGCCAACTTTTGGTCTTTCTGGTTCAAAGAAGCCAAGTTCTGCATTTTCTGGTTCAAAGAAGCCTTGATTCGGTGTTTCTGATTCAAAGCAACCAAGTTCTGGATTTTCTGGTACAAAAAAGCCAACTTTTGGATTTTCTGGTTCAAAGAAGCCAATATCTGGTCTTTCTGGTTCAGAGAAGCCAAGTTCTGCATTTTC
Organism: Asobara japonica; assembly: GCA_026005395.1. Taxonomy (NCBI): domain Eukaryota; kingdom Metazoa; phylum Arthropoda; class Insecta; order Hymenoptera; family Braconidae; genus Asobara; species Asobara japonica. The sequence continues at coordinate 44,006 of BQMI01000338.1, forward strand.
TGGTTGAAGGAAGTTAAGATTTGGTTTTTTTGGTTCAAAGAAGGCAACTTCTGCTTTTTCTGGTTCAAAGAAGCCAACTTTTAGATTTTCTGGTTCAAAGAAGCCAAGTTCCGGATTTTCTGGTTCAAAGTAGCCAAGATTTGGTCTTTCTGGTTTAAAGAACGCAAGTTCTGCATTTTCTGGTTCAAAGAAGCCAAGTTCTGCATTTTCTGGTTCAAAGAAGCCAGGATTTGGATTTTCTGGTACAAAAAAGCCAACTTTTGGGTTTTCCGGTACAAAAAAGCCAACTTTCGGATTTTCTGGTTCAAAGAAGCCAAGATCTGGTCTTTCTGGTTCAGAGAAGCCAAGTTCTGCATTTTCTGGTTGAAAGAATTCAAGATTTGGTCTTTTTTTTTTCAAAGAGGGCAAGTTCTGCATTTTCTGGTTCAAAGAAGCCAAGATTTGGATTTTCTGGTACAAAAAAGCCAACTTTTGGGTTTTCTGGTACAAAAAAGCCAAATTCTGGATTTTCTGGTTCAAAGAAGCCAACTTTTAGATTTTCTGGTTCAAAGAAGCCAAGTTCTGCATTTTCTGGTTCAAAGAAGCCAAGATTTGGATTTTCTGGTACAAAAAAGCCAACTTTTGGGTTTTCTGGTACAAAAAAGCCAAATTCTGGATTTTCTGGTTCAAAGAAGCCAAGATTTGGATTTTCTGGTACAAAAAAGCCAACTTCTGGGTTTTCTGGTACAAAAAAGCCAACTTTTGGATTTTCTGGTTCAAAGAAGCCAAGATCTGGTCTTTCTGGTTCAGAGAAGCCAAGTTCTGCATTTTCTGGTTCAAAGAAGCCAAGATTTGGATTTTCTGGTACAAAAAAGCCAACTTTTGGGTTTTCTGGTACAAAAAAGCCAACTTTTAGATTTTCTGGTTCAAAGAAGCCAAGTTCCGGATTTTCTGGTTTAAAGAACGCAAGTTCTGCATTTTCTGGTTCAAAGAAGCCAACTTTTAGATTTTCTGGTTGAAAGAAGCCAAGATGTGGATTTTCTGCTTTAAAGAAGCCAAGTTCTGCATTTTCTGGTTCAAAGAAGCCAACTTTTAGATTTTCTGGTTCAAAGAAGCCAAGATCTGGATTTTCTGGTTTAAAGAAGCCAAGTTCTGCATTTTCTGGTACAAAGAAACCACGATTTGGTCTTTCTGGTTTAAAGAAGCCAATTTCTGGATTTCCTGGTCCAAAAAAGCCAACTTTTGGTCTTTCGGGTTCAAAGAAGCCAAGTTCTGCATTTTCTGGTACAAAGAAGCCACGATTTGGTGTTTCTGGTTCGAAGAAACCAAGTTCTGGATTTTCCGGTTCAAAGAAGTGAAAATCTGGATTTTCTGGCATAACGAAGCCAAGTTCTGGATTTTGTGTTTCAAAAAAGCGAACTTTGGATTTTCTGGTTCAAAAAACCCAAGATCTGGTCCTTCTGGTTCAGAGAAGCCAAGTTCTGCATTTTCTGGTTGAAAGAAGTCAAGATTTGGTCTTTTTGCTTCAAAGAATCCAAGTTCTGCATTTTCTGGTGCAAAGAAGCCAAATTCTGGATTTTCTGGTTCAAAGAAGCCAAGATTTGGATTTTCCGGTACAAAAAAGCCAACTTTAGGGTTTTCTGGTCCAAAAAAGCCAACTTTTGGATTTTCTGGTTCAAAGAAGCCAAGATCTGGTCTTTCTGGTTCAGAGAAGCCAAGTTCTGCATTTTCTGGTTGAAAGAAGCCAAGATTCGGTCTTTCTGGTTCAAAGAAGCCAACTTTTAGATTTTCTGGTTCAAAGAAGCCAAGATCTGGATTTTCGGGTTTAAAGAAGCCAATTTCTGGATTTCCTGGTTTAAAAAGGCCAACTTTTGGTCTTTCTGGTTCAAAGAAGCCAAGTTCTGCATTTTCTGGTTCAAAGAAGCCTTGATTCGGTGTTTCTGATTCAAAGAAACCAAGTTCTGGATTTTCTGGTACAAAAAAGCCAACTTTTGGATTTTCTGGTTCAAAGAAGCCAAGATCTGGTCTTTCTGGTTCAGAGAAGCCAAGTTCTGCATTTTCTGGTTGAAAGAAGTCAAGATTTGGTCTTTTTGGTTCAAAGAGGGCAAGTTCTGCATTTTCTGGTTCAAAGAAGCCAAGATTTGGATTTTCTGGTACAAAAAAGCCAACTTTTGGGTTTTCTGGTACAAAAAAGCCAAATTGTGGATTTTCTGGTTCAAAGAAGCCAAGATTTGGATTTTCTGGTACAAAAAAGCCAACTTCTGGGTTTTCTGGTACAAAAAAGCCAACTTTTGGATTTTCTGGTTCAAAGAAGCCAAGATCTGGTCTTTCTGGTTCAGAGAAGCCAAGTTCTGCATTTTCTGGTTGAAAGAAGCCAACATTTGGTCTTTCTGGTTCAAAGAAGCCAAGTTCTGCATTTTCTGGTTCAAAGAAGCCAAGATCTGGATTTTCGGGTTTAAAGAAGCCAATTTCTGGATTTTCTGGTTCAAAAAAGCCTACTTTTGGTCTTTCTGGTTCAGAGAAGCCAAGTTCTGCATTTTCTCGTTGAAAGAAGTCAAGATTTGGTCTTTTTGGTTCAAAGAGGGCAAGTTCTGCATTTTCTGGTTCAAAGAAGCCAAGATTTGGATTTTCTGGTACAAAAAAGCCAACTTTTGGGTTTTCTGGTACAAAAAAGCCAAATTCTGGATTTTCTGGTTCAACGAAGCCAACTTTTAGATTTTCTGGTTCAAAGAAGCCAAGTTCTGCATTTTCTGGTTCAAAGAAGCCAAGATTTGGATTTTCTGGTACAAAAAAGCCAACTTTTGGGTTTTCTGGTACAAAAAAGCCAAATTCTGGATTTTCGGGTTCAAAGAAGGCAAGATTTGGATTTTCTGGTACAAAAAAGCCAACTTCTGGGTTTTCTGGTACAAAAAAGCCAACTTTTGGATTTTCTGGTTCAAAGAAGCCAAGATCTGATCTTTCTGGTTCAGAGAAGCCAAGTTCTGCATTTTCTGGTTCAAAGAAGCCAAGATTTGGTCTTTCTGGTTCAAAGAAGCCAACTTTTAGATTTTCTGGTTCAAAGAAGCCAAGTTTTGCATTTTCTGGTTCCAAGAAGGCAACTTTTAGGTTTTCTGGTTCAAAGAAGCCAAGATCTGGATTTTCTGGTACAAAAAAGCCAACTTTTGGGATTTCTGGTACAAAAAAGCCAAATTCTGGATTTTCTGGTTCAAAGAAGCCAAGATTTGGATTTTCTGGTGCAAAAAAGCCAAATTCTGGATTTTCTGGTTCAAAGAAGCCAAGTTCTGCATTTTCTGGTGCAAAAAAGCCAAATTCTGGATTTTCTGGTTCAAAGAAGCCAAGATTTGGATTTTCCGGTACAAAAAAGCCAACTTTAGGGTTTTCTGGTACAAAAAAGCTAACTTTTGGATTTTCTGGTTCAAAGAAGCCAAGATCTGGGCTTCCTGGTTCAGAGAAGCCAAGTTCTGCATTTTCTGGTTGAAAGAAGCCAAGATTCGGTCTTTCTGGTTCAAAGAAGCCAAGATCTGGATTTTCTGGTACAAAAAAGCCAACTTTTGGGATTTCTGGTGCAAAAAAGCCAAATTCTGGATTTTCTGGTTCAAAGAAGCCAAGATTTGGATTTTCTGGTACAAAAAAGCCAACTTTTGGGTTTTCTGGTACAAAAAAGCCAAATTCTGGATTTTCTGGTTCAAAGAAGCCAAGATTTGGATTTTCTGGTACAAAAAAGCCAACTTTTGGATTTTCTGGTTCAAAGAAGCCAAGATCTGGTCTTTCTGGTTCAGAGAAGCCAAGTTCTGCATTTTCTGGTTCAAAGAAGCCAAGATTTGGATTTTCTGGTACAAAAAAGCCAACTTTTAGATTTTCTGGTTCAAAGAAGCCAAGTTTTGCATTTTCTGGTTCCAAGAAGGCAACTTTTAGGTTTTCTGGTTCAAAGAAGCCAAGATTTGGATTTTCTGGTACAAAAAGCCAACTTTTGGGTTTTCTGGTACAAAAAAGCCAAATTCTGGATTTTCTGGTTCAAAGAAGCCAAGATTTGGATTTTCTGGTACAAAAAGCCAACTTCTGGGTTTTCTGGTACAAAAAAGCCAACTTTTGCATTTTCTGGTTCAAAGAAGCCAAGATCTGGTCTTTCTGGTTCAGATGAAGCCCAAGTTCTGCATTTTCTGGTTCAAAGAAGCCAAGATTTGGATTTTCTGGTACAAAAAAGCCAACTTTTG